>CM046813.1:21114393-21319069 GCA_025617385.1 Murraya koenigii | reverse complement strand
ATGGGTTTAAAGATAAAAGTCTTGAAGCTGCATTGCATTATTTGTAACATATACATTTTATTTTATTTATTTATGTAAATAATTAAAACAAGATGGGGTCTATATGTTAATCATAAGGGGGTGTAGTTGATATTTTGCGGGTGTGTTTAAAAAGAGAAACGGGTGAAGAAATTCAGATTTTGTAAACCGAAAGAGAGAGTGGCTGACCCGGACTCGCGAATTTAACCCGACTGTAACTCCCTATTCCAACCACCCTACCGAACGAGCTTGGTATCAAATCGAAGCTTACGAGACAGAGAACGTTCCCCTGCCATCCCTGCTGCCCAAAAACATCGAGAACGCTGCCAAACGGGAGCGCAAAGCTCGTGCTCAAATCCGTCACGATTTGGTCGTGTTTCGCTGGATTTTGGCGACCCCAACACTTGGGTTTTGTTCTCCACCTTGCCCTCTTTCATTCCCGACCAGCCACCGGCACCGAGGAGGCCGTTTTGCCGCCGATCGACCACCTAAAGTGTCGCGGCTTCATGGGCTCGATCCGACGGCACCACCGTGCGTGGGAGGATACCACCAGCATCATTGAACTCACCTCGACGAGAAGTGTCTAGTCCGAGCTTCGCCACCGCCGTTGGGTGAATTTCTGTCAACGTTGACCGTAGGGGCATTTTGGTAATTTCATGCATAAAGGGTAATTTCATAAGTTTTAGCTTTGAGGATGTTTTTGTAATTTGAATTGAGGATAAATTGGTAATTTTATGATGTTGATGGTAAATTAGTAAATTATGAAATTGAGGGGAGTATAATTTCATATTATATTAGTAATTACGAATACGAGATTAATACGGTTAGCCAGAAAAATTGAGAGTTGTAATGTTAGGACGAATATTTATTTTAAGCGTTATTTTTGCAAGATTAGTTCAAATTATAATTATGGAAAGTAATTATATCGTTTCTTTAAAATAGGTGGATCTACGGACGAGAATCTACCTGTGGACTTAGGTGATAGCCGAATCTGAATTTATCACTGTGAGTGGAATATATTAAAATTATTTGATTTGTATATAGTAAGGATTGTTCGTGAAATGAATATTTAAATTGTTTTCATTTAATGGTTCTCCGAAATAAATATTTATTCCGTATAAATATTTCATTAAGTTATATTTATTCATTTATGCTTCGTAACGATTTTAAAATGGTAAAAGAGATGATTAATTCCCGAACATGATTTAAAGTGTTTTTATGTGGATTTCGAATATGATTTTAACAGTATATGATTTGATCTTGAGCGAATTTAAAAGTTTATATATGTTAATTTTGAGCATGATTAAAACAGTATATGATTGACCTTGGGCATGATTTAAAGTGTATATATATTGATTTCGAGTATGATTTAAAGCATGATTTAAAGTGTATATATATAATGATTTCGATAATGATTTTAAGTTTTAAAGTAAATACCCATTCCCTGCAGATGAGATGAGACAGTAGGCCTTTGGAGCCCGTCTGAACACACATATAGTATTTGGGCCGTGTGTTTGGGCGCTTTCGCCCTTCGGGGGCATATGCATGCAGACATATATTGAGATATAAGACCGGGTAGTCCGGACACGATGTCGCCAGATAGCGCATCATAGCACGTCCGTTGAGATCCGAATATGAGTTATGCTGATAAGCATGAGATGGTACGTCCTTTCGTCTATCCGTGTAGATCCGGGGTATGATGGTACTCAGATAGTACATCATTGTCGTCCGTTGAGGTCCGGATGTGATTAGATTATCCTCTAGGTATTTGTTTAAGGATATTTGTATTACTTAATATTTGATATTTCAGTATGAGATGATATTTTAATATGAGATGTTTTTTTTATTTTTTGACAGTATCAATTACGTTTATGTTCAGAAAATGATTGAATTGAAAGAAATTTTTACATTAAAATAATTATTTGAGAAAAGTAATTATACAAGTGATGCACTTATTTTTGTAAGTATTTAATGTTTCAAAAATTACTATCCACTCGCTTATTTCATTTTATTATATTTTTTCCCCCCTGGAGATTACAAGTAAAACAGTTAACCCAGCAACTGTACATAGTTGGAGTCATTTTGGCCACGTGAGGTTGTTTGAGGCTATAGAATAATTATTGTCTTTTGTTTAATGTAATCATCCTATTTTAGAAATTATATTAAGGATGTGATATAAGAACTATGAAATGTATGTATTGTTGGATATGTTACTGGATGGGATTGGGTTGATGTAGTTTGATGTATAATACATTATTTGGGAGTGCTTGTGTTGTAATTGTAGGTTTGGAAATGTTATATGTTTAGGTGAGGTTCTGCCGAAATTTCGGTAGAATTCTCATTAATATGATTTTTTTAATATTTTAGTTCAGTTGCTCAAGATAGGTCGTCTCTGAGAATGAGGCGAGTCATCTCTGAGAATAAGGCGAGTCGTCTCGGTTGGTATCAGAGCATGGTTTTAGATTCTGTAGACTTTACTTGATTAGGAAGAATAAGTTTATAATTTTTATAAGAATGAATTCATAGTGGTAGTGGTAGACGTGGCCGCGTATGATCAGTAGCTGGGTTGGGCCCTAGTGTTGTACCTGAGGAGGCAAGTGAACATGTAGAACGAGAGCCTGAACCACTAGATTGTGACTTAGTTGTTAGTACACCTACGGGAGAGTCACTTCTTGTCAATAGTGTGAATCGGAATTGTGTGATTAGAATGGGTGAGCAAGAATTTGAGGCAAATTTGATTGTTATTGATATTCAAGATTTCGATGCTATTTTGGGTATGGATTAGCTTGCATCGCATTATGCTACAATGGATTGTTTCAAGAAGGAAGTTGTGTTCAATAAGCCAGAGAAAATTATGGTGAAATTTTGTGGCGAGTGTAAAATTTTACCCTCATGTGTCATTTCCGCCATTGATGTGAGATGGTTGCTTAGAAAGGGATGCTCAACTTACTTAGCATATGTGGTGGACACAAAAGTTCAAGAGTTGAAATTGGAGGATATTCCAATAGTTTAAGAGTTCCCAGATGTATTTCCGGATGAACTACCGGGGATGCCACCTGATAGGGAGATTGAGTTTTCCATCAACTTAATTCATGGAACATCTCCTATATCTATGGCATCGTACATTAGATTGTGACTTAGTTGTTAGTACACCTACGGGAGAGTCACTTCTTGTCAATAGTGTGAATCGGAATTGTGTGATTAGAATGGGTGAGCAGGAATTTGAGGCAAATTTGATTGTTATTGATATTCGGGATTTCGATGCTATTTTGGGTATGGATTGACTTGCATCGCATTATGCTACAATGGATTGTTTCAAGAATAAAGTTGTGTTCAATAAGCCAGGGAAAACTGTGGTGAAATTTTGTGGCGAGTGTAAAATTTTACCCTCATGTGTCATTTCCGCCATTGATGCGAGATGGTTGCTTAGAAATGGATGCTCAACTTACTTAGCATATGTGGTGGACACAAAAGTTCAAGAGTTGAAATTGAAGGATATTCCAATAGTTCAAGAGTTCCCAGATGTATTTCCGGATGAACTGCCGGGGATGCCACCTGATAGGGAGATTGAGTTTTCTATCAACTTAATTCCTGGAACATCTCCTATATCCATGGCACCATACATGATGACCCCAACAGAATTGAAGGAACTTAAGGTTCAACTACAAGAATTAGTGGATAAAGAGTTTATTAGGCCTAGTGTTTCTCCTTCGGGAGCTCGAGTTTTGTTTGTTAAAAGAAGGATGGTACCCTCAAACTTTGCATTTTCTAAGGATGGTACCCTCAACTCCAAAGGGCTAAGGTATTTTCTAAGATCGAATTGCGATCGGGATATCATCAGCTTAGAATAAAAGAGGACGATATTCCTAAAACAGCATTCAGAACCCGATATGGACATTACGAGTTTTTGGTGATGTCGTTTGGGTTGACTAATGCTCCAGTAGCTTTTATGGATCTCATGAATAAGGTATTTCACTAATATTTAGATCGATTCGTAATTGTGTTCATCGATGATATTTTGGTGTATTCCCGAAATGAAGAAGAGCATGCTGATCACTTACGGATGGTTATGCAAACTTTGAGAGAAAATAGCTTTATGCCAAGTTTAATAAGTGTGAGTTCTGGTTGGACAGAGTGGCATTTTTAGGGCACGTGATATCAGCTGAGGGCATTTATGTCGATCCCCAAAAGATTGAAGCGGTTGTGAAATAGGAACGGCCTACAAATGTCACAGAGGTTCGAAGTTTCCTTGGTTTGGTAGGGTATTATTGTCGATTTGTAGAGGGATTCTCTAAGATTGCCATTCCGCTAATGCAATTAACTAGAATGCATGCTAAGTTCCAGTGGAATGATGATTGTAAAAAGAGTTTTTAAGAACTCAAGACACGTCTTACCTCAGCAACAGTTCTTACACTTCCAACGGGCAAAAAAGGGTTTGTGGTATATAGTGATGCCTCCAGGCAAGGGTTGGGTTATGTGCTAATGCAACATGGGGAAGTAGTAGCTTATGCTTCTAGACAACTTAAGAAGCATGAGCAAACTTACCCAACACATGACCTAAAGCTGGTAGAAGTGGTGTTTGTACTTAAAATATGGAGACATTATTTATATGAGGTAACTTGTCAAATTTTCACTAATCATAAAAGTCTCAAGTATTTGTTTACTCAGAAAGACTTAAATTTGATTATGAATGCACTATTGATTATCATTCAGACAAGGCAAATGTGGTGGTTGATGCACTGAGTAGGAAATCTTCTGGTTTTATGGCTCATATGCGAGTGGCCAGTATACCTCTGTTGATCGAGTTAAGATCTTTGGGAGTTGAGTTGAATACCGATAACTGCGGAGCTTTGATAGCTAATTTTCAAGTTAGGCTGACTTTTATTGACAAAGTCCATCGGATGAAAGCACAGGATCCCCAGTTAATGAAGTTGATAGAGGATGTGCAAAAAGGTTTACGAACCGATTTCATTGTGAGAGATGATGGAGTTTTAGTTATGGGTAATAGATTGTGTGTACTGGATATTAAAGAGCTAAAGAAGGAGATCATGGAAGAAGCTCATTGTTCAGCCTATGCAATGCATCCCGGAAGTACGAAGATGTACCATACCTTAAAGGACCAATACTAGTGGCAAGGCATGAAAAGAAAGATTGCAGAATTTGTTTCTCGATGTTTGGTTTGTCAGCAAGTGAAAGCTGAACATCAGAGACCTGCAAGATATTCCTAGCCGCTTCCTATTCCAGAGTGGAAATGGGAACATATTACTATAGACTTTATATCGAGACTTCCGCGTACCCAGCATGGACACGACAGTGTTTGGGTGGTTATGGATCAACTTACAAAATTTGCTCATTTTCTACCATTCAAACCACCTATTCAATGGATAAGTTGAGGAGTATTTATGTGGCTGAGATAGTTCGTCTTCGCGGAGTACCAGATATCTATTGTTTTAGATAGAGATTCTCGGTTTACTTCGAAGTTCTGGACTAGTTTGCAAAATGCTTTAGGTACGAAGTCGAATTTTAGTACATCTTTTCATTCTCAGACTGATGGCTAATCAAAACGTACCATTTAAACTTTGGAGGATATGCTGCGAGCATGTGTTATGGAAATCAAAGGTAACTTGGACATTTATTTATCTTTGATGGAGTTTGCGTACAACAACAGTTATCAAGCTAGTATTAAGATGACTCCATATGAGGCTTTGTATGGACGGAAATGCAGAACTTCAGTATGTTAGCATGAAGTTGGTGAGCGAAAGTTATTTGGCCCAGAATTGGTTCAGGATACTAATGAGCGGGTACAACTTATTCTAGATAAATTAAAAGTGGTCCAAAATAGACAGAAAAGCTATGAAGATAAGCGTAGGCGGGAACTGGAATTCAATGTTGGTGATAGGGTGTTCTTACGGATATCTTCTTGGAAATGAGTACTTCGCTTTGGAAAACGTGGGAAGCTCAGTCCAAGTTACATTGGGCCATATGAGATCGTAGAGCGTATTGGTCCATTGGCTTATCGATTAGCTCTACCACCTGAGTTGTCCAGAATCCATAATGTGTTTCATGTTTCAATGCTCCGAAAGTACATATATGATCCGAGTCATGTTTTATCGAAGCAATCGATTCAGTTGAAGGAGTATTTAACTTACGAAGAGGATCCAGTTAAGATACTAGAGGAAAACATCAGGTGTTGCGTTTGAAAACCATTCCTTTGGTAAAAGTGCTGTGGAGGAATCACTTAAAGGAAGAGGCTACCTGGGAATCTGAGGATTTGATGCAAACTCAGTACCCTCATTTATTTCTAACCGGTACGTAAATTTTGAGGACGAAATTTGTATAAGTGGGGAGGATTGTAACATATGCATTTTATTTTATTTATTTATGTAAATAATAAAAACAAGAGGGGGTCTTTCATTCCCGACCAGCCACCGGCACCGAGGAGGCCGTTTTGCCGCCGATCGACCACCCAAAGTGCTGCGGCTTCACGAGCTCGATCCGGCGCCACCGCCGAGCGTGGGAGGACACCACCGGCACCGTTGAACTCACCTCGACGAGAAGTGTCTAGTCCGAGCTTCGCCACCGTCGTTGGGTGAATTCCGGTCAACATTGACCGTACGGGCATTTTGATAATTTCACTCATAAAGGTAATTTCATAATTTCCAGCTTTGATTTTTTAGGAAGAAATCGAGTTGTACTTCGTTTCTCTTTTGTATTGCTTTTTCTTTATACAAGTTTTCATGTCCGATCCCGTATAATTTTCTTCACTATCTATTTCTTGGTAGAATAACCCGATTGAAGCATAACGACCATACATCTGTAATGCATTGTATGTGCTATAATAGGTCTCATTCTTCTACCCTTTTCGGGGAGTTGATGACAACTAAGCACGAGGGCTGCACTCGTTGCGGTACTTAACCCAACACCTTACGGCACGAGCTGACGACAGCCATGCACCACCTGTGTCCGCATTCCCGAAGGCACCCCTCTTTTTCAAGAGGATTCGCGGCATGTCAAGCCCTGGTAAGGTTCTTCGCTTTGCATCGAATTAAACCACATGCTCCACCGGTTGTGCGGTGTAATCTAAATAGAGTATAAATTGGTAATTTTATGATGTTGATGGTAAATTAGTAAATTATGAAATTGAGGGTAATATAATTTCATATTATATTAGTAAATTACGAATACATAATTAATACGGTAAGCCGGAAAAATTGAGAGTTGTAATGTTAGGACGAATATTTATTTTAAGCGTTATTTTTGCGAGATTAGTTCGAATTATAATTATGGAAAGTAATTATATCGTTTCTTTAAAATAGGTGGATCTGCGGACGAGAATCTATCTGCGGACTTGGATAATAGCCGAGTCTGAATTTGTCACTGTGAGTGGAATATATTAAAATTATTTGATTTTTATATAGTAGGGCTTGTTCGTGAAATGAATATTTAAATTGTTTTCATTTAATGGTTCTCCGAAATAAATATTTATTCCGTATAAATATTTCGTTAAGTTATATTTATTCATTTATGCTTCGTAACGATTTTAAAATGGTAAAAGAGATGATTGATTTCCGAACATGATTTAAAGTGTTTTTATGTGGATTTCGAGTATGATTTTAACAGTATATGATTTGATCTTGAGCGAATTTAAAAGTTTATATATGTTAATTTTGAGCATGATTAAAACAGTATATGATTGACCTTGGGCATGATTTAAAGTGTATATATATTGATTTCGAGTATGATTTAAAGCATGATTTAAAGTGTATATATATAATGATTTTGATAATGATTTTAAGTTTTAAAGTAAATACCCATTCCCTGCAGATGAGATGAGACAGTAGGCCTTTGGAGCCCGTCTGAACACACATATAGGATTTGGGCCATGTGTTTGGGCGCTTTCGCCCTTCGGGGGCATATGCATGCAGACATATATTGAGATATAAGACCGGGTGGTCCGGACACGATGTCGCCAGATAGTGCATCATAACACGTCCATTGAGATCCGAGTATGAGTTATGCTGATAAGCATGAGATGGTACGTCCTTTCGTCTATCCATGTAGCTCCGGGCATGATGGTACTCAGATAGTACATCATTGCGGTCCGTTGAGATCCGGATGTGAATAGATTATCCCCTGGGTATTTATTTAAGGATATTTGAATTACTTAATATTTGATATTGCAGTATGAGATGATATTTCAATATGAGATATTTTTTTTGATTTTGTGATAGTATCAATTACATTTATGTTCAGAAAATGATTGAATTGAAAGGAATTTTTACATTAAAATAATTATTTGAGAAAAGTAATTATACAAGTGATGCACTTAATTTTGTAAGTATTTTATGTTTCAAAAACTATTATCCACTCATTGAGCTCACTGAGTTTTATACTCATTTCATTTTATTATATTTTTTTCCCCCAGGAGATTACAAGTACAACAGTTAACCCAGCAACTGTACATAGTTGGAGTCATTTTAACCACGTGAGGTTGTTTGAGGCTATAGAATAATTATTTTCTTTTGGTTAATGTAATCATCCTATTTTAGAAATTATATTAGGGATGTGATATAAGAATTATGAAATGTATGTATTGTTGAATATGTTACTCGATGAGATTAGGTTGGTGTAGTTTAATGTATAATACATTATTTAGGAGTGCTTGTGTTGTAATTATAGGTTTGAAAATGTTATATATTTAGGGAAGTTCTACCGAAATTTCGATAGAATTCTCATTAATATGATTTTTTTAATATTTAATTTCAATTGTTCAAGATCGTCTCTATAAATAGAACGAGTCATCT
Source organism: Murraya koenigii (assembly GCA_025617385.1). Lineage (NCBI taxonomy): Eukaryota > Viridiplantae > Streptophyta > Magnoliopsida > Sapindales > Rutaceae > Murraya > Murraya koenigii. Next base: position 21,310,247 of record CM046813.1, on the reverse strand, counting down.
CATTATTGTAAAGTGACAGTTAACTAACTACCTATAAAAGGGGCGTGCACGAGAGAGCTCTTATATCTCTTCTTTCTTTTGTTAATATTATTTTATTATAAAGAAAGAAAAAAAAAACTGATAGTCAAAAGTGGTGGTTTTCATTAACTATCACTTTACAATAATATATTCCAATACCTCCTTTTTTTTAATCAATGCATTCCATCTATTTTGTCTCTTACTTTTGGTTCAGATTTTTTATTTATTCTTGAAATTTATATATAATATAAAAATTACGATAAATTAATATATTATAATTTAATTTAATATAAAATTATAATATAGTAGCATTAAAATAATTTATAAATTATGAGTGCATTGATTAGTACTTTAACTGAAAAATGATAATTTTAACATTTATTAAGTATACACTTTCTAGTGTTAATCACATAATCATGTAAATCTTAATCAATTTGACAGAACTACAAATAAATTAATTAAAAATAAATAAACTTAAAATAAATTAAATAATAGCAATATAGGTGGTATTATAAAACTAGCCATAAAAATAACAAAAAAAATGCGGAATAAAAATTACACAAATTAATGTACAAGAAAAATAAACTAAAAATTAATTAATTAAAAATAAATAACTTGAGAGACAGTTAAACCAATCGTGTAAATTAACAATATAATAATTAAGTCATAAAATAAAAGTAAATAAAGTGTAAAAAAAAAAAAAGAAAGAAAGAACTACTTACCTTTAGATGTGGAACTCATCTTTTTTTGATAAATTTTAAAAATTATCAACCAATTAAGTAATTAGTTTAACCTTTAGGCTTAGTTATAGTTTTCAAAGTCAAAAGTCCATATTTGCTTAATCCACAAAGTCTAAAAGTTCAAGAAATAAGTTTAGGTCCAATGATCGAAGTTCTAATTCTGTCTAGGGATTGATTTGTCAAGAAATTTTGGTTAAATTGACTTGTTTCATAAGTTTATAGGTAATATTGTAATTTAAAGAGAAAGAAATGGCTGAAATTTTAAATTTTTTAGAAAAACAACATAAAATGTCGAAAGTTTGAAATAAAACAAAAAAAAAAAGATAAAATAGAAACAAGATAATAATATAATAAATAACAATGAAATCAAAACAAATTTTAAAAATTTTCCTCTAACCGCACTAAAAGTTTTATACAACTCAAAAGTGTAGGTTATTTTATAATATAAATCAGTAAATCTAACATCAAATTATAAGAAATTTTAAAATTTAATAATTAAATAAAAATTAATTGCAAAAAAAAATTTATAGGGTCTACCATTGAGTATTCACTAAGGTTAGTAAAAAGCAAGTTTGAGCTAAACTTTTCTAAGTCTAAGCCTAAGTCATTTAAAAACCTGAATCTAGACGGGCTTGGGCCAAACTTGGGTTAAGTATGGATTTTTTATTAATTTTAAAATAAAATTTTATAATTTTAAAAAATTAATTTTTAAAAAAATTATTTAATATATAATAGAATAATTATCTAATACACAAAATATTAATAATACAACATAATAAATTATAAATACTAATAAAAAATAATAATTTAATTATTTTTTAGTCTTTTTTCATTTTAATTTATAAATTTAAAAGTTTTTTCCTATGTCCCTAACCAGGTCCGCATGGTGTTGGCTTATTTATTTTTCGGTCCATGTCCAAGTCTAATTTATGCGGGTTGGACTTTAGGCCCATTGACTTGGGTAAACTTAACCCGAACTTTTTTACCAACTCTAGAATTCACATTATGTTTATAATATTTTATCATAATTATTTTTTAATTTATTTTACTAATTTAATTATTTTATAGCTTATTCTAACTAACCACTTATTGATAATATATGGAGTTAAAGTACAAAATGTGTCGTAACTGTATAAGCGTGTCAATATTATGTCTAAATATCATATAGATTTAAAGTACATATAGATATATAGATTAATATGAAATAAAATTAATCAGTGGAAAATAAAAACTATAAACATTAAAAAAAATAAAACCATTAACTTACTTAAGAGAACATTTTACCTTAATTTAGAATATTAATGCTTATATTGAAAAGAAAAATATATATTTTATTTGATAAATGTATAGTATATAATACTGGAGAGTTGAAAACTAAAGAAGAAAATTGAATATAAACGAAGAAGAGATATCCTTTATAGGCAGCCAGTGAACTCTTCTCTTTTTATTTTATTATTATTATTATTTTACTATAAAAAAGAAATAAGTGATAATTAAAAGTGACGGCTGTCACTTAAGAAACAAGTGACAGTCAAAAGTGCGACTGTCACATGACTATCATTTTACAATAATACATTCCAACGCCTCCACCTTTTTTTCTTCAAATGCAATTCATCTCCTTCGTCTCCTACCTTCGGTTTTGATTTTTTCTTTATTCGTAAAATTTATGTAAAATATAAAATTAAGATAAAATTGACATGCTATAATTTAATTTAACATAAAATTATATTAGGAGAACATTAAGATTTTATATAAGTTATATGTGCTTTAATTAATATTGTAAGTAAAAAATGATAATTTTAGTATTTATTAAATAAACATTTTATAGTGTTGTTACTTTTTATAAGTTTGTAAATAGTTCCTTATATTCATGCATGCTTATAAATATGACCAAGTTTAACAATGCGCTAGTCCGGTCCAGTCCAGCTAAGACTTGGCCCCGAATCCTATCATAATCTTATAATTAAAATTAATGGCTCTATTCTTTTAAAAATTTAACCCTTTAAACTAAGGGTTGGTCTTGAGCTTTATTTGAGTCTGACGGTCTCAACTCTAAGGCTTTAATCATGTACTACCATTATTTATTTATTTATTTTAAATTTGTAGATATTTTTTAGAGTAGTACTCTAATTCTTCATTCTTTATTAATAATATGGTATTATTTTTTTTTGTTAAATTTGGTTGTAAAGAATTTAATAAATTATTTTTTATTTAGTTTCAACAACAATACAACAAATAACGATATAACTAAATTTACAAGTAAATAAATCAAATATAAAACTTAATTAATATGAAATACAAACACATATTAGTGGAGTGAGTTTGAACATTTCTTTGTATTTTAACTTTTAAGTATTATTTTTTTTAATTTTAAAAATTAATTTAAGAAATAAAAATCATGACTTTTTAGTAAAGTCCTGATCCCCACATGCATATAATAGCTCTAGGCTGACCCTTAAATTTGAATTAAAAACCCGGTGAATTAAAGTCGGTTCAACCGGCGGATTAATAACCGGGTCGGTGTCGGACCTTTTTCTCGTCCGACTGTAGTTTTAATCATCGGGCAATGTGGGGCCCTCAAAAACATGAAAAGTTAATATAGAATCAACAAGACATCGCAATTGTTTTTTGTCCTAGACAACAGCAGCAGTATCTACGATCTAGTGACAAGAGAAAAATTATTGGACAAAGATAACATATTAATATTTCATCCGTGGGGTCAAAATTCGGTGCTCCACTATCACCTTTTATAGACAACCCTACGTGTGTGTCTGCATATACATATATAGATAGATATGTACATACACAAATATATATATATAGATAGATACATACATACACATAGGCTTAATCCGTGAATCTATTTCCAATGTCGTAAACAGATTTTTACAATATTATAAATAAGTTTACAAGTTATAACGTTGTAAATGCGTGAAAATGATAGTTTACAAATAGATGTTGTACTTACAGTGTTGGAAACGTAAAGAATTTTATTCAAAGCTTTTAATTAGTCAGTAAACATCCACACTGCAAGGATTTAACATAGAACTTAACCCTAAATGTGCTTGTTTCTAGCATTAAACACAGATGGGTTATATTAAGTGATTCAATTGTTCTGATATGTTTGTTTTTGTTTCGACTTAACACAGAAAATTAGTCATCTATGTTATTGGATATAAAATTAAGGTGTGGTTTGTTTTACCACTCAACACTGCAACATGACTAAATTTTAACTCTTAATATATGTATTTAGCCAACGTGTATTAAGTGGATGAATTAATTGTCGATATGAGTTAATTAACATCAATGTATTTTTAAATTTTACTGCATGTTATACATCATAAATTTTTTATCTCAAATAACCATTTTAAATTATGTGGCATTTACAAATTGGTCGATAATTTTTTACAAAATTAAAGTAAATTAATTATATTATTTTATCAATCAATTGATGAATGCTACATATTTTAAATAGTTATTTAAGAAAAAAAATTTATGATATATAACATTAGTTCTTATATTTTTTGAGAAGGGAATTGAATGACAAATTGACTTATATATTTTAATTTCATTGCCCTTAGAATTCAATAATGCTACACATTACAAATTTTTTATCTCAAATAACTATTCAAAATAATGTGCCATTTATAAATTGATCAATAATTTTTATAAAATCAAAGTAAATTAATTATATTATTTTGTCAACCAATTGATAAATATTACATCATTTTAAATAGTTATTTAAGATAAAAAGTTTGTGATATATAGCATTACTTCTTAGATTTTTTAAGAAGGAAATTGAATGACAAATTGACTTGTTAATTTGGATGTACTTATTTATCTTAGAAAGTTATTAATAATAATGCTACACTTAATTACATAGTTGAGATACGTAATTTGTATTTCCACTTAAGTGTCATCTATCATTAATTATCATGTGTAAGGTATAGTTAATTTTATTATTCATTATTCATATGCTAATTTTAATGAAATTAATAGATGACTGACAAATGAAAAATGACATGATTTGTCATGAAATAGTGTTTTGAAAACTACAAATCATAATTCACACATAAGATATTATAATTTTCAGAATCGATACAATTCTTTTTCCCCCCGTGGTTTTGATAGTTTTGATAATTATTTAATTAATTAAATTAAGTGTTCAAATGGTGCCAATAATAACCAATTATTTTGTGAAATCAGAACATTTTCCAAATTGAAATTATCGTAGTACGGAAATCGACCAAGAAGCATAAGACAATATGCCAACTCTCTACATCTAAGCCATGACAGAAGAGAATTTGGTTGATTTTAATTACATAAAATGCACCGAAATTACAAGAACAAAATAAATAAACTGCTTTATCAACTGCATTTGCCGGCCTCTTATGGTGTGCACAACAGCTAGTGTTTCACTGTATTTATTTTGTCAATCCATGGCTAACATTTTCAATTTTTGTATACGAACAATTAACAAGTCTTAAGGGACGGTATAAGTAAAATTTTACGACTTAGTAAATAATTTCGTTCTTTATGTACTTATGAACAATTATACACGTGACGTTATTACACTAACATGTTGTAAATGGTGTTGAAGTAGGATTAATTTGACAATGCCATGATTAATTGATGTTAGCTCTCATGATTTAAGATCATATAATTTATTAATTATTTTTCACACATTATGTGAGTGCAGTTTTTTTTTTTCACTTTTATTCTCTTTATATTCCAGTGAATGTGGTCCTTTGAACCCACATGTGCATGGATGCAATAGCACAGACATATACTTTATAATAGCAACAGCAAGTATAAAGATATGCCCCGTAACGTATACGATATGGCAATAACAATTACAGTATTAAACTAAAAAAATCTTTTAAAATTAAAAACATAAATTTGTGTGCATCTATTATTAATGCACTAATTTAAAGACATATGCTAAATAAATAATAACTAAACTAAACGAATATGAGCTTTACCCAATTTATTTTTTCGGTAGTAGATTTGAATGTGGTAGGTTAGAGATTCCACTTGCTTCACACTTACGAGGCCAGCAATTGAGAATGACGGGCAAAGAGAGTTCGAAAGTTGCATTATAAAGGAAAATAGTCAATTTTCTCTAATTGGAACTGTATAAACCATTCATCTATGTTATATTAGAAATTTTAATATTTAAGTTTTAATTTGAGTTACAATGCTATGTATCACTTATTTATTTAAATAATAATTTTAATAATTTATAATATTATTTATCTACTATCTAATTAATAAATACCATATTAGTTGGAATTTAAATTAGAACTTAAATAATGAAATATTTTGCATTACACCTATTTTTATAATAGTTAATAACTTTTCAGTAACATAATTTTATAGTATTACTTTTATTTTTAAATATATTTTTATTATATTTATTATAAATTAAATAAACCATATAAATAGAAATTAAAATAAAAAAATAAGAATTAAAAAGAAGATATATATATATATATATATATATATATTGGTGTGAATAAAAAATTAACGATAAAATATTTTTTCTAATTTTTAAAAATTATTTTTCTTATAATAAATATTTATTTTATATTTCCAAAATAAATTACCAAGTAAATGACCCATTTATCCATTTTTTTAAAAATTATTTGTGTCAAGAAAATTTTTAAATATTATAGAAAAAGTAAGAGAATAAATAATATACATTAATTTTAGTACGGAGAATTTGACAATCTCCTAAATTATAAATAGTAACAATAATAACAATAATAATGGTGGCTACAGTTTGATGAATTTGTACATGTAGAGCTAATTTATGATTGCAACTTGAATCTCAAAATCGAAAATATTTAATGGGAACAGTTTTAGCATAATAGCATATAGGTTGTGCGATTGCTGCATTTCTCGTTGGTAGTGGGTTGATAAAGGCTATGAATTTGCAGCTAACTTGCCAACATTAAACATTTCTTTCAGTTTTCACATTTGCTTTCTTTTATTATGACAAACGTAGCATGTATAGTTGGATATTTTTGAAGATTTATACTGCTGCAATAAGCCGTGCCTACTTGACAGCCTAATAATATGTATTCATAGTGTTTTTGTAAAGATGGAAGTGGAGAAAGGAAATAATAAAACAAACGTGTTACATGAAAATTTATACAATCGTCCAAGTCGTAGTCACAAAAAAGTAAACGCAAACTTTGATTGCTCTAATTCACAAATAGACGATGAATATTTTTCACATGCAATTGCTTTCCACAATTTAATGATGATGACATCGACTAAATGTACACAGGCAGTTCCTACCGTGAAAAATATGACAAAATCAATTATTCAATAAAATCTCCCTGTGAATGCTCCAGAATCTTCCCTCCATTACTGTATTTGTAATATAGCTCCAACCTGGCAGTCTATGATAATTTACCAAGACCCTTTTAATAATGGATGACAACATCACACATATACAACCATCAATATTTTTTATCATATTTTTTATTTTCAAATTATCTGAGTTCAAGCACTCGGCAGTTTTTATAGAATATATTAGAGTATTACTAAAAGATTTTTCTAACTTAACTCTTTAAATATTTATTCACTTATCTATATGATAAATAAAAAATAAAAAAAGTTATTTCATAAAAGACTCTTAAAAAAATAAGTACTTATTATTTGAATTAATTTTTTATACAAAAATAATAGTAATTAAAATACTTTTCTCTCTTCAGGAGTTATGAGATAAAAAATAATATAATATTAAATTAAAATCTCAAAAGACTTTATAAATAAAATTTTTTAAACGCGACTGTAGTTCTCTTTGTTCAATATATAAAATAGTGTTTCTCACTCTTTAATATAAAAAGAAAAAAAATATTATCTCATTTAGAGAGTTTTTTAAAATTTTTATTTTTTTGATTTAATTTTTTAAATAAATCAAAAATCTCATTTGAAAAATATTTTAACGATACTCTTACAAATTTATGTATCCAAGTTTCAAACAAAGAGATTTCTAACAGACTTCACTACGAATTTATGTACGTAGGTTTTCAGTAGACTTTAAATTATAATTTATCTACATATATAAAAATTAAAAAAATTAAAGTCCCGAAATTATGTATTAAAAAATATGCATAAATTGATAAATTTAAAAAAGAAATAAAAAAAATGTAATTATGTTTGATCCACAGTTACTATAATTGATTTTCTTTTGCAACTGAATTTTAACTATTATGTATTTGGGATGAAATTCAACTTATTTTAAATATGGAAAAAAGAAGGAAAAAAAAAAAAAAAAGAGGTCAGCAAGTCACAGCTGAAAACATCAACGGGCAAAACGAAGGGAAGAAAATAAACGTCCTAACAACGGACAAAACAAAACTGGCTGCAACCCACTATCAGTAACCACGTGGCAAACATTCAACGGTTGATGTTTCTCATTGTCACTGGCCCCACTTTCGCTGTTATTGTCTTCATGCATAGATGGTGGGCAAGGGAAGAGGGCTTCTCAGCCCCCTCTCTTGTTCCTATAATAAGGAGAACATCACATTTATCATCTGAAAAAAATTAATAAATTTAAAAGAAGGGAAAAAAAAAGAGAGAGAGAAAAAAAGGGAAGAGGAAATCAACAAGGTGAGGCTAGGATTGCTTACCAATCCTCTAAATGGGTAAACCCAACCAAAACCCTTATCTTATCATCTATCTAGCTAGCTTCTTTTAAAAGTGCTTCTAAATAAGCTCTTTTTCTGTCCCTCTTGGCCTCTCTTCCTTTCTTTTCTCTCTTTGCGTGGTTCATCATCAGTGCTTATTATTATTATTATTAATTTACCGTTCTTGAATCTGTTTCCAATAAGTATAAGCTGCTTTTGAGGAAAGACTAATATGGCTCCAAGGTCTGGAAGAGGCAAGTCCAATAAAGCCAAGGCTGACAAGAAGAAGAAAGAAGAGAAAGGTTTGAAACTTTGAATTGATAATCCTTATTGTTTAGTTCTTTCATTGGAAAGTGCTTTTGCTTTCTAGCTTCCTTATATTCATTGATTTTTTTTTGTTGTGCAGTAGTACCTAGTGTTCTTGATATCACAATCATCACCCCATATGAATCACAAGTTGTTCTCAAGGTATAAATATATATATACTTATTAATACTTTTTTTATTTTTCCCTCACTAGCTGTAATTAGCATATTACTTGTAAATTTTTATAAATATAAATGAATTATTAATTAATGATTTTTTTTGTTTGTTTGAATTTTGCTCAAAAGGGTATCTCCACTGACAAGATACTTGATGTGAAAAAATTGTTGGCTACCAATGTAGAAACTTGCCACCTCACAAATTATTCTCTGTCTCACGAGGTATATGTATATATATTTTATTAAATCTATAATTTTATTCTCTCTCTTTCTTTTATTGATATTAAACACAAGATACTATTTTGTTTCCACCTTATTTTTATTTATTTATTTCTTTATGATATTAATGCATTATTAATTGAATTTTTTTTATTAGGTCAAGGGCATGAGATTGAATGATAGAGTAGAGGTTGTTACTCTGAAACCATGTTTGCTCAGAATTGATGAAGGTAGGTGAAGCTCCCCTATGTCAATTTTTCTGAATTAAAAATCTCACGCATGTGATGATGTGCGTCTCACTTTATTTCTAATTTTTAATTATTTAGATGTAGCTCTTTTTTGTTGTACATTCAATGCCGTACTATTTTAGTAAACTGCATTCATTTTATCGTATTTTTAAAGACTTTTTTAAATATTTGAAATAATTTTTTTTGAAAAAGACAAGTTAAAGTGGAAAAAATTATAGACCATATTAATTGACTAAATAAATAAATGACGTTATTTTATTTTTCTAACATAAAAAGAAAAAAAACAACACTAATTTGATGCAGGCCACTAGTCCAGTACAGTTGGAAGGCTACCATGTTTGTTGGTGCTGTGCATTGTGGACTTGATTGTCCTTGTCATTTCAAGTAAAAGCTGAAGCTGTCCCAAAAGTACAATAGTAATGTTCCTTTAAGTAACTGACTAAACTTTAGAAATTTCATTAGTTACATTATTAATTTACTCATTAGATGACAAAATTTTTGCCAATCTTGAGGGTGCATACAGATACAATGCAAGAATCTAGTCCTTAGCCTCTGTTTTCATACTTGTGCAAACCAAGGAAAAAAATTATTTTTCTTTTTATAACACATAAACAATAATTCCTTTTCACTGCTCCATGCTTATTATTTTATTTTATTTTTCCAGAATTTCTTTTTATCAATTAAATTTTATGAGATAGGTATTGAAGATTTGCTTAAATCAGAAAAAAACTTGGTCATATTTCTAGTCAATATAATACATCTCTTGAAAAATAGAAAAAAACAAGAATGATGATTTTTTTTTTGACTTTTTTAGGCAATAAAGAAATATTTTAAAGGGTCGGAGATTACAATGAATCTACACTTTGTATAGGTTTTGGCTTGAAATTATTGGTGGAAAATTTTTTAAGGCATAAATAAGTGCAACTTGCGAGCATTTTGTTTTTATTTCACTATGCATTTTACATAACTGCCCCCTTAGATTGAGTTTATCTCGTCAGTATGTAATCTATTAAAATTTATTGTATGAGTACATTGTTTAGTGTACATATTTTATAAATTTTTAGAGCAGTCTAACTTTTTTTTTTAAAATTAAATTAACTAATATTCCAATGATTAGAACACAATAAAAAACAAAAACAAATTTTTGAATTAGCAGATTAGAATTGTTATAACTTGTAAGCAAGATTTGTCTCAAACTTCATTAAGCTAGTCATGTTTCTAAGTTTGTTGCACTGGACTAACCAAACTATCTCTAATTGGTATTCAAAGTTTTTTGAAATTTGTTTAGTCAAGCGTACCTAATTGAATAGTCAATTCCACATGAAAACGACTTCTCGCTTTATGGTCCTAACATTCAACCAGCCGTAAAATTTTAATCTATTGAAAAAATATTAGTCGGCAGAGATGTAATCGGGAATAGTGAAGCTTGGCGCGGCTTCATTATTCTTACAAAATCCCACTCCAAATAAAATTACTGTTAAAAACAAATAAAAATTAGATACAAAAATTTTTTTTTAATCAAATTACTTACGTTCATAAGTATTTTTTAATTATTTATTTATTATTTCTTATCTAACTAAAATAAATCGTACAAATTTAAAATAATTTATTATTCTCTTCATATTTTTTATTTAAATATTTTTAAACTTAAAGTTACTTTCAAATAAAAGTATAAAATTTATGAAATTTAATTAATGATAAACATTAAAAAATTTTCACCCATAATTTTTTTTTTTAATTTTGTGTGTTGGGGCAATAATAAGATTGTAAAAGAAATGAAGGATAACACAACAATATTTTCAGTTTTAATAATAAAAATTAAATGAAAAAATAGAAGTGCATTAAAAAAAATATTTTTAAAAATAAAATAAATATATCTGTAAAAAAGATTTTATGAGGAGATTAGAGGGTGTCCATAGTCCAACTCTATATTAAAATAGGAAGGTTTACAAAAGTGTATTATTTTATGGGACTGGATATGTTACAATAATTTTACAGTATAATTTTTTTAAATTATTATAATATATTTTTTATTATTTATTATTTTACATATATTAGTGTGATTTGCACTCAAACCGCTGTAATATAACTACCACTATTATTATTATAATATATTTTTTATTATTTATTATTTTACATATATTAGTGTGATTTGCACTCAAACCGCTGCAATATAACTATCACTATTATTTATAATTTGCTATGACCATTATTTTATAATTACTAACTTTACCATGAATAATTAAGTTAGTAGAAAAACTAAAAAAATAAAAGAACAAACTTTACCCGGCAATTCCTTGTTATTTACATTTTGCCACTGACCTCTGCAGAGGACTACGCCGAGGAATCTCAGGCCGTGGCACACGTGCGGCGGCTTCTCGACATCGCCGCGTGCACAGCACGATTCTCCAAGTCCAGAAACTCCCGATCTCCGCTATCAGCAGATTCATGTGCCAAAAAGAACGGCAATAGGCCCCACCAGCCTTCACCAAACTCTGCGGCTCCGTCTGATGGAGCAACAGCAGATAACCGAAGCGGGGCCCGCTCCACGTCATCGTCAGTTTCATCGGCGATTTCTCCGAGTCTGGACATGGCAGCCATTCAGCCGACGCCGAAACTCTCCGAGTTTTATGATTTCTTCTCTTTCTCTCACCTCACTCCCCCCATCTTAAGTAAGCCTAATATTCATTTAATAAATTTATTTATTTATTATTGTTTCTTACGTGGTTGAATAAAAAAACAAAAATGATGTTAACAAATGTTATTTATTTGAATAGGAAATTTTGTTTACTGAATTTATTTTATTTTTTAAAAATAATTTTGATTTTGAAGATTTGAGAAGATGTGAACGCAAAGAAGGAGAGAAGCGCGACGGTGATTATTTTGAAATTCAGGTGCCATTAATATAAAGTTCAGATTATTGTCATTTGTTGTTTAATGACTATTTAATTAAGGAGCTATTCAAAGTATTCAACTCGTTAGTTTTGTTGATGGCTTAGCCAATGAGTGTTAAAAATGTAATAATCAGAGTCTGCTAATCAATAAGATTGCATGAATTATTTTCATTTCTTTGTAGTAATGTGAGTATTTGGCTGTTAATATGTAGTTATCTGACTTCTTTTTTGCGGTTCTTGCCAACCGATTTTCTTTAACAGTGCATATTTTTTTGTCTTTTTCGCCCCTGAGTTTACTGAAGCAGAAACTGTATTATGTGCGTACAGATAAAAATTTGCAATGGAAAGCTTATACAAGTAGTGGCATCAGTAAAAGGGTTCTATACTTTGGGAAAGCAGTTTTTCCAAAGCCACTCCCTGGTGGATCTTCTGCAAAATCTCAGTCGAGCTTTTGCCAATGTGGGTGCTCTATAGTTGAATCTACACATTTTTTTTTCTTTTTATCTTAGTGCATTTTTTTTTTTCCTCTGTAAATTCAATTAGCTTACCCATCAATTGTTTTGTTAATAATTATGGTCGTTATGCTTGATGCAGGCATATGAATCCCTATTGAAAGCTTTTGTTGAACATAATAAGGTAACAATTTCTGAGTCGACATAGTTTATTACGAATGCAAATTCCAATTCGAATGTGATTTTAACTTCATTTTACTGACATAGTAAATTTGTTATCTTTCTTTAGTTTGGTAACCTTCCCTATGGATTTCGAGCTAATACATGGCTTGTACCTCCATCTGCTGCTGAGTCTCCATCAAATTTCCCATGCCTACCAGCAGAAGATGAGAATTGGGGTGGCAATGGTGGAGGCCAGGGAAGAGATGGCGAACATGATTTACGACCATGGGCCACGGAATTTGCTATACTGGCTAGGCTTCCTTGCAAAACTGAAGAGGAGAGGGTGGTTAGAGATCGAAAGGCCTTTTTGCTTCATAACCAATTTGTTGATGTCACAATTTTTAAAGCTGTTGGAACAATACGCCGTCTCATTGATTCAAATTTACAAACTAGAGATGCAATCAATGGCCAAAAGGGGGTGATCTTGCATGAAGATCGTGTGGGGGACTTGTCTATTACTGTAAAACGTGATACAGCAGATGCAAGCTTGAAGTCTGAGGTTAATATTAGAGGAAATCAGTCATCTGGTATGTCTGCTGCAGAAGTTGCTCGAAGGAATTTACTAAAAGGTGTTACTGCAGATGAGAGTGTAGTTGTTCATGTAAGTAGATTTCTCCTTTACTTATGCTTAAGTGCACGGAGCACACACATTAAAAAAACATTCATTAAAGCTGAAATTACTTCCATGGGTAGGACAATATAGCTCTACCTTCGTCAGGGGGTAGGACAGTAAAGCTCTACCTTCGTCAGGGAGTAATTTTTCAGTTGGATCAAGGTGTTTCACTGTTTACCTGATCTCTGGCCTTTGATGATGACCTACAATACCTATCCTCTTCACTCTCTCTTTCTATGCATGAATGCACCAGAAAGTCAAGTTTAGGTTCTTTCCTGAGAATCACTACTCAACATTAACCTTATTTCTGGTATACCTTCATGAAACTTATGTTGTCATTCTCTTTGGTGACTCCATGTTCTGTTGAAATCACTTGATAGCAGGTCTTTCTACTGATTTTAGGTTCTTTCCTGAGAATCACTACTCAACATTAACCTTATATCTGGTATAGCTTCATGAAACTTATGTTGCCATTCTGTTTGGTGACTCCCTGTTCTGTTGAAATCACCTGATAGCAGGTCTTTCTACTGATTTTATCCACTTCCCTCTGATTTTCTGCTTGTAGTTTGCTCCAGCTTAATGTCTTCAACCCTTTTTGGGGAGGTCTATTAACCTTGGTTCGGCATGCTTGTATTATATCAACTAGTATGAAAATTGCTGAAGTTTTCAGTACGGTAGATCTTAAAATAGAGTTTTCTTGAACTATCTTGATTTAGTTTTCTCGAAATATCTAGATTTATCTTCCTTTTCTTTTCTTATATTTTCATTTCAAAGATTTTGTAATAAAGAGAACTGAAACAATATAGTTTTTGGCAGGATACCTCCACATTGGGTACCGTCATTGTAAGACACTGTGGATACACTGCTGTAGTAAAAGTTGTTGGTGATGTGAAGGAGGAATGTGACACAAAAGATATTGAAATTGAAGATCAACCAGAAGGAGGAGCTAATTCTCTTAATATTAACAGGTCTGAAATTTTAACACAATGCTTCTTCTGTTGATCCCTTTTAGCACACAAAGATTAGGAAATCTACAGATGGGGAATGGCAGTATGATGTGAAAACTTATCTTTCAACTACTAACAGGTGTAAGCTGTTCTGCTAGATATCTTAGAAATGCTAACTGGTATGAGCTTCTTTGCTTAGTGTCTGTCACAGTTGAATTCATGGTGCAGAGCATTGTCATTGTCTTTATTCTCACTGGATAACACGGGATTGAAATGCTGGTGTTTGGGATTCTTAAGAAAGGACAGCACCTGGTTCTTTTTCTTCCTGTTAAATGGGATCTAATCAGTAGATGTTTGAACTCTTAAGGGGATTTGATGTGAGATTTCTGACCCAGATTTTCTTCAAGTGGTAAGTTTATGATTAGGCCAAAGAAACGAAAGCTGATATCTAGTTAGAGATATATACTCCTCTTTCAGCATCCTGTGGACCAGATAATGGCTTTTCTTCCATTAAAATACGTGGAGATTCTTCACTGTTTGGAGATGCTTCGCTACTGCATAGTTGTAGACCATCTAAATAATAACAAGTGGTTGCAAGAAACCTTAAGTTATGGCTTTCACAATAATGGTTGAGTGTTTATAGTTTTGTGCCCTGACATTGGTTTGTAATCGTTATATTAACAAAACAACCAACAGACATGGTTGATGATGTTCAAATAAAGGATAAATGAATGTAAAATTACAGTGGATGCTGAGTTACTGAAATAGGTCATCAACTTTTTAGATTGTGCTATTTCAGAAAGTATTTAGACATTCTTTGGTGGATTCTGCCTTTGTTTCATATACTATTATGTCTTTCTCCATTGAATTTATTCTGACCAGGTAAACTATTTATTGCAGCTTAAGGGTTGTACTTAATAAGTCTTTCAGTGCTGAATCAGCCAGAGGAGACCAGTCACCTCTATGCAATTTAGATGATTCAGAAGCTTTTAGAAGTCTTGTCCGAAGAGTTATTATACAGAGTTTAGCAAAGTTAGAGGCGGAGCCAGCTGCTTCAGAAAGATCAATCCGATGGGAACTTGGTTCTTGTTGGGTGCAACATCTACAAAAGCAGGAAACTCAAAGAGATACCAATTCAACGAGGTCTGGGGATGATATTGAGACTGAACATGCTGTCAAAGGTCTTGGAAAGCAATTTAAATTTTTGAAGAAGAGAGAGAATAAACCTAACTCTGTTGGTAGCATTAATGGGACAAACGAAAATCACAATGGACCATGCAGTATGAATGTGGGAACTAATGTCAAGCAGCAAAGCAATGGTGAGCTCAATTGTGAGATGGAATTGAAGAAACTAGTTTCTGAAGAATCCTTCTTGCGATTGAAAGAAACTGGAACTGGTCTTCATTCAAAGGTTTCTAAATCTCAAATTTGTTTTGCATTTCAACTATAAAATCTGCTACTTTTTGTGTTTTCATGATGCTAAATTTGGTTTGTTCTATTTACCTTCGGAATAACTGGTAAAATTAATTTCTTGCACAGGCAGTGGATGAGCTTATGAAAATGGCATACAAATATTATGATGACATTGCTTTACCAAAGCTGGTACTATTTAATTTATTTAGGGCCTTTGTTGCCGCCAATTTAGACAAGGGTGTGCATTGTTTATGGTCTAATTTCCATTCTTTATTAGGTTGCAGATTTTGGATCACTTGAACTTTCTCCGGTTGATGGTCGCACACTGACCGACTTTATGCATTTAAGGGGACTACAAATGCGCTCTTTAGGTCTTGTGGTGAGGAATTTCTCCTTCTCTTTCTCTCTCAGACATGCAACCACACCACCTATTCACCCACAGATAGACAAATGTTATCTTTCTTTATGTAAATAAACTTCCTAAGTTATCGCTCTATATGCAAACAATCCCTGAAGTCTGCCTGGAGTGAAGTATCAATGCTTCTTTTGAAAATTGTACTAAAGGATAGTAATTTTGACATTGTTGACCTTTTCCAAGACATTGAATCGTTGTTGTCTTCAGATATTACTGTATGTTGTATGAGATACAATTTCTGAGAAATTGACTTGCTCATACTTGAAAGCCTGGTATTCTTCTTTCGTTGGTTCTAATCCCATTTACAAATTCAGGTTGAACTTGCAGAGAAGCTTCCTCACATACAATCACTTTGTATTCATGAGATGGTTACTCGAGCTTTTAAGCATGCACTTAAAGCAGTCATCGCATCTGTTGACTATTTATCAGATCTATCTGCAGCTATAGCTTCTTCCCTAAATTTCTTATTTGGCCATTGTGAAATGGAAGATGACCAAAGCTTGAATGAAGATCATATCCTCAAATTGCAGTGGCTACGAACATTTCTTGGCAGAAGATTTGGTTGGTCCCTGAAAGATGAGTTTCAGCATTTGAGAAAGATTTCAATTCTACGTGGGCTTTGCCATAAGGTAAGGTACTGTCTTTTCGGTTCCTTTGGTAGCTGATTATTTTCAAAGCTTGAATTTTGCTTGTCAATTTTTCCCAGGTTGGGTTGGAGTTGGTTCCAAGAGATTATGATATGGAATGCCCAAACCCATTCAGGAGAGATGATATTGTCAGCATGGTTCCTGTGTGCAAGGTGAGACTATTTTCTCTTTTATTTCTGTTCTGATTTGGTTTTTACATTCTCAATGAATCAGCCATTTGAACATTGAATGTAATTGTGCTAATTTTTATGGCATTCTACAGCATGTAGGATGCACTTCGGCTGATGGACGGACCTTATTAGAGTCATCCAAAATTGCCCTTGATAAAGGAAAACTAGAAGATGCTGTAAATTATGGGACAAAGGTAATAACCTACTTGATCTATACGTAAAAGTTACATTATTCTTTTTGTACTAAGGCATCTGTTGATCTCATATGATGTATTACTTGCATTTTAAGGCACTGGCAAGGATGATAGCTGTATGTGGTCCCTACCATCGAACTACTGCAAGTGCTTACAGTCTTCTAGCTGTAGTTCTGTACCATACTGGAGACTTTAATCAGGTATGACAATCTTCAGCTGTATTTCCGCTATAACTGGTGATTCTAAGTCAAGTATTATTATAACTTCCTTCTGTACAGAGGTTCTTATTTAGTGGGACATCTGATTTGAAACTTTGTGTGTTATGGTTAGTTTTTATGTTCTTGTATAACCCAGATATGCATTAGGAATTATAATTTTCTGGACTTAGGAATTACATGTGCAGGCATTAGCATAATTCAGATATCAGATTATATATTTTAACTAAATCAAACACGTTCATGGTTCTTGTGTTCTGGCATTTGGTCTTATGGCATCTGGGTGGGAATGTTAAGAGTGGCGTTCGTTTGTACTCAAAATATCTTTTCCTTCATTTTAGGCTACTATATATCAGCAGAAGGCTTTGGATATTAATGAGAGGGAACTTGGTCTTGATCATCCAGATACAATGAAAAGCTATGGGGATCTTTCAGTTTTCTATTATCGCCTTCAACACATTGAATTGGCTCTTAAGTAAGTACATCATTTACCAGAGCAATTGGATCTGCTTCAAACTAATGCAGTTTTTATTTACCTACTTCAGCTTATGTTTGTCTTTCATTGGCTCTAGCTCCTGATCATACTGTACTATTGGCAGATATGTAAACCGTGCCTTATTCCTTTTGCATTTTACTTGTGGACTTTCACATCCAAACATGGCTGCTACATACATAAATGTGGCTATGATGGAAGAGGGCATGGGAAATGTACATCTTTCTCTTAGATATTTGCATGAAGCCCTTAAATGCAACCAAAGATTATTAGGGGCAGACCATATACAGGTTTATCTCTCTTTCTTTCTCTCTCTCTCTACACACACACACTCTCTTTGGACTTATAAATATTTCTGTGAACTCAGCATTTTGTTTGATTTCTTCATGTGACAGACAGCTGCAAGTTATCATGCCATAGCCATTGCTCTTTCATTGATGGAAGCATATTCATTAAGTGTGCAACACGAACAAACTACACTTAAGATTCTTGAAGCAAAACTTGGACTAGAAGATCTGCGTACTCAGGTGACTATATGTAGTCATATTTTTATTGGTTGTGTTGTGCGATTTGGCTATTTGGCTTCTCTCTTGTCAATCTTTTACAGGTGATATTGAGATATAAAACAAATTGTATCAGAGGCCTGTTTATGGTGTCTTAACTAGGGGTGTCAATTTGTGTAATCGTGTCGTGTCAAATTTAAGCAAACACGGATGTGACTCATTTATTAATCGTGTCAAAACATTAAAATACAAATACGACCCGTTTAACATATTTAATACAGAAAAATTAAAAATTGATTTAAAAAATAACACGAATGAGTTTATAACACAATATGGATATGACATGAATAATTAATTTAGTGTTTAATATATATATTAATTAATTTTTTTCCTTAATATTACCATATAATAATTGATATTCGTGTCATAAACTTTTAATCATGTTGAGGTGGTCCAACATTGATACGACACAATTATTTATTGTATTGTGTCAACCCATTTATTAATCATTTCAATATTTGTCAACGCGATACGAAAAATTCATGTCGTATTTGTGTTGTGTAATCTTGTCGTAACCCATTTTGCCAACTTTAGCCTTAACTGTCATAAGAGAATTTCTCAAGTTCCATGTTATTGATGGGAAGAGATTTTTGTTGTTTTATTGTATTTTTTTTTGTTTTACAGGATGCTGCTGCATGGCTTGAGTATTTTGAATCAAAAGCTCTAGAGCAGCAAGAAGCAGCACGGAATGGAACTCCAAAGCCAGATGCGTCCATTGCGAGTAAAGGTCACCTTAGGTATTAACAGGGTATTCCCACATTACTTGTTTTTAAATTGTTGATTATTTCTTGTGGCACCAAGACCTATAATGATCTCTTTTTGCAGTGTATCAGATCTCCTGGATTACATAAGTCCTGGTCAAGATTCTAAAGGAAGCGAAGCACATAGGAAACGACGACGTGCTAAGGTAATAGTCTTAAGCATGCTGCTGTTCTCTGCTCTTTTTTTTCTTGTGATGTCATCTTAAACTAATTGTGGTAAGGATCTGGTTTAGAGTACTCTCTGCTGGCTGCATATAGTTTCGGATTTACTGAGTACATAAGTAAACTTGTCCTCCTCCATGCAAAATGCAACTAACTATTGCAGGGTAGTAGTAGGCACCAATTATAACATCCATTGATGGCCATGGAGATGCTTATACAGAAATCTAACATGCTTATACAGATCACATATATGATTGAGACTTTATAAGGTTCTGATCTATTGATGCCCATAGATTGCGCCAGCTGATAGTTAGTAGGCAATGATGGAGGGTTGCTAGGTAAAGCTGTTTGATCTTTAGAAATTCAGAGAAGACGGAAGCAACAAGTGATAATTTTTGTTTTACCCCATAACCTTGAACAGAGCGAGAAGAAACCATTAATTTGAATTGCAATGGATGGATATGAGAGATCTATCTTTTTGGCTGGTAGATGGAGTCCATGCTATTGTTATTAACGGTTGTTATTATTGATACTTGAAAAACATTTTTCAACTTGGCAAATGGAGTTTTTCCAATTTTATTTCATTTTCTAGGTCTGAAGAGGACCAAATAATACCACATATTAGATAGATGGGATTATGAGTCACTTATTTAAAATATTACCTGGTTGACAATTAAAGACAGTAGTAAAGTAGTTTGCAGTAATTATTGTTTTGAGAGCTCCATGAGTCAAAAGGCAGAAGAATTTCATCAGTTTAACATAGTATATATTAGCACAATTTCTCACCGAGTGTTTTCCGAACATTTCAGGCATGTACATATCAAATTCCCATTGATGTTCCACTGAATTCTGCCTCCTGTTAAGTCCGGAATTTGTCGTAATAAATTGTACTACTATAAAATAACAAGATGATTGTAACTTATTATGAAATCTTTCTATTTTGCTCAATTTTTGACATTTTATATGCATACAAGGTAAAAGTTATTGTTTTCTTTTTTCAGGTAATGCAGACTAGGGAAAAGACTCATGGAGCACATCATGATGTGATAGTGGAAGATGCTCTGCCCGATGATGGATTGAAAAAAAGTATGACTCTAGAGGAAAGCAAGACCGAGGAAGTAATACAAGAGAGTGTTCAACCTGAAGAGCCAGAAGAGAATGATGATATTACCAGATATGGACTAGCAATTTCAGGTGAGTTTGTCGAAGAAACAACTTCAGATGAGGGGTGGCAAGATGCCAATCCAAAAGGTAGATCAGGAAATGCTGCTGTTCGGAAGCTCAGCCAGAGGCAACCAGTTCTTGCAAAGCTAAATGTCAATGGTTCTGAACATTCAAATATTAGAGAACGGGAAATTGTATCTCCAGCACGGGAAAAAGCTCCAAGGACCACTACTACTGAGCTAACACGGATGAAGGATTCAATTAAACTACAGGCAAAAGCTTCTATCTCCAAAGTTTTAGCAAGTCCACTTAACCTTACTGCCATGGCTTCCAAGTCGCTGTCTTACAAAGAAGTAGCTGTGGCACCACCAGGTACGGTTCTAAAGCCATTACCAGAGAAACCTGATGAAGAAAGTAAAGAAAAAACTGAAACGCAGATGTGCAGTAATGCCCCTCAGACATCAAAGGAGGAGTTGAATAACCAGTTCTCTCCAGTTGAAGATGTGCCAGGTGATGGTCAGTCTCAAGAAACTCATGAAAGTGTAATTCAATCTGAAACTACTGCTGCAGATCCTGAGGAAGTTCCTTATTCTTCTAACCAGGAAAAGCCCATAGAAACAAATGGTAGTAAGCTTTCTGCAGCTGCTGAACCATTCAAACCAGGAGCTGTCTCCATGACTCATCCGCTAAACTCTGTAGCAGTGACGAGTATTTATGATGTGAGAACTGGTCGAGGTATGCTTGCAGAACCTGCTGTACCTTCAGCTGCTGCTAGAGTTCCTTGTGGTCCTAGATCGCCTCTCTACTATAGAAATAATTATTCTTACATGATGAAAAATGGATTTCCAAAATACCACTCTTCCATTATGGAAAGAAACCTGTTGGGACCTTCAAGAATCATGAACCCACATGCACCTGAGTTTGTGCCAATGAGAGGCTGGCAAACAAATCCTGGAAATGCAGATTCAAATGCTTCAAATGAGTTGAACTCTTCAAATGACACAAGTGAGGCAGAAGACGAGAAACTTAACAAAATGTCCAATAGTCAAGGCAAGGATAATACCTCAAGAAAGAGCAGTACAGAGGCCGAGAAGTCAGAGCTGGCAAGACAGATACTACTTATCTTCATTGTAAAGTCAGTCCAGAATAATGTGGATGCTCCAAGTCAATCTTCAGGCTATGAAAAGAAGTTTGAGCATTCTGAAAATTCTTTAGATGCAATTGCAAATGCTAGTGTTATCATAAAGATCCTTTATGGAAATGAAAAGGACAAAATAAACTTGGCATCTCAGTCCAATGATCAAGAACAGCAAAAACTCAAAGATGGAAACCAAAAAAGTGGGGATGGTGAAGGATTTATGTTAGTCAGAAAAAGGAGAAGAAACCGACAGCAGATCACAAATGGGGTAACAGAGTTGTACAATCATCAATCCATTTGTGCTTCTGTTCGTTAAAAGGGAGAGCAAAGCAATAAAATCTAAAGGTGCTGTCTTCTTTCTCCCAGTTTTATTCGAGAAATTTGTTAATGAGTTTTAGCATTGTAGAAATTTGATTACATCATTTTAGATATCCTCTCTGGATGTTCTAATAATATTTGTAAAAATTGTTTTTTTTTTGTTTTGTTAAGGTATTTTGTTTTGATTAATAAATTTGGCCGATTTTCCACATACAAGAGAAGTGTGATGTTGTTCTATAGATGGGAGTTTTTGGTACTTGTGAACAATGCATTCGTAATTGAATTGATCCACTGATAACTTACATTTGCAGCTGAAGTTGCTGCACTGATGATATTACAACCAACATAGTATTTGGCAAAATTCCGCATTTGGATTTGTAGCATTTCGAATCTCAGGTCAATAAACATGAGCACGTTCGAGATAGTATGAAAAACTACTTGGAAGTAACTGAAGAACAAACACAAGTTTAATCCTAATGAAAGTAAGAAACCACTTAAAAGGAACTTGAGTACAGTTTTAGAACCAAACTGAGAATTTGCACAAATAGATGCACTGATACATACTAGTTTGCAGAAAAGTTAATAGATTACGGAATACATAACACAGCAAACAAGTTCCACACGACAGAAACTGAATTTACTTAATACAATGGGCTAGCACGATCACCGATAGAAAACATATTTGAAAAGCCAATAGCAGCATGTGTCAATACATCTATCAATGAAATAGAACCAGAGTCTGCGCCACTATGAGTTTATCCCAAGGGCTGCAAATAATCCAAAAATCACTGTCACCTAGGATGCTCCAAAACTCCATCTGAATGCCACTATATCAATGACAGAATCGTCTTCTTCTTCTTCTTCTTCTGTAGGTGTTGCTGGTGGTGTTAACGCACTGCTCCGTTTCTTCATCATTGAGCCGGATTACCTTTGTAACTGCTCTCATCAAACGTACCAAACTGCTCTTTGTCTGGGATTGGGCCGGACAAATTGTTGTACGACACGTTGAAGTTTGATAAAAAGTTGAGCTCAATTAGTTGAGAAGGAAGTCGGCCACTTAATGTATTGCGGGAAAGGTCCAGGCTCTCTTATCATTTTCAGACTGGAGAAGCTCTCTGGTATAGTACCTGAGAGAAAATTATTGGACAGATTAAGTGCACGAATATTTTGAAGTTGCCCAATTTCCCATGGATTTCTCCGCTGAACTCATTGCTTGACAAATCCAGTCCAGCCATGTAGTCAAGATTGCTACCAATGAAGAATTCATATCTATTCTTTGTCACAAATTCTGCTTCTACCGGTTGATATTTTGCCGTATGTAGTTCAACTGGGAGTTGCAGATCAAGACTGGATTTGTAATAACAATGGAATCAATTTTTAAAGGAAGAGAATCATGAAGAAATTCAGTTTCGTACAAATCATTATCAGTTCCCTCTCTTCAGAATGACAAGTTACCCAAGCATGAAGGTATTGACCCATTAAGTCTGTTATGTGAAAGGTCCACGATACGTGATTTTCCTAATTGGCACAACTGATTAGGAATAGGTCATTGTAGATAATTCCCTCTCAAAAGAAGAACATGCAGATTCGAAAGCTCATTGATGTGAAGAGGAATCCCACCAAAAAATTTATTATCCCTCAAATCTAGAGTCATTATTTCGGAGCTTCAACCCATTAAAAGCATTCTTCTGCAGATAAAGGTGATTCACTGATGAAAGATTGGAGGAAGATGTCATTCATGGATCCGGACAGACTATTTTCAGAGATGTCTAAAAGCTCAAGACTTTCAAGATTGTTGAGCTGGACTGGAATATTACCTTCCAAATAATTTTCTGACATTAAAATAACCCAACGCAATGAGAAGTTGCCAATCCACTGAGGTGGAATATTACCGGATAACATGTTGTTTGATATATCCAATGCCTCTAATGAAGTGGAGCTCAACAAACCATCTTTCATCTTCCCACTAAAATTGTTGTCCAAATATAACCAAAGCAAATAAGTCAACTTCATATAATTGTTATTTGATAAGTCCCAACATTTTAAGAGGAATGCAACCAGAGACTATCGGTCGGGGTAATTCTCAAGAAAAATTAATTTCTAGACAAATCTGGTGTATATATAGCTCTTTCATCTCACCTATTGAATAAGGAATATCACCTTCAAAATGATTTTTTGACATATCTAAATACATCAATTTCTGAAGGAAATTACCCATATTGTGGGGTAGCTTACCAGCGAAATTGTTACTATAAATATCTAGACGACGAAACATATCGTGTTTGGCATTGGGAGGTAATGGAAGAATTCCTGACAATGAGTTTTTCGTCAAGATCAACACTTCGAAGCATGTGTTGTTTTGCAACAATCAAGTTGGGAAATTGCCAACCAACTTATTGTGAGACAGTTCAAGAAATTTTAATTGGTGTTGCTGTAAAAGAAAACTAAGGATGACATTTAAGTGGCAGTTGGATAATTGAAGAACCTTCAAAGGATATATGGGCAGCCAGTTTTCAGTTTTCACTTGTGACATATTGTTTTCTGAGAGCAACAAGACCTCAAGCTTTGAATGATTAGCCAACGAATTTATTGAGAATGTTCCTTGAAAATTGATGGAAGAGAGATCCAAATATTCAAGTGGCGTGAGGTTGGCCATTATGGAAGGTAAGTTTTCACTTAACTGATTGTAAGAAAGATCAAGAACTTTGAGACGCGTCAAGTTGATAAGACACTGAGGGAGCTGACTCTCAAAGTAATTATTACTTAGATCCATCTCCAAAATCTCCTTCAAGTCACATATTCTTGAAAGTGAAAATAAAGAATAGAATGAAAAACTAATTATAGTGAATTCAATCATGAACCCAATATAAAGCTTATAAACAGTCATGAAATCTACTTGCCTAATTATTTTGGTCAACATAAATAATAGTGGTGAAATGAATTTATTTCTCATATAATATGTTGATTGCAAAAGCGTTTCAGTTAATCTGAAAAAGGAAAAAGAGAAAAAAAAAAAGCGCTCAGCTCTGTTTACTTTCTGTTTCTACAGGACTGTTTATATATTATTACTCAAATTGAATACTTAGTTTTTGAATTTAGCTAATCCTACATCAAGAATTAATGAACATAAGATAAATGTAATTTTAATTAAATTTAGAATTTCTTTTTTCAGCTTTGTCATATAGATGTCAATAATACTTCAAAAGCATTGAAATGTAAGAGCTATAAAAAAAAATTCATTTTTCATTCCGAGCTATAAATATTGAAATGAATATAAATGTCATTGCTCATCCAAAAAAGAGAAAAAAATAAATATCATTGTTGATTTTTTTTTTAAAAAAAAAATCAGAAGAAAGAGAGAGTGGAAGAAATGTGTGGGTTATGTCAGAAAACAGTGGTAGATTATGTCTGGTACTAAACTTTATAAAGAAAACAATGGTTCTAATTCAAATTTGATCTAGAATGGGAATTCAAAATTAGATTTAAAAATTATAATAAAGCAATTAATTAAGATTCAATTACATTGATATACTAAAAAAGATTGAAAAGTAAAAGGCCACAATATTATTAAAAAAATAGGAATTATTGGGGTATAGCTTGAAGTGTAGTTATTCCACAACTATATAAACATTCAATGTTTTCAAGTTTGTCAAATTTGTCAATCCTACAAAATAAAAAATAAAATATTACTTTAAAATTATTGTAGGAGGCTGTGATAACTGTGCTAGCCTAGTAATTATCTCAGTAGGCTACCTAACCTTGTTAAAGAGTCATTTGTTAGGATGAAGTTCGAGCTCAGATCCAGCACTTGCACATATCTCAAATTTGCTAATCCTGCTCAGAAAGCATTAATTTGGATAAAGAAAAAATATATATAGAGATTAATTAACTTGCTTAACACGCTAATTTGCTGGCTAACACGTATATACCTTGCTTGGTTCTGAAACCTTCAATTCTATTTGAATTAAGGATCAAAGTGGTAAGTGAAGTGTTATTCAAATATGGTAATATGCTGTCGTTGAAGCTATCATGACCAAGGTTTAAGATCTTCAGCTGCTTCAAACTCCCAGAGCTATCGTAAGCTGTAAATGCATATGAAGTAATATTAGTTACTGACAAAATAATTATGACAATATATATACGTACCTTTATTCTCATATACGCCTTCAAACCAACTCCATGATAGGTCAAGGCTTTGTAATTCTTCAAAAGGGTGAAACAGTGACATATTTAGAAGTAAAACTCCATCTGAAGATATGAATTCCGTTGTCCCATTGAGTGAGAGTTGGATCACCTGTCGTGTGGTGGCGTTGCACTTAACTCTCTCCCAATCACAGCAATCGGACGACATTCCATCATCATCACCAACCCATGACGGAAGAATTGTGTCATCATATCCAAAATCACTGACTGATCTGAAGAAGCTCTTCAGTTCCAACAGAGCAGTCCTCTCTGTTTGCAAGCATGCCTTATATCCATGCATTTCATTCATCCAAACGATAATCCAAGTTAGCGACATTAACGAGAGCTTAGTAAAAGGAAGTACTTTCCATTGCAAAGCGACTTTTCATTTGGTTAATATAAGATGTGCAATGAGGAAACTTCAATATTTATACTAAACTTTTATCATCATAGACCAACCACTCAACCCCAACGAAAATGAAATATCTTAGAGTTATCAAGTAATAAAAAGTATTTTATTATCTTACTTTTGTTTTAGAGATTTATTAAAGACAAAATATTATTAGTACATTATACACCACCATCTTGAAGTCTTCGTCCTTTTTTCTTTTTGGGAAGGAAAGTACGCCCTTTCCTTAAAACACCAATGATGGCCTAAAATACAACGCCACGCAGGTGTAAATATAGAATTACATCAAGTTTAAGTATGGGAACGCCACGTAGGTATAAATATAGAATTACATCAAGTTTAAGTGGGTGTAAATATAGAATTACATCAAGCTTAAGTATAATATATAAGATAATACCTAAAATTTAAGCCGAAGTTAGAGCAATGCCTAATAATAATACACAACTTCACAATGCAACAAATTTATAATAACCGAAAGGAGACTAAATGATTTCATACATTAAGATCTAATGAAGCATGGGAGAAACCTACCTCACATCAGTTCTTGTAGGTGAAATCTCTTTCTAAATAGAAAAAGAAAATTCATAGTGTCCGATAATGCAACACAATTTTAACAACAGAACACAGACAAACCAAAGTTGTATAAGAGAATCTAAATAATTTAACCATGTTTGGGTTTGCATGGGATTATCGGTTAATTTATTATATAATGTGTTTTGTATGGAATTTACCTGGATGTTTGATAAGTTTAATATATTAGAAAATCAACAATGAACAAAATTTTCATACTTTTTAGTTTAATTACTCATAAAAGTGTGTAGTCTGAAATGACAAACAGATAAATGTTATTTGAAGCTTTTGTGACCCTTTGTGTTCATGCATTTGAATCAAAGCTATTGAAGTCAAAGATATTGAGAAACCTTAATCAGGAAAGTTTCCATTGCTCTCAATCTGCAGCTTCACTACTAATTCAATCAATTGAAATGACAAAAACATAAATTTCATATGAATTGGGACAGATGTACAGGTTCAATTTAAAATGTGCAATGAGGAAGCTTCAAGATTTATACTAAACTTTCCATTGCACAATGTAAAGGAATTAATCAGGAAAGTTTCCATTGCTCTCAATCCGCAGCTTCACTACTAATACAATCAATTGAAATGACAAAAACAGAAATTTCATATGAACTTGGGACAGATGTACAGGTTCAATATAAATGATCAATAATTAATCAAGTAAATTTCTATATGTATTTGGTAATTTACTCATAAAAGTGTGGATTACATTGAAATGACATTTTATATGATGTAAGTATTAAAAAGTCTTTGGCCAGTGCATGCATTGTTGAAAAGTCATGGCCGGTGCATGCGATATTCAAAATAATGGGCACCGAATTTGAAGACCAGTGGGCATGGAGCAATAGTGCCACCAATTTTTCCTATAAACAAAGAGGCAAATCTCTTTCGTTGATCATCAGATTTTTTAGAGCAATTGTAAATTTGAGAGATTTAAGAGAATTTCTACTTGAGTGTTCTAGTGAGGATCCATTTGAGTGTATTGGTTGGAGTTTTGAATTTTGCGAGTTTTTTCTATTTTTGTAAATTTTTATTTGTTAGTAAATATTAATAATTAGTACTGATACATTCTAACCTAAGAGGCTCAATTTATACAAGTGATAAAATTAAAAAAGGAAATGACAATTATAATAATTTGGGAATGATCGATTGACTAAGATTGATCAATCAATTATTTTTTTTAATGTTGGCTGTTAGCACAATCAATCATATGCTGATTTTTCTTTATTTTCAATTTTGTTTTGATTCTTTTCATCTTTCCCTCAAACTGATAAGGAAATATTTTTGAACTCTACGTCTGTCTTAAGATGTAAAATCCTTGATTTTTTTTTTTCATGCTAAATTAAGTCAGGAGCTCATTCATTTAAATCTTATCACGGAAATCTTTTAGTTGTTTCCACGTACACATTTTTTCTTTTAAAACCATGAAAAACCATTAACTCATTCTTTTGATCAAGGGATTTTTTCCAATTTGAAAGTTGTTCCTTTTATCTTGCAAGGAAAATGTTCGATTTAGAGGATTCTATATCCTTTCCTTATAATAGAGATTGAGTTTGTAATTCATAAATGCATATATTGGAGCTGGTAACAATGCATTCCTTGGAATTCTGCTCAAGGATTTAAACGGTTGAGGCAGTAACACAAGTGACAAGTCCAGCCCCAGACCAGACGAAAACTTATTCAAAGTCAAGGGAAGACTCAATCCCTACAAACCAGAAACTACTCAGATAATGCTCATAAAGTTAATCTACGTGGAAAGTATAAGCTGATAGAGAAATTCAATAATTTGAGGTTTTTTTATTCATTTTAAGGATATGATTGTATTAACAGAAGAAATATAAATTCAAAAAAGGAAGAGTATTAATAGAAAATAAATATTTTTAAGGATAAGGGTATGTTTGGTATTAAATGGGATTCACTTATGTATGGGTTTTGGTAATTTTTTTCCTCTTTTCACAAGCTTCTAATTATCATTGAATTCAAATTTAATGTTTTTTATGTGGTGGGATTCTATAATTGACACGTAGTATTTATTTAGCAAAATTAATGTTTTTGATGCGGGTGAATAATGACTTGTGAACAATATTCATAAACAGTGATTTGTGAATAATGACTCGTGAACATTATTTATAAACAGTGACTTTGAATAGTAGCTGTGAAAAGTATTTTCAGAAAATTAATTTACTTTAACTAAATTTATGTTTTTAATATAATTAGGTTAATTATATTAGAGATTTTCTCAGCCTTCACTCTATTAAGAAATTAATTAAGTTGTTAATTAATTAGTTCTATGGTTTTAAAATTACCTATATCTATTTATAATAGATCTAAATTCCTTTCAAGAGAATTTCATGGTTCATATTTGATAACTCATATGCCCTGTGCAAGGCTGAAAATAATTCTCTGGCGTGTGAATGAAAATCATTAACAAAGAGACGCGTGTCACATGTAACTAACGTTGGCGCCATCTTGAGCTAATTCTGTCAAGGCCTTCACTCTAGTCTTCAAGACCTGATCATGTACAATAAATTCTTCAGTTTCATATGGCCTGATCATGTATAATAAATTCTTCAGGTTCATATGGCATATGAATTGCACAACAAAGCATAAAAATTAATACATTTTTCAAAAACCCAGATTGAAAGCAACCAACTAAAATTAGTACATAAAAAGTTCAATTACACACAAAAGAAAGATACAGTAAACTATGATCTAGCACAATCACGAATGAATTATACAAATTTCACAGACCAAAGAAACACGAAATGAATACTTCTTCAATGAAACAAAACTATAGACAAGTTTAACTAGTTTCATCTAATGTGACTAGATAAAATTATCAATACAGATCTTGCTGAAATTTCGGCAGAATCTCCCTTATATTTCTAAAGTTTCTAACTTGTAAATTTGTAAAATAAGCACTTCTAGAATAATTAAATATCCAACTAACTTCATTAATCAATCTCTTAAACATAATACTACACATCATAGTAAATAATATGTGTAAATGATCTCATCCAAATATCACCTAATATTTATAATAGTATGTAAAAAGGTATATTGCAGCTAGTGCCAATATTTATTTAAACATCCATAATTATCAAATCATAATATAATTATACAATCCAAAATCAAATGATCAAAATGCCCAAATATTATTACAAATGTCTTATAGCACTATTAGTGGGAAAAACTCAAAATAAGTACAATCGATGTGTCAACTGGTATGCCTATAACCTCTTGTGGGGAGAAAAATTTAGTAAAATTGAGTGAGTATAAAAGTTAGTGAATGGATATTAAGTTTTGAAAATAAATTTACTTTAAAAATAATTATATCATTGCAATATAAAATTTGATCAAAATAAATGTAAAAACATAAGTAAAATATTTAAATTTTAAATCAAGTAACTAGCATTAAAAAAGAATATATGATGCTGTAAATTATAATCATGAAAATCATATCAAGAA
The DNA here is from genome assembly GCA_025617385.1 of Murraya koenigii. Taxonomy (NCBI): domain Eukaryota; kingdom Viridiplantae; phylum Streptophyta; class Magnoliopsida; order Sapindales; family Rutaceae; genus Murraya; species Murraya koenigii. Next base: position 21,279,485 of record CM046813.1, on the reverse strand, counting down.
TTAAAGAACATATTTACATGATTCTAAAATTGTCTCTAAACAAGCGTAGGGGAATAATCTTGTCATACTCATGCCTTAAATGAACTGTGCAATGATGTACTAGAACGGATAGACCAATGGTGTGCCATCTCATATATCTTATCATATTTCATCCTATTACATGCCTAAAATATCCTCAAAACTTTTGCCCCTTGTGTGTGCTCAAATGGGTCCAAAGTCTTCTATCTCAACTGTGTATCAGTAGCTGAATATCTACAACTGTAATTGTCTCTTTATACTCTTCTTTGTATCTAGAAGGGAAGGGTACAGTATAATAATTCTGAAAACAAATTTTATACATATGCATAAACATTAATTTTAAGCATACTTTAAATCTATATTCCTTTTCACTAAAATACTATCATGGAATTGTAATAAAAATAAATAAATAAAACTATTTATCATATCATTTAAGAGACATTTCAATCTGCAAATATAATCAATTTCTAGAAAACTTAATCAAAGTATCAAACAATACTTATAAACATGCTTTACTTTACTAAAATTAAAAGGGAAAAGGCTATAGACACCCCCAAGGTTTTTGGAAATGATCACATAGACTCCTTTCACTTAAGGAATGTATATCAATACCCCTGAAGTTTGAGAAAATGACATGTACACCCCCAAATTTTGAAGACATAGTCACCAACACCCCCAAATTTTTGAAAAGGACATCAAAACCCCCTTTGACTATCATTTGACCATTATACCATTTATCTCTATTATCCCTAAAAACTGACTTTAAATATTTTTATAAATATAAATATTATTTTCATAATATAATCTATGCAATAGACTAACAAAATTAAAATATTTTAGTATTTTAATAAATTTAAATATGTAAATTATTATATTTATATTATGAAAATATTTTTATTTATTTAGGATTTAAAAAAGATTTCATTAAATATATTTTAAAAGTAAAAAAAAATTTCACTGACTAATAATGTTAAAATTATTATTTTACTTAATGTTCAAAATAAATTAAATTTTAATACATTTATTTTAATATTATAATTCTATTTATTATAAAATTTAATTTAATATCATAAAATATAGTTAACAAATTGTAAACTATTAAAATATTTTTTAAATATTGAAATTTTTTAAAAAGTTTATATTATTACATTTATTTTAATGTTATGTTTCTATTTATTATAAAAAATTAGAGTTAATTTCTTTAGAATAATAGAATCTAATTTTTTATAATAATAGAAGTAAATGATACAATGGTCAAATGATAGTCAAAGGGGATCTTTGTGTCTTTTTTAAAAATTTGAGGGTGTTGGTAATTATTTCTTCAAAATTTAGGAGTGTACATGTCCTTTTCCCAAATTTCAGAGGTGTTGGTTTACATTTATGAAGAGAAGGGGGTTTGTGTGACCATTTTGACAAATCTTGGTGGTCTCTATGGCCTTTCCCCAAATTAAAGTAGTAAGAAAATTGTACTATATGCGTATAGTATATTCCACTTACTGTGACGACACTCAAGTTCAGTTATTACTAATAACTTATATATAAGTCAAGCTATTACACAGATTTACTGAATGCAAAAGTAAAATTAAATAAAGCAGAGTAAAAGGAGAAACTGACCATCATCGATCGTGTAACATTAATAATAAACCATAATATAAGCCAGTATATTCTTAGTGTTTTTCCAACATTTCAGGCATGTACATATCAAATTCCCATTGATGTTCTATTGAATTCTGCCTCTTGTTATGTCCGGAATTCGTTGTAATAAATTTTACTACTATAAAATAACAAGACGATTGTAACTTAATATGAGATCTCTCTATTTTGCTCTATTTTTGACATTTTATATGCGCACAAGTTAAAAAGCTTTTGTTTATTATTATTATTATTATTATTTCAGATACTGCAGACTAGCGAAAAGACTCATGGAGCACATCATGATGTCATGGTGGAAGATGCACCGCCCATGATGGATTGAAAAAAAACGTATGCCTATAGTGGAAAGTAAGACTGAGGAAGTAATAGAAGACATAATGTTTGTTTGGGATTGAGATACTGTAGTTTAAAAGTTATAACTGTTATGGAAAAAAAAAGTTATAATTATGAAATAAAAATTAATATTATATAGTAAATATAATTTTTAAATAATAATTTTGATAAAATTATTAAAAATATAATAAATTTTTTATTATACAAGTGAAAAATTATATCAATATAACTTTTAAATTATAACAACTAGTGTTTATCAAACGCTTTAACCAACCTCAATCCCAAATGGACCTAGTTCAACCTAAAGTGCTAGAAGAAAATGCTGATATTACTAGATATGGATCGGCAGTTTCAGGTGAGTATGTCGAAGAAACAACTTCAGATGAGGGGTGGCAAGAAGCCAATCCAAAAGGTAAGGTCGGGAAATGCTGCTGTTCGGAAGCTTAGCCGGAGGCAACCATTCAACCCAGGAGCTGTCTCCAAGACTCATCCTCTAAACTCTGTAGCAGTTACGAGTATTGTTGATGTGGTTTTTCTGCGTGCCCTCAAATGGTGTCAAAAACTCCTGCTTGCAGTAAGCTCGAGCTCGAGCAGGACTGCTTTCCAACTTTAATTTCTTTGTATTCACTAGAACGGCAGTCTCCTCGGGCATGTACTCACAAAAACAGGGTCAGAGGTAGCCGGATATTTTTCCGGCGAAAAGCCTCCGACACTCAAGTCAGTGATCGGGTTATTCTTTTTGTATCCCTCTTTTGTTAGAGAGACCGGAGGAATAAAGGGGTATTTTGGTCTTCTTTTGGTGAGAAATGCTTGTGAGAAATCCTTCGGAAAAGTAAAATGGAGAAGAAGAAGAAGAAGAAGAAGAACCTGAAAAATTTCGGAACCCCGCACCTCTCTTTCCATTTTCCTCTTATACCTCCGTTTTCCCGCCCTTTTTTCTTTGGGGCTGCCGTTCCCGCGTCTATAGTGTCTGGGCCCCTTTGACAGCCGGGATTACTGTAGTATTTCTTGGGAATGCGGGACTGTCTGGTAGGCATAGTTCACATGACCTGATCATAGTGTCGGGCGTGTGCGCATGGAATAATGACACTGTGGGGGCGTGTGCCGGCCATTGGTAACAGTGATGACACCATACCACATGGGGTATTGGCAGGCATCGATCGTCATGTAGAGTTACTGGAGAGAGGGGTCAGACTGTCCCGAACCGGCTGTATCTAGATCTTGCATTTCCTCCGTGCCATGACTGGCAGGGTTGAGTCATGCCTGGGGGTTTGAAGACCTTGAACAGGATGATGAGCTCGGGTTTCGACCAGCCTAGATGCTCCTCGACCTTGACCAGTTTTGACGGGGCTATGAAGATCTCGAGCAGAAGAGTGAGTCGGGCTCGACCAATCTTGGACTCCTCGACCTTGACCAGCTTTGACGCCTAATAAAGCTGTCTTTGTGCTAGTGATCGGGTCTTCTGCTCGAGATGGGTTGACCTCGAGGTCTTTTACTCGCGCTGGGTTGGCCTCGAGGAGACCTGCTCGATATTACCCAAACTAGTGGCCTCAAGGTATGCTTGCAGAACCTGCGGTACCTTCGGGTGCTGCTAGAGTTCATTGTGGACTTTGATCGCCTCTCTATGGTAGAAATAATTATTCTTACATGATGTAAAATGGATTTCCAAGATACCACGCTTCCATTATGGAAAGAAACCTGTTGGAACCTTCAAGAATTATGAACCCATATGCATCTAATTTTGTGCCAATGAGAGGTTGACAAACAAATCCTGGAAATGTTTCAAATCTGTCGAACTATTCAAATGACACAAGTGAGTAGAAGGTGAGAAACTTGATAAAAGATCCAGTAGTCAAGGGACAATACCTCAAGAAAGTGCAGAACAGAGGCCGAGAAGTCAGAGCTGGCAAGACAGATACCACTTAGCTTCATTGTAAAGTCAGTCCAGTATAGTATGAATGCTCCAAGTCAATCTTCAGGCTATGAAAAGAAGTTCGAGCATTCTGAAATTCTTCAGATGCAATTGCAAATGATAGTGCTATCATAAAGATCCTTTATGGAAATGAAAAGGGAAAAACAAACATGGCATCTCAGTCCAATGATCAAGAACAGCGAAAACCAAAAGATGTAAACCAAAAAAGTTGGGATGGTGATGGATTTAATGTTGTCAGAAAAAAGAGAAGAAACGGATAGCAGATCACAAATAGGTTAACTGAGTTGTACAATTATCAATCGAAGAGAGCAATTTAGTAAATTAAAAATGCAAAGGTGTTGTCCTGTTTCTCCCAGTTTTATGCGAGAAATTTGTTAGTGAATGTTAGCATTTATAATCAATACTTGATTGTATCATTTTAGATATCTGCACTGGATGTTCTAATAATATGTATACAAATCAGTTATTTAGATTTTGATCATTAAATATTGAGTAATAAATTGGCTAATTTTCTCCATTCAAGATATCTGAGATGCTATTCTTTGGCAATGTTTACTAATTTACCCTGAGATTTGAAATTCATTATGGCTCAAATTAGTTAGTATTAGGTTGGATTTTGTGAGTTTAGAACAATTCTTTGGGAAAGAAATTGACTAGCTGATACTGTTTGATGAGACTGATTCAGGGTTTGTAATTAGCTTAGGGGTGTGTCGTATATGCAAGTTTTTCAGAGTTATAGGGTCTTTATATAAAAATATGTAGGTATAGATGTAAGATTTTAAAACATTGGGGCCAGTACAAAAATAACAAAGTTCAAACTGTGAGCGGGAAAGTTTGTCGCATGCGTGCCAGCGTGGCATAACAAGCTTGCCAACTCAAATTTGACTTGCGTTGACTTAACTAGCTTTATAAGACTGGTTTCTGAGGCAAATTCTGTGGGCTGAATCTTTGTGTATACTACAAGTTAGGTTTCATGCTACAGTTCACTGTAAATCTTGAAACCAGATCTGTAAATCTGGTCTAGATTTGTTGAATAAAGGAGAAATAGATGCATGTCCTGTTTCATTCAATTTCCTTGCTTGGTGCAGTTTCTGGTTTGCTTATTCTTGTGCTGCTTTCTTTTGATCTTTGATCCGATATCTGTTTCTTTAGTTGTGTTTCCATTAAAAATTCATTGATCTAGGTTAGACTTAAAGGATCTTAGGTGCCAATTTGGATCTTTATTAAGATTTAGCCTTACTGATATCTTTCATTTGCGGTTGCTGAACTAATGATATATTACAAACAAGTTAGTATTTAGCCAAATTCCTCATTTGGATCGGTAACATTTCGAATTTCAGGTTCTTTTAATCAATACAAGCCCATTGAGATACAACAAGAAGTTATTAAATTTAATTTTGCAACCAACAAAAACTGAAGAAGAAACAATAAGTCAAATCCTAATGAAACCACTCAAAGGGACTTGGAAACTTGAGTACAGCTTTAGAACCATATTGAGAATTTGAATAAACACATAAACTGATACATACCAGTTTGCAGAAACGCTAATAGAATACATAAACAACATAAAAAGTTACACATGATAGTACCTAATATACTTATTAGTTATTACAATGCCCTAGCAAAATCACCGATAGAATGCAAATTTGAAAAGCCAATAGTAGCATGCATCAACACATCCATCAATGACATAGAACCATAGTCTGCGCCAATATGAGTTTATCCAAAGGATGACAAACAAACCCAATAAGATTGTCATATAGGATGCAGCTAAACTCCAATTCAATGCCCCCATATCAATTGATATTCATCCTCTTCTTGTTCTCCACTTGTTGGTGTTGCTGGTGGTGTTAATGTACTGCTGTATTTTTTCTTTATTAGTGAACCACAAATATCAAGATTTCATCGATAATTGCCTTCATCAAACCTGCCAAACTGCCCTTTGACTGGGCTTGGACCGAATAGGTTGTTGTATGACACGTTGAAGTTTGATAAGAAATTAGAGCATATATAGTCAGTTGAGGAGGAATTTGGCCACTTAATTTGTTATGGGAAAGGTCTAGGCTCTCCACCATATTTAGATTGGAAAGGCTCTCTGGAATAAAGCCGAACAGTGGCCAGAACTCGCCGGAGAAGAGACACAGGGTTTGAGTGGTAAATATCACTCAGGTCTCTATAGTTCTGTATTTTTTTGTTTGGATAAAATTAGTATACTATTATATATTTAAGTCTAGAAATGGTTTTTAGGTTTGGTAAATCCTAGTTTTAAGTCCAATAAAATTTGGACTTAATGGATTAAAATGCATGGATATAGCTTAAACAAATTAAGTTTATTTTTGGTCCAAAATTTTTTACTTAAAATTTTATTTTATTTTCTTTAAAATTAAAAATTTGGACCAATAATAAATTTAAAGCCCATATTAGCCAAGCCATCAACAAAGATAATCCAAGAAAAGAGGATATTGACATGAAGACCAATGAAGATTAGGATTAGGGTTAATATTTTTTATAGGAAAACCATGAATTGAGATTATTTAATTTTTCTATATGTTGTGTTTTGGATGTGAACATGCCATGATAACATGTCATATAGAATAGGTAGTGCCACTATATGCATTATAATATATGTCATTCATATAACATAAATTTATGTATATTGTTTGAAATTTGCAAATGCTTGATAATATAAGATATCACTTAGATAATATTATAGGAAGCATGCAATTAACAATATATGTATGTTTTAAAAGGAAAAACCAACTTTAAAATATTGAGTGGGAGAGGGAAGATTCAAGATAATTTTCCCACGGGCTCCATTATTAGTTCAATAATAAAATTATATATATACCTCGACTTCATGATACGGTGATGCTCCCTACGGAGAGTATATATATTAGACATTTTATTTGATGAACTTCTTTAAATATAAAATCGAAATATTTTTTCAATCTGTTGATCATCCTAACGGTGACTACATGATATGAGAAATATGTAGATTAAAACAATGGTTATACACTTAACAAAAATTGTTATTAACCTTCCAAACGAAGCTCTGTTAATAAAATTTTGGCCCTAAAAGATAACGATAGTTATTTATCATGTTACGACATGAAAGTAAATAATCTAATGGTTAATTGGGTCTGGTAAGTGGCAGCATAACTTCCCCAACGGATAGCTTGCTAAAACGGTACTAGATTATCGTTGCAATAAAATAAAATGCATTTATGATTTGTGGCATTTTAGATTTTTATTGTGAATATTATTGTTTTCAAATATCAATGCATGGATGTTTTATTTTTCAGAAATGTCTTCCTTAAGCCCATTTACTATTATTCTGAATCAAAACAAACTTACTGGCGAGAATTATATAGATTGGAAAAGAAATCCATATATTGTCCTGACTGTTGAAAATAATAAATATGTCTTAACTCAGGCATGCCCCCCAATACCACCAGAGAATGCTCATAGAAATGAGAGGAGGCTTTATGAGAAATGGCAAAAGGCCAATGAAATGGCTAAATGCTATATTTTAGCCTCAATTTTTAATATTCTGCAGACTAAACATCAGAATTTGAAAACTGCTACTGAAATAATGGATAGTCTCCAAGAGATGTTTGGGCAGAGTACTCGCTCTGTGAGACAAGCAGCATTGAAGGGTGTTATGAATAGTAAAATAGGGAAGAACACAAGAGTTCGTGATCATGTCCTTAAAATGATGGAGTATTTGAATGAGGCTGAGATTCAGGGAGCACAAATCAATGATAACTCAAAAATTGATATGGTGCTAGAATCTTTGCCAGATACATTCAAAGAGTTTAAGGTCAATTATAATATGAACAAAAGAAACATGACCTTAACAGTATTGATGAACGAACTCCATACTACTGAAGAGATCTATCGTGCTGAGAAATCTCAGGAAGCATAAATATTACTGAAAATAATTCTTCTAGGCCTAAGCTAAAAGGTAAAGGTAAAATGAAGAAACCTAGGAAAAAGAGATTGTCTACAAAGTAAGATGGCAAGCCTAAAGGCAAGTGCTTTAAATGTGGACAGAAGGGTCATTGGGAAAAGGATTGCCCAAAGATTGTAAAATCTGGTATGGGTAATCTTTTTGTTGTTGAGGCCTGTTTAGTTCAGAATCCAGTTGACACATGGGTGTTGGATTCAGGAGCAACTAATCATATTTTTAATTCACTTTTTTGGTTTCAGGAAACCAGGAAACTAAGTAAAGGAAGCGTCAAGCTGTAGCTTGGGACAGGACAGTTCGTGTCAGCAGAAAAGACTGGATTTGTTTTATTATCTTTTAATAATAAGACTTTAGATTTAAATAATTGTCTTTATGTTCCAGACATTAAGAGGAATTTAATTTCAGTAGCTTGTTTGTCAAAGCAAGGGTATACTGTAAATTTTGGATCCTCAGTTTCTATTTTTTACAATAATAGACTTATTTGTTCTGGTACATTGGAAGATAATTTATATCATTTGAGTCCTATGATCATTTCTATCCATGACACAGTAATTGATAATAATAAGCATATGCATTTATCTAATAAAAGAAAGTTTTCTTCCAACCAGTGCTACCTCTGACATTTACGCTTAGGTCATATAAACCAAAATAGGATACAGAGAATGATCAAAGATGGACTCTTGGGTCCATTAGAAAATAAATCATTGCCACTCTGTGAACCCTGTTTAGAAGGAAAAATGACCAAAAGGCCATTCTCGGCCAAAGGAGTGCGTGCAACAGTACCACTTGAATTGGTTTTAGCAAGCCAACCTAACCTTACTGCCATGGCTTCCAAGTCGCTGTCTTACAAAGAAGTAGCTGTGGCACCACCAGGTACGGTTCTAAAGCCATTACCAGAGAAACCTGATGAAGAAAGTGAAGAAAAATATGAAACGCAGATCTGCAGTTGTGCACCTGAGACATCAAAGGAGGAGTTGAATAACCAGTTCTCTGCAGTTGAAGATGTGCCAGGAGATGGTCAGTCTCAAGGAACTCATGAAAGTGTAAGTCAATCTGAAACTACTGCTGCAGATCCTGAAGAAGTTCCTTATTCTTCTAACCAGGAAAAGCCCATAGAAACAAATGGGAGTAAGCTTTCTGCTGCAGCTGAACCACCCAGGAGCTGTCTGCATTACTCATCCGCTAAACTCTGTAGCAGTCATGAGTTTATGATGTGAGAACTAGTCGAGGTATGCTTGCAGAACCTGCTGCTGGAGTTCCTTGTGGGCCTAGATCGCCTCTCTATTATTGAAATAATTATTCTTACATGATGAAACATGAATTTCCAAAATACCACTCTCCCATTTTGGAAAGTAACCTGTTGGGACCTTCAAGAATCATGAACCCGCATGCACCTGAGTTTGTGCCAATGAGAGGCTGGCAAACAAATCCTGGAAATGCAGATTCAAATGCTTCAAATGAGTTGAACTCTTCAAATGACACAAGTGAGGCAGAAGACGAGAAACTTAACAAAATGTCCAATAGTCAAGGCAAGGATAATACCTCAAGAAAGAGCAGTACAGAGGCCGAGAAGTCAGAGCTGGCAAGACAGATACTACTTATCTTCATTGTAAAGTCAGTCCAGAATAATGTGGATGCTCCAAGTCAATCTTCAGGCTATGAAAAGAAGTTTGAGCATTCTGAAAATTCTTTAGATGCAATTGCAAATGCTAGTGTTATCATAAAGATCCTTTATGGAAATGAAAAGGACAAAATAAACTTGGCATCTCAGTCCAATGATCAAGAACAGCAAAAACCCAAAGATGTAAGCCAAAAAAGTGGGGATGGTGACGGATTTATAGTTGTCAGAAAAAGGAGAAGAAACCGAAAGCAGATCACAAATGGGGTAACTGAGTTGTACAATCATCAATTCGTTTGTGCTTCTGTTCGTTAAAAGAGTGAGCAAAGCAATAAAATGCAGAGGTGCCGTCTTGTTTCTCCCAGTTTTCAGTTTTCACTTGCAACATATCGTTTTCTGATGAGAGTAGCAGGACCTCAAGCTTTGAATGATTAGCTAATGAACTGAGGGGGAATTTACCTTGGAAATTGATGGAAGAGAGAGCCAAATACTCAAGTGATGTAAGGTTGGCGATTATAGAAGGTAAGTTTCTACTTAACTGATTGTAAGAAATATCAAGAACTTTGAGATGGATTAAGTTGTTGAGACAATGAGATAGTTGACCCTCAAAATTATTTGCTCCAAGATTCAACTCAAAAAGGTTCTTCAAGTCACATATTCCTGATAATGAAAATAAAAATATAAGGCTCAAAATTTTAAAGATTGAAACTCTAATAAAATGATTATGTTTTATAGTTTTCTTATTATAGCAAATTCAGTCGTAAACCCAATGTAAGACTTATAAAACAGACATAAAATCAAATTGCCTAATTATTTTGGTCGACATAAATAATATTATGTATTTAATTCCCATATAATTTATAATTTGATGTTGATTGCAAAGAATGTAACCAAACCAAAAAAACAATAAGGCTCAACACTTCACGCTCATCATAATCAGCTAATGCAAATTGTTGAAGTCTGTATTGTTTAAAATTACGATTTTCTCTGGAAGAATTTGTGCACTTCATCTTGTTCATTGGATATTGGTACTCCATTCCTAAAGCTATTGGATAATGCAAAGAAAAACTCATAATTTTTGAGTTTTTTTCTTAAATAATAATTAATCTTAAAATACACTTAATTTGTCAAAAAAATTATTTTCTCTCTCATAGCATTAAACAAGACATGGTTACTGAAAAACAAAAAAGATGGAATAAAAAGAACTGGTCTTCATAATTCTGTCTTTAAGTAGTTTGACCAACAAGTCATTAGGAAGGAGCTATGAATGGTGTATCATTAATGTAAATATTCAATTATCTTGTTTCAACATAAAAGCAACTGTGTTCAAGTCATGAATGGTGTATACCTTGAATTATAGTTATTTCACAATCTCTGAGATCCAATATTTTCAAGTTTGTCAAATTTGCCAATCCTACACAACCGATAAAAAAGAAAACATTAGTTCAAAATTATTGATATGTGCTTTTGATAAATATCTTGGTTAATTAACTTCTTAATTATCTGTCAGTAAGTTACCTAGCCTTGTCAAAGAGCCACGTATTGGGTTCTGACGTAGATCCATCAGTTGCAGGTTTCTCAAATTTGATAATCTTGAAAACATAAATCTTGATCAAGATAAATATATGTATGGAAATTCTCCTCACGGTTGTTTGCACGAATTTTCGTGCGAATTCGATGTTTTACAGTATAGTAAAACGATTTGGACCATCGTAAAATGTTTGGCGAGATCGTAAATCACCAAATTTGCACGAAATTTAATGCAGACGTCCTCAAGAGAGAACGGCTCTCTCTCTATATAAACGTTTTTGAGAGAGTAAGTTGCCTTACATATATGCTGGCCTGAAATAATATGTGTACGTTGTTTGGTTCTGGAACCTTCAATGTTATTTTCATAAAGAATCAAAGTGTTCAGTGAAGTTAGTGTATTCAAATATGGTAATATGCTGTCGTTGAAGTGATTAATTTCCAGATTTAAGCTCTTCAGCTGCTTCAAGCTCCCATTGCTATCGTAAGCTGCTAATGCATGGATGCACTATTAGTAGCTCAATGATTTTTATTTTTTCTTTTAATATGGATGTGCAAATCGTATATCGAAAACTAAAATGATAATAATAATAATTGAAGAGAAGTATATATACATATATACACACACACCTCTATTCTCATAGAAACCTTCAAACTCATTGAAAGATAAGTCGAGGCTTTGCAATTCTTCAAAAGGTTGAAACAATGACAAATTCATAAGTGAAACTCCAGCAGAAAGAGAGATATCAGAATAGTTGTATTTCGCTGTATCATTGAGCGAGAGATGCATCACCCGTCGTGTGGTGGCGTTGCACTTAACTCCCTCCCAATCCTTACAACAATCGGACGACCTTCCATCATCATCAACCCATGAAGTAAGAATTTCGTCTGCATATTCCCTATCACTGATTGATATAAAGAAGCTCTTGAGTTCCAACAGGCCAATCCTTTCTTTTTGCAAGCAACATTCGTATCCGTGCATTTGCATCAAAACAATAATCAAAATCAGTGACATTGAAAACTTAATTAAGGTAGTTTCCATTGCGAAGCAACCTTTCATTTGGTTAACTAATTTGCCCTTAAAATAATACGTGCAATGAGGAGATTCAATAATTATACCGAACATTTATTATACACCGAACAAGCTTACCGACCACTCAAATCAACTAAGAAGAAATATCTCAACTGGTGAATGATAATATAATTTTGACCATAGATACGGGTGGCAAAAATATAATTTCTCTTCATTTTCTTATCTACTTAATCATGTCTCTTTAATTTAGATTAAGACTTAATGAGACTTTTGGAAAGAAAGTCATGCTCTCAATTTAATGCTGTGCAAAAAGTCCCAACTCATGGGTGTCAAATAATCTATTCCAGCATTTATTCTCAAATACTGGTCGATCGGTTTTCAAATAATCTATTCCGGTAACATATGCATTTTCGCCTAATTTAATCTATAAATTCCATTCCACTTAAGTTGTTATATATATTATTGAGTGGATATTACGTAATTTAAAATTTTTGGTGGAGTAACAGACTTGAATCGTTAAATTTGATACATAATATATTTATCTTACTTAAAATTTAAAATTCGTTACAACACAAAATCGAGACGAATTGAACGTGAATCATTAGCCGTCTTGCCGGATTTAATTTTAAATCACCAACCCAGAAATATTTTAATTAAAAAAAAAAGGAAATGGGGTTGTATTTAAAGGAGAGAGAGAATGTGTTGTGTGAAGAGAAGCAAAGAGAAACCGAACTGCTGACCCGACCCCACTTGCGAAACCAACCCGCCAATATTTCGCTATTCTGGCCACATCTCCGGTCAGGGTGGACACTGATCAGAAGCTTAGAGGTCAGCCATGAGTTTCGTCCCCTCTCCTTCGCCGGATTCGAGCTATATCGCCGGAGATCTAGCACCAAAGGTAGCAACCCAGCCCGGCCGGTTCTCTTAATTCCGGCCACATCACCGGTCGAGGTTGGTACCACTGGAAAGCCTAAACACCGGCAGTTGGTTTCCACTGTCGTCGTCGCCCAGAAACGCCGGAAACGCCGGAGAACGAAGGCGCGAAATTTGCTTGAAACCCGCCTTGCCCTGCCGTCCATTCTGCCGGTTTCCGGCGATGCCACCGGCTGAAATCTTCTCCCCTTGTCACTAACTTCCTTGCCCAACCGTCCTTAGCGACCGGAGACATTGATTTCGCCGTTGATCGGCCGGTCACCTCAATTGAGTTGTTATTTGGATAGCTTAAACAGATTACTGCGACGAGTGACTATCCAGTAATTTTGAACAGATCATCACGACTATATAACTATCTACTGAACTTAAACAAATCACTTCGATTAAATAATTATTCAATTTATAACAGATCGGATCACCTCAATCAAGTGATTGTCTTATAATTTTAACAGAACACTTTGATTAAGAAGCCCTCAATTAAATGTGTATAATAATAATTATTATTATTGTTATGTTTATTATTATGATCATTAATATTTTATAAAATCTCATGATCTCTTCCTTTCATTAAGAAATTTTTTTTTTACATTTTACTTACTCTTTCGAAAATAGATAAAAAAATTTATAAGTTCAAAGGTAATATGAATTAAGTCATATGAAAGATGATATAAATTTTTTTTTTATAAAAATCTGATTATTATTTTGAACGTCAGAGGATTCACACTTTAAGTATTTTATGTAATTTCAAGTGATTGAAGGTTAGTTGCTTCCCTAAGAAATAAATTTAATAATGATATAAAAATTTGATATCAATCCACAAACTAATTGGATAAATTTCGACATCAACATTTGACGCCGCTTTTGAGGAATGATAAGAAAAGTCAAACTTTTTATTTCTATTAATTTTTTATTTAACCAAAGTAAAGGTAGAATATTATTATGTTTGAATCAAAGAATGCTCATTTTTAGTTCCAAATTCACGTGAAAAAATTGAATTGAATTGGACACAATGAATCAAATTGAATTGGAAATAACCCATATAATTTTGATGTTCGCAAGCTTCAAATCGGTAATTACCTTTAATTTATTTGCATACACGCGTGATATATTGCATTGAATGATCAATTTCATATTGTATATTCTCGGTATCACTTGAATTCATTTTTTCATGGGTGTAATGATGATCAGTTGAAACTTTGATTATTAGATTCAAACATGCAATTGTTACGAACTGCTTATTTAAAACGTAAATTTGGTAAATTTGTGCATGACTGACTGATTAAACAAGCATGCATTTGGTATTATGCACATAAAATTTGTCTTAGCATCATCAATTTCACATGCATTTAGTTAATTAAAATCATGCAATCACATGAGCATTAGAAATTGATTACATAATCTGCTCCATGCCTAAGATATATATATATATATATATATATATATATATATATATATTATGTACGTATGTATACATATATTAAATAAAATAATATCACAAGTTAGTGGCCACATGCTTGTTGCTTTATAGTCAACTCTTGATCATGTTCTTGCTTTTAAAGTTTAGAATCTCAGCCATTTTTACATCGGATTATGCCATGGTTCCAACATAATTATGATAGATTAATTCATTTAAAATAATGGTTCGACTATTAATTAGATCAAGAGGTGTAGTTTGTAATTTTGAGAATAGGCTTTTATAGAGGATTTGTAAGTGGTTATGCAAAATCACATATGGACAATGTTCAACCACGTGATTGAAAGATTTGAGTTAAGTTTATATTCTCAAATTGTTGCCGGTAGCATATCTGAATTCATCTCTAGAATCAGTAAAAAGCTCAGAAGTCTACCAAAAAAAAAAAACTCGAATGAGACCAGTAAACTCACTTAGCTCTTAATCGTGCTTTAATTTGGCTGTCAAGTCATAACTTATCTAGAATTTCTGATTCTTGTGTATGATTATTCATGAAATCTCACATGCAACATTGTCATGTCTATATTCTTGTTTTCAATATCATTCAATAATGGTATCATGTATAGACATGAATTTAGACCCTGATTAATTATTTGATTCAGCAGCTAAAAAATCAGTCTATGAATAGTAACATATACATCATAGTTTTAGATCTGCTTCATTCTTTTATAATTAAATTATATTATATATGATTTTGAATAAAATTGATGCAATATAATAAAAAAAATTTCATTAATTCTTTTTTTTCTTTATTGAAATTTATTATAAAGCAAAGAAAAGATTTTAAGCGACAAGAGTCATAAATTTGTCCGCTCATGCTCGATCAGATGAAAGTCAAGCAGATAATCAATTTTGAAAATATTTTAAGGTAAATAAAAGGCTTGAAGTTTTAAAGTCTCTTTAAGGCGAGACGAAAGTAAAAAATTTGCCAAAGCTTGATTAAGTCGAGCAGGAAATCGATAGATCTAAAAAAACTTTTTAAGCAAATAAAAAAACTTTAAAGTCTCAAAGTCTATTTGAGGTGAGACAGAAGTCAAAGTTTGCCCAAGTTAGCTTGACAAAGTGAACTAGAGAAGGCAATTAGTTTTGGAAAATATCCTAAGGCAAAAAAAAAAGATCTAAAATCTTAATACTTGCTCGAGGTGAGACAAATGATCAAAGTTTGCCAAATCCAACTCCAACTCGACCAAATGAGGTTGAGTAAGCAAATGAAAGATGAAAATACATTAAGGTTGGGAGTGTTGAAAATGCAATGTATTATGGGAGTGTTGTTTTATTTTTTTTTTTGTTAATTTTGCAGGTTGGGAATGTTATAATTGTAGGAGAGGTTCTGTAGAATTTTCGATAGCATTTCTTGTTAATAAAAATTATAATTAAATAATAGAGTTGGGTTGATCGTTATATAGCTAGACTCGCCTTAGGAATTTGGTGTGGGTGTTTTCAATTCCAGAATTGATTTTCAATTGAATTGATTTTCAATTACTCTTCATTGAAAATAATTTGAATGGATATTTAGTAAATTTAAACTAGGATAATTACCTTCAACTTTTTCACAAATTGTGAAATAGTAAATGACCATAAGAAGTAGTGATTTAACATTTTATGTATCATCACAAAGCCTCGTATTTTATTATGATATCTTTACAAAATCTTAAATTACTTGAGAATCAATAATCAACTATTTTTCATATATCATATACATATTTTGGTTAATTACTTATAAAATTATCTTGATATTTATATAATCATTATCTAGTAAAAATATTTTTATTTTATTAAAATAATGATGTTAGTAAAATATAAAAAAATATAAATTTTAATATGATAATAAATAAATAAATAATTACAGTCTCCAAACGTACAAGTTCAATTCAAATGACTCTAATTTTCTTTACATTGCGACGGTCGACCATTCAAAAGTGCTTAATTAATTCTACGTGGAAAATAAAAGTTGACTGGCCTTTTCAAATTAAGCCAACGAATAAATGGCCGTCAAGTCTTTTTCCTCCAGCAATTGATGGAGATTTTCATTAATAATAAGATAAAGTTGATTGACAACTCAAACAATTTAAGAGTACGATTGAGTTTGCTTTGAATTATCAAATAATCTATTTGACTATTGATTCTCAAATAATTAATGGTGGGGGCTACTTATTCGGTTCCTCATTCAAGTGTCTCACCAGCGATAACTACTTGGGGAAAGACTTCAGTATTGAAGTTGAAAATAAAAGCTGACAGCACGCAAATTATGCAAATAATCAAAATATGCCGGGCGTCAATTGATTGGCATTTCATATTATGCAACCAACCCAAGTTGACTGCGGAGATAAACTTTTATATTAGTTTTTTGAAAATTTACAAAATCCGATCGCAGAAAACTCTAAAACAAATCCTGCCGCAACATTTCCAAGATTTGAGAAAGAACAAAGGTATGATTAATTAATATTAGTATGTTATGAGATGTCTATTCGTTATTTGATAAACGTAATATATGTTTCACGTTAATGACTATAGGACGTAAATTGTAAAAGTAGTTATATGACTTGTGGTATGTAAAAGCATGTGTATCACCCTCGAAACAGATTATGAATTATGCATTAAACTAATTAATTTATAAGGTATAGTATAAATAGTATAGTATAAATAACAACTTAAAATTCAAGTGTGTATTACTAAAAGCGCGAAGAATTGATATGCGTCATTGGGTATAAATTGACATCACCATTTGTAATCAAACATATTCATAAATCGGGAAATGAAACTTGGAAATACGTGAGCGGAATGGTCACTCTCACAAAGCTTTTTCTATTTTTTGGGCTAATATCATTCTGGTCCTTTAGCCTCTTATCATTTATAGTATTCATACGTGTATTTGGATACTTCCCAGTTTGATCCACAACATACAAAATTTTAAATAAGAGTAAATATTAGGGAAATCTGTTATGTTCTGAAATTTATAGGGTGCTTAGTATAATTATCGGATAACAAAACTCTTTACTCTGTTTATTGGGAGAATATCATTAGGTTCACCAAATTTCGGGAGACATGAATGGTATGAGTTAAAAGTATTTGGACCAATTTGAGCTTCTCTAAAAAAAATTCTAATGTGTAATTGGTAGTTAAATTTAAAATTATAAAAGTAAGTACATCCTAATTAAATACAAAATTATCAAAAGTATATGACACAAGAGATTAAAATCTCATGAGAGCTTATAAGGAGAGGATCTTATAATTGACGTGTTAGCCAACTGTTATCTGTTGTTAAACTACTTACATTTGTATCCAAAATATTAAAAAAATTAAAATATCTTTGTATAAATTGAATAGAAAAATCATAATTTTTGGGGGGTTATTTTTCCGTTTAAATTGAACAATTGTAAAGAGCATTGAACAATTGTAAAGCATTGAACAATTGTGGAAAACATTACTTCTGTTACATTGAATTTTTCATCATTAGAAACCGTAAACTATGGCCCAGAATTGATGATCACGGATGAAAGATACCAAGTTCACATGTCAGTAGAAACCCCAATCAATAGATGAATCAATGAAACATAACCATAGCCAGCGCCGGTATGAGTTCGATCAAACGATCGTAAATAACCCATATGCATGTGACATACGATGCACCAAAGTTCCAATTGAATGAGACCATATCAACTACAAATTCATCTTCGTCTTTTCCTGCTGTTATTTCCTCTGCTCTGGTGCAATTCTTATTAGCAGAGAAAGCTGATGAAGAAAGTAAAGAAATAACTGAAACGCAGACGTGCAGAACTTCCTTATTCTTCTACTGCTGTAGACCCTGAGGAAGTTCCTTATTCTTCTAACCGGGAAAAGCCTATAGAAACAAATGGGAGTAAGCTTTCTGCCGCTGCTGAACCATTCAACCCGGGAGCTGCTCCACGACTTTTCCGCTAAACTCTGTAGCAGTCACGAGTATTTATGATGGCAGAACTAGTCAAGATATGCTTGCAGAACCTGCTGTACCTTCAGCTGCTGCTAGAGTTCCTTCTGGGCTAGATCGCCTCTCTATTATAGAAATGATTTTTCTTAAATGGTGAAACATGGATTTCCAATATACGGCTCTCCCAATATGGAAAGAAACCTGTTGGTACATTCAAGAATCATGAACCCGCACGCACCTGTGCTTGTGCCAATGAGAGGTTAGCAAAAAATTCCTGGAAATGCAGATTCAAATGTTTCGAATGAGTCGAACTCTTCAAATGACACAAGTGAGGCAGAAGATATGGAGAAACTTGGCAAAATGTGACACGACCCGCCCCAAACCCTCCGTCGGATTCGAGGTGAATCGTATGATATTTATTATATTACTTATCTCATATTCATCTCTAAAACTCATCACATAAATTTAATTTATGAATATATAAAACTGGGCCACGGACCTCTACTATAAACTTATACTAATATGTGTCTCATAATATATATATATATATATATATATATATATATATATATATATTTCAAACTTCACACGCTTCACATCTCACTTTATACACATACTTCTTAAATTTATATATATGTGAACATAAATGTTCAGTAATGCGTGTCGTGGTTCAACTTCAATTTATTAGAAACTGAACTGCAGGAAATCTAATAGAAACCTTGGGAAAAATGGGATAAATAGAAAAATAGTGAGCTTACTATTTAGTGAGTAGATATAATTATATATAGAAAAATAAAGTAATGCACTTGTGCTTAAACATAAGCAAACATGAAATCGTACATAACTCCATAGTGTACACATTATATAAGCAAACATGAAATCATATATACGTAACCAAATAGTACTCAAGAAAATAAATCTCAATACTAGTTAGGATTATCATCGCACAAGTAGGGTGGAGAAAAAAACCTCTTAATACCCGGCGGAATTTAACTACATCGCATGGGTAGAGTAACTTAACTCTCAATATGAATGCAAAATTTAACTATTGCGCATATGAGGAAGGGTACACATATTGTGATTAACAATCACATCTCATGACCCAGTCAATCAAATAATATGTGTATATATAATCATAACATGATACTAAATTATACTAACAAACATATATGCTTCCTAGAATATATAATAGTAATAATAGTATCAATCCACAGTTGTTGTTTCACTCTGGGGTTTGTTGGGGCTATTTGTTGAAAAATAATAAACTTGTTTACAAAATAATAAGGTGTTGAGTTGTACATGGCCCTCCATTATCATGCTTCATCATCATGGGTCTACAATGTTAAGTGGAGGTTAACTTTACACATTTAATGCCATTAAAGGATTCCTTTAGAGCATGTTAGGTGAGTGGAATATGTTTGGTGTTATGATGAAAGGTTGGTGGAATGTGCTAGGTAATGTGTATTGTTATGATTATGTTTGTGTTTTATTAACTATAAATACCTATGCTATTGTGTTGTGAAATATAAGTCTAAGAGTAAGAAAGAATAAGAAGCATAACAAAGCCTCTGAGAGTGATCTGTGAGAGTGTGAAAATTGTTCTTGTAATGTTCTTGAACTTTTTCTAATAAACTTTGTGTTTCATCCTTCAAATTCTCCAATACTATTGTGGGTTCTTGGATTCCCGGATTTCTCCAAAATTACCAGTTTAAAAAATTAATTATTAGAATTGATATAAAAACTTGTACGCATGACATAAATTAAATCATAACTGCTTAAATTTTATAAATCTATTACCTACTGACTCACTCACGGGATGCAAAATTAATTACCCAATTCTATTTCCTATAATATTTCCTTCAATTCCCTTTTTTAGCTTCTTTTTCTACTCCCGCCTTCTTAATTCCCTTTTTTTTTTTTTTATCTCTCGGTTTTTCTCTCTTCCTTCTTCTAATTGCTCTGTTTCGGTTTGATTTGTGAAAATGGTGAGAGTTGCTTCAATTCTTCATTTTAAATACGCCGCGCCTCCAAGCATACACGACAAGCACACAGGTGAAGCTGATATGTCATGCATGGAGCCACGTAGGTCAGTAAGGGCACCCAAACCAAACCACAAACATGAAGGCTATGCATGTGGGACGTGAGATTAATGGCGGCCATGCATGAAACATGCATTACGTGGAATTTGTGTGTGCAACTAAGTAGTTACTGGAGCAATCTTCACCACGGCGCTAACGACGTGTTCACTTCGTCAACTGGCCGTTGCTGATTTAGTGGAAGAATTATATTTGGTTGTTGCATTTATCTTAAATTTGGTTGCTGCATTTATCTTATATTATGTTACTTATCTGGCCTGGATTTTTAGCTAAGTTGTTGCGTCAGTATTTGCTTCTTTATCTGTTCAACTTTGTTTGCTATTAATAAAAGGTCGTGGAGAAATTATTCAAAATACTTGTCATGTGATTGCTCTCACCCAAAGTAGAACATCTCTATTTATTTTCACTAGGATCTTTTATATTTTTTTTATAATTTCTCTTATTTTTCAATGATTGGATATAAGTGTGAATAATCATTAAAAAAATTAAAATAATTATCTCACATTTGACCAATTATTAAAAAATAAAAAGACCTAACATGACAAAAAGAATTTTTTTCCGTTTATTTTAACAATTGCTAGCATGCTACTGACTGGGACCCTATCAGAATCATGCATGTGCTCAAATCAAACCAACCGCATGCTGTTGCTTTTGAAATCAGCCACATGTGCCTCCTTTAAGCTTGCACGTGCATTACAAAATGTCCAATAGTGAATGGCAAGGATAATACCTCAAGAAAGAGTAGTACAGAGGCCGAGAAGTCAGAGCTGGCAGGACAAATACTACTTAGCTTCATTGTAAAGTCAGTCCAGTCCAGCATATTATGGATGCTCCAAGTCAATCTTCAAAAAGAAGTTCGAGCATTCAGATAATTCTTCAGATACAATTGCAAATGAAAACGCTAGCGTGAAGATCCTTTACGGAAAGGAAAAGGGCAAAACAAATTTTGGCATATCGGTCCAATGATTAAGAACAGCGAAAACCAGAAGTTGAAAACCAAAAAAGTGGGGATTGTGAAGGATTTGTAGCTGTCAGAAAAGGAGAAGTAACCGACAGCAGATCACAAATTTTGTACAATCATCAATCGATTTGTGCTTCTGTTCGTCAAAGTGAGAACAATTCAATAAAGTGCAAAGGTGGTATCCTGTTTCTCCTAGTTTATGCAAGAAATTTGTTAGTGAATGTTAGCATTTATAATCAATACTTGATTGTATCATTTTAGATATCCTCACTGGATGTTCTAATAGTATGTGTACAAATCGGTTATTTAGATTTTGATCATTAAATATTGAGTTATTAATTGCCTGATTTTCTTCATACAAGATATTCCTTGACAAGGTTTACTAATTTGCACTAAGATTTGAAATTCATTATGGCTCAAATTAATTAGTGTTAGGTTGGAGTTTCTGAATTTTGAACAATTCTTTTGGATAGGAATTGACTCGCTGATACCGTTTGATGAGACTGATTCAGGATTTGTAATTAGCGTAGCAGGTGTGCATATGCAAGGTTTTTAGAGTTGTCGGGCCTTTGCATAAAACTTTGTAGGTATAGATGTAAGAATCTGAAACCATGCGGCCAGAACAATATAATAAAGTTCAAACCGTGAGCGGGAAAGTTTGTTGCATGCGTGCCAGCGTGGCATAAAAAACTTGCTAACTCAAGTTTGACCCCCGTTGACTCAACTGGCTTTATATGACTGGTTTCTGAGGCGAATTCTGAGGGGTGAATCTTTGTGTATTCTACGAGTTAGTCTTCATGCTATAGCTCGTTGTAAATCTTGAGATCAGATCTGAAATCTGGTCTAGATTTTTTTAATCAAGGAGAAATGGATACCCGTCCTCTTTCGTTCAATTTCCTTGCTTGGTGCAATTTCTGGCATGCTATTCTTGTGTTGCTTTCTTTTTGATCTTTAATCCGCTATCTGGTTCTTTGGTTGTGTGTTTCCGCTAAAAATTCATTGATCTAGGTTAGACTTAAAGGATCTTAAGTGTCAATTTAGATCTTTATTGGGATTTAATATTACAGATAGCTTTCATTTGCAGTTGCTGAACTGATGATATATTACAATCAAGTTAGTATCTGGCCAAAATCCTCATTTGCGTCTGTAATATCTCGACTCTTAAGTTCTTTTAATCAATACAAGCCCATTAAGATACAAGAAGAAGTTATTAAATCTAATTTTGCAACCTACAAAAATTGAAGACCAAACAATCAATCAAATCCTAATGAAACCACTTGAAGGAATCTTGGAAACTTGAGCACAATTTTAGAACTATATTGAGAATTTGAATGAACACATAAACTGATACATATCATATCAGTTTGCAGAAAAGCTAACAGAAAACATTAACAGCATAAAAAGTTAGACACGAGAGAACCTAATGTACTTATTACAAAGTCCTAGCACAATCACTGATCGAATACATAATTGAAATCCAATAGTAGCATGTATCAACACATCCATCAATGAAATAGAACCACAGTCTGCGCCAATACGAGTTCATCCAAAGGATAGCAAACAAACCCAATAAGATTGTCACATAGGATGCAGCAAAACACCATTTAAATGCCCCCATATAAATTGCGGATTCGTCCTCTTGTCGTTCTCCACTTGTTGGTTTTGCTGGTGATGTTAATGTACGCTGCATTTTTTCTTTGTCAGTAAACCACAAAGGTCAAGATTTCTTCGATAACTGCTTTCATCAAACGTACCAAACTGCCCTTTGTCTGGGGTTGGGCCGGATAAGTTGTTGTATGACACGTTGAAGTTTGATAAAAAGTTGAATGTAGTCAGTTTAGTAGGAATTTGGCCACTTAATTCATTGTGGGAAAGGTCTAGGCTCTCCACCATTTTTAGATTGAAAAAGCTCTCTGGAATAGAGTCTGACAAAGAATTATAAGACAAATTCAGTCCCCGAATCTTTCGAAGTTCTCCAATTTCTACTGGGATTTCTCCGGTCAAATCATTGCTTGACAAATCCAACCCAGCCAGGTAGTCAAGATTGCTTCCTTCGTAAAATTCATACCTGTTTTTCGTAGAAAATTCTACTTCAACTTTTTGATCAGCTACTGTATGACTTCCTTCAGATGACAACAAGTCAAGAGTAAAATTGTAGTAATCTCCAATAGAACCAACTGATAAATCTGTAACATACTAAAGTTTGTATCCATACAAATTATCATTTCCCACTCCCCAGAACAACACGTTACCCAAGCACGAAGGTATTGAACTGTTAAGTCTCTGCTAATTTGCGCAATTGGTTTGGAATATGGTCTTACAGATAATTCCCTCTCAAAAGATGAACGCGCAGATTTGAATGCTCATCAATCTCATGAGGAATCTGACCAGAAAATATATTATCCCTCAAATCTAGAGTCATTAATTCGGAGCGTCTAAACAATGTATTTGGAAGTGACCCATTAAGAGCATTCTTTTGAATATAAAGGTGCATCACTGACGAAAGATTGAATGAAGATGTCATAGACCTAGACAAACTATTTTCAGAGACGTCTAAAACAAGTCCTTCAAGATTATTGAGCCCGACAGGAATATTACCTTCGAAATGATTATTTGACATTAAAAGAATCTCGAGAGTTAAGATGTTAGCAATCCAATATGGAATATGACCAGCTAACATGTTGTTGGACATATCTAAGACAAACCATCGGGTGAAGTTCAACATTCCATCCTTGAACTAGCTTCCCAATGAAACCATTATTGTTCAAATATAACCAACGCAATCGAGTCAAATTCATATTTTTCGGAAAAATTTGGCCGTAGAAATTGTTATTTGACAAGTCCAACAAATCTAGTGAGGAGAAACCAGTGACAATCGATAGGGACAATTCTCCTGAAAAATTCTTCCTAGACAAATCCAGTAAACTTAGTTCTTTCATCTCACCTACTGAATGAGGAATATTACCTTCAAAATTAGTTTTTGATATACCCATATACATCATTTTTTGAAGGATAATTCCCATATTCTGGGGGAGCTTACCAGTGAAACTATTGCTGGAAATATCTAGATAACGAAGCCAATCGTGTTTGGCATTAGGCAGTTGAAGAATTCCTGAAAAAGAGTTGTTCGCCAAAAACAGTGTTCCTAATTTCGAATTGTTTTGTAACAACCAAAATGGGAAATTGCGATCCAACTTATTGTGGGAGAGGTCAAGGTATTTTAAGTCGTACACGTGTAAAAGAAAACTAGGAATGATATTTAAGTTGCAGTTGGGTAAACTGAGGACCTTCAATTGAAACATAGGGATGCAATTTCATTTCTAATCCTTAACTTATTGTTCATCCCTAAGAGTCGGAGGAACTCAAGATTTGAATGATTAGCCAAAGAGCAGAGGGAGAATATGCCTTGAAAGCAGTTATCAGAGAGAGCTAAATATTCAAGCGATGAGAGGTTGGCAATTATAGAAGCTAAGTTTCCACTTAATTTATTGGAAGAAATATCAAGAAACTTGAGACAGTCAAGTTATTGAGACAATAAGGAAGGTCGGCCTCAAAGTTATTTTCACTTAGCATCAACTCTAACAGATTTTTCAACTCACATATTTCTGAAAGTGAAAATAAAATGATCAAAATTCATAGAAATTAGAAACTCTAATTTAATAGTAGGTTTTTGTAATTTCCAATTATATGGGATTCAATAACTAATGAGAAGATAATTACCTCATTTGGTAGATCTAAAGGCAGATTTAGTTACAAAAAAAGAAAAAAGAAAAAAGAAATACTGCCATATATACAATATTTGTGGCCAAGTGGTGTATCAATAATGTAAACGATAAGTTATAATGTTTCAACGAAACTAAAGTGTAAATTTATTTAAAAATTTTACCTTGGCTTTCTATACAACCGTTTATAAGATTATACCTCAAATCCAATGCTTCCAAGTTTTTTAATTCAGCCAATCCTGCACAAAGAAACAAGAAATCATTTTAATTTTGATGCGAAATCTGTTAAATATGGGCAGATAAATTTCCTAGGATAATTCAAATGTTACCTAGCGAAGATATTGATATCGTAGACTCAAAACTTTGAGGCTAGTCAAATTTGTCAATCCTGCCAAAAAAGTAGAAAATTTAAAAGTAGTTTCATAATCTCAATCCTTTTGTGAAAATGTGCAGACCGTCAAATTTTTTTTTTTATAATTCAGATATTTAAAAAAATAATTAATTGGTCAGAAAATTAGTTTTTTTTTTAAAACTTTACATGGAAACTCAGAAGTGACTTTTTTTTTTCCCCTATACTAGGATTGTAGTTATTCCACAACAATTAAAAAAGAAAATATTACTTAAAAATTGTGCGCTTCATTAACATCTTTGGTTTGCATCTTGTCTGGGTAGCTTACCGAGCTTTGTCAATGAGCCACTACTTATATTGTTGTAGCCAAGATCCAACACTTGCAGGTTTCTCAAATTCACTAATCCTACTCAATAAACATGAATTTGATCAATATAACATACATACATATATATACATAAAGAGTCAGCATCCAGCCTGAAAATTCTGGACATTATAAAGTCGAGGACTTTGTTTACAACATTATAAACAGACTCCTGGACTTAAAGTCTAGAGATTAGGAGATTAATTTGTAATGGATATCAACTGTCTTGAAATGTATATACCTTGCTTGATTCTCGAACCGTCAATGTCATTGTTAAAGAGAATCAAAGTGTCAAGTGAGGTAAGTGTATTTAAATATGAGAATATGCTGTCGTTGAAGAAATTAGCACCGAGATTTAAGATCTTCAGCTGCTTCAAACTCCCAAAGGTATCATAAGCTGCAAAAGCATTATGAAGTACTAATTAGTAACTAACGCTAAAATAACAATTGCATTAATTAACGAGAAATAGATACCTGTACATTACATACCTTTACTCTCATTGATGCCATCAAACCAATTCTCAGATAATTCAAGGCTTTGCAATTCTTCAAAAGGATGAAACAATGATATATTCAGAAGCAAAACTCCATCTAAAGAGTTGAATTCCGTTGTTTTATTGGAAGAGAGTTGCGTCACCCGTCGTATGCTGGCGTTGCACTTAACTCGCACCCAACCACAGCCATCAGTCGGCATTCCATCATCATCAACCCATGAAGTGAGAATAGAGTCTTCGTATTCCTTGTCACTTACTGATATAAAGAAGCTCTTGAGTTCCAGTAGAGCAGTCCTCTCTGTTTCTAGGCATGCTTTGTATCCATGCATTTCAATCGAAACAATTATCATAATCACTGATATTGGCATCTTAATAAAGGAAGTACTTTCCATTGCAAGCCAACCTTTCATTGGATTAATTAATTTGCTCTTATAAGTATTTACAATTTGATTGGCTGAGAATTATTCAACCACTCAACCTAGCAAAAACGAATCATGATATATTTGCAAACAGCTCCCATTTTTACGAGAGCTGTAATCGTGTATGCACGCATAAAACTTGATCATCTTTAATTTTGTGAATATTATATCAATTATCAATACATCGCATTCTTGAATATCTATTATAAGTGAAGACTTATAAGATTGGAATTTTTCACTACTGAAGAATACCAATTTATTCATTCCGCGTGGAAAATAAAGTTGACTTGACTTTTCGAATTAAGCCAACAAACAAGTTGTTACCAACATTTTTTTTTTTTGCCCTTAAGCTCTTAATTGAGTAATTTTTAAGTAATTTTATTTAATTAGTTATCTTAATTCGAATCTTGAAAGAGATAAAAGATTGAAAAATTAATTTTCATACTATGAACTTTGAAATAATTTCATAGTTTTTGATGTTAAAATCAGCTGTGGGATTCATTATATTTAATTCAATGGTGATTTTTAACCCTGTATCTGCTCCCTTGATATACTAGTGTCCTCATTCTATTTGTCATATGCAATTTTGTGTGCGAGTAGTATTGTTCAAACAACGGCCTATACGAACACAATAATATTAAAAAAAAAAAAGGAGAACTAAATAACAAAATAAATTAATTAGAGAGAATAGAAAGGTAAAAACCTAGTATTTTGAGATGAAATTACAGTTTAATTTTAATGTTGTGAGGTTTTGAGCAATGATCATGGAAATTTTTTTTTTTAATAAAAAAACACTTATTTTTTATTCCTTAATAATGTATTTATCGTGCCATTGTTTTAAGAGAAAAAAGACGTTAATGATTAAGTTAAAAAGTGTAGGTTTTCTCTAAAAGATTTAAAAAGAATATATAACATTTTAATATAACTTATTAATTTTAACAGTAAATAGAGATCTTATAGGGATTAAAACTATTAATTATAAAATTTGTAGGAATATTGGTAGTTTATTTAGAAAAAGATAATTATGAAAAAATAATAAATTAAAAAATAAATAATATAGATATAAAATAATGAATTTAACATAAATATGGGGACTTCTACAATTGCGATGTTCGGCCATTGAGCAAAAAGTGAATCAAAATCTCAAATTAAGCCAGCAGACAAGCAGTCGTTAAGTCTGTTTTTCGCCAGCAGTTGATGGAGACTGTCATTATTAATGAAATAAAGTTGATTGACAATTCAAATAATTTAAGAGTATGTTTGGGTTTGCATTGAATTATCAAATAATCTATTTAATCATTAAAACTCTTTTCTTATCTGTGTTCTTACATCTTTTAAAAACCTTTTGTCATATGTTTTTTAATGGTAATGAATGAGTACGATTTAAATTTTTTTTTAGATTAATCATTAATCATCACTTAAATTTTTGTTCATTATAACATTAGATCATGACAAAAGTATAATTCATGATCCTAATTTCACGGATTAAATTATTTACATTCTAAAATCTATTTTAAACATTCATATTTTAATATAATTAGTTATTATAAAATATATGTTTGGGTAAAATATCAGACAAGCCCCTCAAAGCCCTTCCGGTGTATGGGGTAAATATCGAACAAACCCTCAAGCCCTTCCGGCTCAAGCAAGACGCCTGAGGGAACCTAGCCCAAGCGGTCCTTCCGGTCAAAGCCGGTCAAGGTCGAGAGCTCCTTGCCCGCCGAGGTCATCATTCGGTCAAAGCTGGTCAAGGTCGAGAGCTCCTTACTCGCTCGAGGTCATCCTCGGGTCAAAGCCGGTCAAGGTCGAGAGCTCCTTGCTCGCTCGAGGTCATCCTCGGGTCAAAGTTGGTCAAAGTCGAGAGCTCCTTGCCCGCTCGAGGTCATCCTCAGTCAAAGTCGGTCAAGGTCGAGAGCTCCTTGCTCGCCGAGGTCATCCTTCGAGTTAAAGCCGGTCAAGGTCGAGAGCCGAGCACATCTCTCCGCTCGCAGAGATCCACGAGCACAGTCGGAGAAGACCCGACCTGAGGCAACCCGACCCGTTATCTCGTAATCCCGCACACCTTTGATGTCCGACAAGGGTCCCACATGGTGGAGAGATGACATCTGTTGTCGGTGGCTCAGCACGTGCCACCAAGGTGTCATCATTCCTCGCGACTTGCCCGACATGGTGATCCGCCACGTGAATCGGGTTGAGGGACAGTCGCTCATCCCGTGGAATATTCCGCCAAACCCGGTCGTCGAGGGACCCGGATACCATTAGCGTGGGAGTGGACGACTGGAGAGGAAAAGAGCGGGAAAAGCAGTATAAAATGAAACGAAGGAGAACGGCACGAGGGTTGGCATTTCTAATTCACAAAGGGGTTGAAAAATTGATTCTCAAAGGTTGGATTTTTGATACGAAAGAGAAGTTGGATTCTCCGTAACTTGACACGAGTTCTTCCTTTCCAAATTTATCTCATCCGACTTTCTCAAAAACACCATTCACATCCAAAAGGGGGCGAAATAATACCCCTTTCATCTTTCCGGTCTCCTCACTAAGGGAGATACCAAAAGAGAAACCCGACATCGACTTGAGCGTCGGAGGGTTTCGCGGAACGCCCGCGACCCCGACCCGGTTTCAGTGAGTGCGGTCCGGAAATCACTGTTCTGAAGAAGACGGCGGAACCGGACAAAGGAGGCAATCCTGCTCGAGCTTATCGCGAGCAGAAGGATCGGCATCGTTTAAAACCGCGAGCGAAGGTTCGCGACGCTCTCGCCGAACTGTTTGGAGGTACTGTTGGAAGGTTCGAAGCACTGTTGAGGCACGCGGGAAAAACTGCATCAACAATATATGTTAAGTAGAGAAAACAGTCAAATCCTAAAGATTGAAGATCGAAAAAAAGTTTTAGATATTTTCGTTTTTGAATACATTTAATTAAGTTTTAAATTAAATTTTATCTTGAATTTGATGTATCTAACAAATCTCAAGGAGCTAATTTATAATTTCAGCTAACTTAATAGAGTATGTCTTGTCATTTTCTTTCACACTAATGTAGGCTGCCCCGCTTTTTCCTTAATAGCTCCGTCACTACTAGGGATCACCAGCCACTCAACTCGATCAATAAGAAATATGACATAATTGCTGTGACCAGGTCTTATTTCTACGAAAGCTGTAATCGAACATGGACGCATTAAATTTGATTATCTTTTTAATTTGTAAATATTGTCAATCCATTGCATTCTTGAAATTTATTTTAGTTAAGACTAATAAGCTTGGAAATTTCTAGCACTGAAGAAAACTAATTTATCAATTCAGCATGGAATATAAAAGTTGACTGACTTTTCAAATTAAGCCAACAAATCAGTGATTATTAACTTTTATTCTTTTATATTTTTTTTTTCGTTAAGGATTTAGTTGCGTAATTTTTATGTAATTTTATTTAATTAATCATCTTAAATCAAATTTTATACAAAATAAAAGATTAAAAATTTAATTTTTCTACAGAAACTTTGAAGTTATTTCATAGTTTTAGATGTCAAAATCAAGGATGACAGCTGGGTGAAATTGAGGCGACAAAATAATTAAAAATTGGCAGCTGGGTTAGGAAAGAATTTCTACCGAAAACTGTTATTTTAATTTCATAATTTTACAATATTAGAAATTAGAAGCATAAAATATTATCAATTGGGCTCCCCGCCGCACAGGCGTCTAACTAGCCAGCTACATCATTGGAAGTTAAAAATAAATAAAAGCTGACCGACATTAGTCTGAGAAGAAATTAATATAGTGGCCTGGTCTCAATTGACTGGCATTTCATCACCTTTATATCTGGATAAGCCTTTTGTAATTCTAGTTAACTTTATTGAATGAAAATCTATGAAATCTGATCATGGAAAAACTTATAAACAAAATCCGGTACAACGTTTTCAAGAATTAAGAACGAAAAATAACAGTAAGATGTCTGTATACTAAACTTTTGAAGAATAAACATAAGGGAAATCTGTTATGCTCTGAAATTTATAAGAAAAATAAATGGAGTTAAGAATTTGATTTGTTATTGGATAATTAATTTCACTGATCACCCTGCAGGGCACATGCACGTTATAAAGTAGTTGGACCAACTTGGTAATCAGGATACTTCTCTGAGCTAAATTCACATTGATAATTGGTAGTATAAATTATTGAAAATATAAAAGTAATTAAATCATAATAATCATTAGAAGACACTGGCCAAATGATCATTAAAAATTCATGAGAGCTCACATTAGAAAACAGTCCGAATTTATAATTAAAATATCACAATTACCTTATAAGACTTGTTATAGAGGAGGCACTTATTATAGTCAAACCACTTATTTGTATCCAAAATAAAGTAATCTTGGGTAATTTTTTTTTTTAAGAACTCCATTATCCAAAAGGCAGAAGAATTGCGGGCATCAATATTTAATTTAACATACCATCTGAAATCAGCTTCAATTCTCACTTAACGCAGTTTTGTCCAACATTTGAGGCTTGTTCACATCAAATGTTCCACTAAATTCTGCCTAATCTGGTCAGCAAACTCTTCAAATGACACAAGTGA
Organism: Murraya koenigii; assembly: GCA_025617385.1. NCBI lineage: Eukaryota > Viridiplantae > Streptophyta > Magnoliopsida > Sapindales > Rutaceae > Murraya > Murraya koenigii. The sequence goes on along the minus strand of CM046813.1, from coordinate 21,248,123 downwards.
GACAAAAGATGAGAAACTCGATAAAAGATCCAGTAGTCATCACACAAGAATAATAAGTTATACACTACAGAACCAAATGTACGTACTTATACTACAATGGCCTAGCACGATCACCGACAGAATACATATTTAAAAAGCCAATAGTAGCATGTGTCAATACATCTATCAATGAAATAGAACCACAATCTGCGCCAATATGAGTTTATCCAAAGTAATGCAAACGAACCCAATATCACCGTCGCATAGGATGCACCAAAACTCCAGTATAATGCCACCATATCAATTGCAGAATCTTCTTCTTCTTCTTCTTCTTCTTCGCCTGCTGGTAATCTACTGTTGCATTTCCTTTCTATCAGTGAACCACAAAGATCAAGATTTCCTCTATAACTGCTTTCATCAAACGTGCCAGACTGCCCTTTGTCTGGGGTTGGGCCGGATAAATTGTTGTATGACACGTTGAAGGTTGATAAAGAGTTGAGCTCAGTCAGTTGAGGAGGAATTTGGCCACTTAATTTGTTGTGGGAAAGATCTAGGCTCTCTATCATTTCTAGACTGGAGAAGCTCTCGGGTATAGCGCCCGACAATAGATTATTGGACAGATTTAGTGCACGAATTTTTTGAAGTTGCCCAATTTCTGATGGAATTTCTCCGCTCAACCCATTGCATGATAAATCCAGTCCAGTCATGTAGTTAAGATTGCTGCCGTTATAAAATTCATACCTATTCTTTGTTGCAAATTCTACTTCTGCTCGTTGATTTATTACTGTATGGGTTCGAAAAGGCGGCATTCGATCATCATCACCATCGTCGTTATCATTATCAACAGCATCACTAGAGTAAACAACCATGGGAGCAACTGATAAAACTGAAATTTCGCCAATTTCGGGTCCATACAAACTATCATTTCCTACTCTCCAGAAGGACAAGTTACCCAAACATGAAGGTATTGACCCATTAAGACCGTTATGTGAAATATCCATTATACCTATTTTTTCTAATTGGCACAATTGATTAGGAATATGACCTTGTAGATAGTTTCCTCTCAAAAGAAGAACACGCAGATTTGAATGCTTATTGATCTGATGAGAAATCCTCCCAGAAAATTTATTATACCTCAAATCTAGAGTCATTAATTCAGAGCTTGTGAACAATGAACTCGGAATTAACCCACTAAGAGCATTCTTCTGCAGATAAAGGTGCTTCACTGACGAAAAATTGGAAATGGACCCAGACAAGCTATTTTCAGAAATGTCTAAGACTTCAAGCTTGTTGAATTGGACTGGAATACTACCTTCCAAATAATTTTTTGACATTGAAAGAACCCGAAGAGTTGAAGAGAAGTTACCAATCCAGTGAGGAATATTACCAGATAACATGTTGTGGGATATATCTAAGACCCGTAACGCAGTGGTGCTCAACAAACCATCTTTAATTTTCCCACTGAAATTATTGTTGTCCAAATATAAGCTACGCAGAAGAGGAAAGTTCATATATTTGGGAAAAATTTGCCCCAAGAAATTGTTATTTGACAGATCCAAGAACACTAGTAAGACACAATCCATGAAAAGTTGTGCGGGTAATTCTCCAGAAAACTTATTTCTAGACAGATCCAGTAAACGGAGTTTTGTCATCTCACCGATTGAAGAAGGAATATCACCTTCAAAAATGTTTTTTGACATATCCAAATAGATCAAATTCTGAAGGACAACACTCAAGTTCAGTGGTAGCTTACCAGTGAAAATGTTACTAGAAATGTCTAGATGTTGAAGGAAATTGTGTTTGGTATTCGGTAGTTGAAGAATTCTTGTGAATGAGTTACTTGCCAAAGACAAAATTTCTAATTTCGTATTGTTGTTTAACAACCAAGTAGGAAAATCGCCATATAAATTATTGTCAGAGAGGTCAAGGAATTTTAAGTGGAACTGGTTCAAAAGAAAACGAGGATCGGTATTCAAGTTGCAGCTGGATAATTGGAGAACCTTCAGTTGATATGTGGGGTGCCAACTTTCAGTTTTCACTTGAAATGTATTGTTTCTTGACGAGACTAGCAAGACCTCAAGCTTTGAATGATTAGCTAATGAACTGAGAGGGAATATGCCATCAAAATGGTTGCCTGTAAGAGCTAAATATTTAAGTGATGTGAGGTTGGTGAAAGGAGAAGATAAGCTCCCGCTTAACAAATTGTCAGAAATATCAAGAAACTTGAGGCTGGTCAAGTTGTTCAGACACTCAGAAAGTTGACCATCAAAACTGTTTTCATTGAGAACCAACTCAATGAGATTCTTTAGACCACATATACCTGAAAGTGAAAAAAAAAGGGGCCAAAATTCAGAAAATTAAAACTTTAAAATGGCAGGTTTTTGTAGTTTCCTAATTGTATTGAAATCAATCATTAACCTCAAAATAAGATTTATAAAAAGGTAAATATTAATTTAGTTCCTATATATCATAAATTTAATACTCGTTTAGTTTTTATATTAAAAAAAAATACCTCCAGACACTCTTATTATTAAATATGTTACACTCTTACTTTTGCCTTTTCTTTTCTTTTACAATAATATCCTTGCAAAAATATTTTTGGAGATATTAATAAAAAGAAAATTGATAATTTATCAAATTAACTTTAAAAGTAACATAAAATTTATATGAATTTTTATATTATTATTTTTACTTTTAGGATTAATTTGGTAAATTAATTTTTATAAAATTATTATTAGTAAGATTGTAACACAAATACAATAAATACTAGTTCTTTTGCACTTATATTTATTGGTTAATTTGCTAATGTTCATTGCTTAGTTTACTATTAACTTTTTTTTAGATAAATTAATTTATGTCAAGAATATTGTTGGAAGGGTAAAAATATAATATATTTAACTACAGAGGTATTTTTGATGTATTTAAAAAAATATAAAACTACCACTAAATCAAATTGCCCATTTTGACCAACCTTAGTAATTTGTAATTACTTCTCATAAAATTCCTATTTAATTGCAAAAGCTATAGAAGCCCCGATCGCACATGAATTTGGATATGATCCCTGTTTGGATAATCTATGGCGCAAATTCATACTCAAAATTAACTATAAAAATTTCAGAATTACCTCAAACTTATATGTTAAGTATAGGAACAAATAAAGAACTTAATCTTTTGAAAGTAATTTTCAATTCGAGAGAAGAAAACAAGAACCGGTCTTCATAATTTGTCTTTCAAGTACGTAGTTTGACAAATAAATAAGCCGCTAGCTAGAAATGGAATCTCATTAAGGTAAATATTCAACTATCAAGTTACATCCTAAATTTTCATACCTGTAAATTATTTTAAATGATGTTGAATTCATCAATTAGTTGATGACATAATATAATCAATTCACTTAAATTTTATAAAACTTATCAACCACTCAATAAATACTATATTATTTGAGATGAAATTTGAATAAAAAATTTAATATGTCTATCGTTACTTTATTATGTGGGTGTCAGCTATTTCAATTGGTCTCTCTTGAGTAGATACAAAAAGTTTGAATTTAAATTTTGCTCACATAAATGGAAAACAAATTGAGTTGTCATTAAAATAAGACTAAGAAAAATTAGATCATTTTTCTACAAAAAAATAACTGTATATAAATTGTTTAAATATTACCTTGACTTTCCAAAGAACCGCTTATACTATTAAAACCCAAATCCAATGTTTTCAAGTTTCTAAATTCAGCTAACCCTGCACAAGAAAGCAGATATCATGTTCTAAAATAATAATAATAACTATAATAACAAAGAAATATAATTTCAAAATAGGATAGAATTTTTTTTAAATAGATTTAAAATTGAAAAATTTTTAAATAAGAAGTGATTGTTGTGGTATACTTTGAATTGTAGTTATAAGTGATATATATTAATTTAAGTAAGATAGAAACTAACAATCTACCCAAGATCAATTGCCTGACATATCTAGATAGGTACCTTGCTTGGTTCTAGAACCTTCAATTCTATTCCAGCTAAGGATCAAAGTGGTAAGTGAAGTTAGTGTATTCAAATATGGTAATATACTGTCGTTGAAGCGATTACTTTTAAGATTTAAGATGTTCAGCTGCTTCAAACTCCCAAAGCTATTATAGGCTGCAAAGTATCATTTAAGTATTAGCCACTAACACAAAAATTATGAATGAAAATAGATATACATATATATTATGATGCGGACGTCTGCACAAAATTTTGTACAACGAACTGTCACTTTTAAAACATTTGATAATACCATAAAACTTTTTAGTAGACTTAAAAAAATAAAAAAATAAAAGTACGTATCCTTACGAAATTAATTCCATGTAGACACTATATACCTTTATCCTCGTAGACGCCTTGAAACATATTGCCAGATAAGTCAAGGCTTTTCAATTCTTCAAGAGGATGAAACAATGACATATTCAGAAGCGAAGATCCGTTACGTTTCCCGTGTAGTGAGAGATGCATCACCCGTCGTGTGGTGGCGTTGCACTTAACTCCCTCCCAATCACAACAATCAGACATCGGATCATCAACCCATGAACTTATAAAAAAGACGCTCTTCAGCTCCAACAGAGCAGTCCTCTCTGTTTCCGAGCATGCTTCGTATCTACGCATTTGATTCAAAACAATAATCGTCATCAGTGATATTAAAGAGAACTTAATAAAGCACGTATTTTCCATCGCAAAACAATTTATTTGGTTCATTTGCTCTTAAAGTTATACATGCAATGTGGAAATATTTATATTCGACGAAAAAGAAATATGATATGATTACCAGGACCCACTTTGTATAAAAGCATTATGGAAACACGCATTTGATTTTTTTACTTGGGAAGTTGATGCTGACCAAAGTCATCCGCGTAATTTAGTGAAATAAATAAATAATAATAAAGAGAGTTTAATTTAACGTTTGAGGAGATGGTTAGGGTTTACGGTGGGTGCAGTAATTTAGTTAACTAAATTATTTATTCTTTTTTATAATTTTATTTAAGGTTATTTTTATAATATATTTTTTTATTTAAAAATGAATATAGTAGTTTTATGACTTCAAATAACTAGGCCGTAACCCTCTTAATAGAAAATTTACAATTTTCCTAAAATAGTATGTTTTTTAACATTTTTCTCTTTTATAAAGCTTGTTATCATTGAAGTCTAAATACATACATACATATATATATATATATATATATATATATATATATATATATTTTAAATATCTGAATATAAGTGTTAATTTATTTATTTTTCATGAAGAAAACATCTAAAATATGATAATTTTACATATATAATCTTATAAATATTAACCGTACTTATTTATTAATTAAACACATGACAAAATGTAAATAAATTATTTAATTAGTAAAAAAAATTGATTATATTTACCTTAACAAACATAAAAAATAAAATATTATATCTCACACGTATACTTTTGTACATTAATATATGATATTTATAATGTTATTTTTAGTATATTATATTGATATTTTTTCTTGTTAATTATATAAACCAATCAAGAATTTTTTTAATTATCTCAATTTAAATTAATATATTAAATAAAGTTTAAAATCTATTATAAAAATAGTAAATATAAATATAAAAAGATAGACATATTTTAAAATACACTTACTTAAAGTTCTGTTACATTTAAAATTCTCATTAAAAAATAATAACAGTTGAATACATAAATATAATAAAAAAATAGGATAAATAAAAAATAATAAAATAATTTTTTACATAATAGGAAATAAATTTATTTAATAAGAGTATTAATGAAACAAAATATTAAATTTTTATTTAGATGTTTTATCACTCAGATAAAAATCAGATTATTTAACTTTTTTTTTATGTAGACTTAAACATTTTATAATCAAATATAAATAATAAAAAAATAAATTAATTAAAAGGTGGAAATATCTAAAAATAAGTTAAATTTAGACTTCAGATAAGAAATAAATAACTCAAATAAATAACCCTTAAATCTATTATGATTGATTAATTTGACAACAAAAAAGAAAATGATATTTTGTAGTTTCACGAAATAAATTTTTACATTTAAAAATGATTGTATAAATTCTTTTTAGGATAAGTCCTTTTGATTATAGTGATTTAATTGTTTTTCAATTTAAGTATAATTATTCAAGAAAAAAGTATGACTATTTAACTAAATTATGGAATGTCATTGTACTTTTCCCGCTCCAAAATAAATGTGTATCCCGTTTAATCCAATGAATGCTCCACGAAATTATAGCACTGGAGTTTTTCAACTCCTTTATATTTGCATTTCAGACGGAGTGCGTGCTGCGTTAAAATTGCGTTGGTCACGGCAGCTCATTGGATACTTGCTACTTGTGGCCTTTTATTATTATTATCTTTAACTTTTGGCTTTTATATACATATAAGATAAGTCTTAACGTGGGTTAGAAAGATAAGATTCTTTTTTTTTTTTTTAATTTTGAGGCAAAGGTCTCGTAACTTCATCATGAGTGGGCGGCACAATCTTTGTAGAAATTCTTTGCATATAAAGTTGGGATTCAACTACGGTGCAACGGTTGCACCGTACTCCTTTTTATCTTTTTTTTACTGTACCCCTTACTCTCTTCTGTATTTACAAATTAGTAAAGTAATTTATTTTTCCTCTTTTTTAACCCCTCACCTCTACAATATTCCGGATTTTTTTTTTTCTATTTTTAATTAAACCTGTAATCAACTAATTGAAATCAATAACAGACAACTCGATATTTTCATTTAAGTTACTTCTTTGCTGCCTTAAAATTCATTTATTCTATATTATATAAGTAACAATAAATTAAATTTTTAGATAAAATAAAATCACATAAATATATTTTTGTACTCATACTCTATTTATCATCTACAATAAAATTCAAGTGTGAGTAAATTAATTTTTTTATTTTTTATTATGCGTCTTCTCCTCTCTTCTTCTTCTCTACGTGTCTCTTCATTTTATTTTAAATATTTACTTATATAGCTTATATTGTTTTCAATTTTTAAACTTTGATCTATTGATCTAATTTGACCATAAAAATAAGTGATGGTATTAGAATAACAATATAAATTTTTTAGACATGAAAAATCGATAAATATAAACAATAATTTATTTCTTCTATATTTTTATTATATAATATATATTTAATATGGAAGAAATAAATTAAATATATATTAAAAATATAGGTTATTTACATTCCAATACTTCCAAAAATTATAAAAAAAAAGGTGAAATTTCAAAATAAAAAATATGTAAAAAGTATTAGGTTGTAATACTTTATTATTTTATTATTATAAAATAATATTGTATAGTATTTTGTATTACATTGTACTATATTAATTTTCTGCTAACATTATTTAAATTTATTATTAATTATATTAAATTATTATTTTATATTAATTAGTAATGTATAAATGGAATATGTTATAATAAAATAATATTATAATATTTTTTATTTCTTATAATAAAAATAAAAATATATTTAATGCCTCGATTAAGGTGAAATAATAATAATAATGACAATGATATTAAATAAAACAACAAAATTTTTAAAGTTTAACAATAATGATGATGAGGATGACGAAATTAAAAATAATAAAATAATTAAAATTAATAAATTTCAATAATGATATTATTAATAAAAATAATAATAACAATAATTAATAATAATTAAATAATAAAGTTAATATCTTTTAATAATAATGACGACGACGACGACATTAATGACAATAATAATATTAATATTAAATAATAACGACATTAATGATAGTAATAATAATAATTAAAATTATTAAAATAATAAATTTAATAATAATGACTTAATAATAATAATTAAATTAATAAATGTTAAAATATCAATTAATATTATTAATAATTATGACATTAATAATAATAATAATTAAAATAATAATAATAACATTAATAAATAATAATAATAATAATAGTTAAAATTCTTTTTAAATGTTATTTTATCTATAAAAAGGGACTTATATGTCAAAGTTTGTGACTTCTAGGCTTATTTAATTTTAAACAAAATATAAGGTAGTGTTGTGTAATTAAACTAAAAAATCATTTTTAAACAAATGTTCTAGGCCTATTTATTATTATTTAATTTTATTGTAGATGATAAATAGAGCGTGGGTACAAAAATATATTTATGTAATTTTATTTTAACTAAAAATTTAATTTATTGTTGCTTATATAATATAGAATAAATGAATTTTAAGGCAGCAAAGAAGTAACTTAAATGAAAATGTCGAGTTGTCAGTTATTAATTCCAATTAGTTGATTACAGGTTTAATTAAAAATGAAAAAAAATCCGGAATATTGTAGAGGTGGGGGGTTGAAAAAAGAGGAAAAGGAAATTACTTTACTAATTTGTAAATACAGAAGAGAGTAAGGGGCACAATAAAAAAGACAAAAACAGGGATACGGTTTAACCGTTGCACCGTAGTTGGATCCATAAAGTTGTACTCACAAGTCAACAAGTCAAGGTCATTGTTATTAGGAAAAAGAATAGCCGATAATTGTAGTGGGATGAAATATTTTCCTAACGACGACGAAGTAACATGGGACTGACTAATTTTTATATATTTTACGAGAATAAAACAGTATGTTTTTTAACATTTTTTTCTTTTATAAAGTTTGTTATCATTGAACTCAGAGCTCAGACATTGTATTACGAAGAAAATAGAGAAGCAAGCTAAATATCATAATTGAGTTTGAGACCACATCCGGCACGTACAGTGCAAGAATTTAAGGAAAGTTTAGGAAAATGGAAAGGAAAACAGAGGAAAGCTAAAGAAAAATAAATTGATTCATCATTAATAATATGACAATTGACAACTTTTGGATGTTTTTAGCCTCTAAAATTTTAACATTAATGGTGAATTACAAATATGCGAATGAAAACTTGGAAATAATTTTTTTTTTTTTACAGAGTAAATGTATATGTAAAAGAAAATAAAAGAGAGCTGAGAGACTAAACATTTGATAACTGATATTTCAGGTGCAACTGTGCAAGGCTGAACTCTCAAAATCCATAATTCTGAATCAAAATCACCAACAGACACGTCAAGCGTGCCACCCGTACAATAAATGTTCAGGTTCGCTAGAGTCTTAAGACTTCATGCACAAGAAATTCCTCAGTAAAATGATAAAACATAATAATTGATATTTACTTTTTCTCCCGTATTTGCCATATATATATTTAAGACAAAATTATCAAAACATCATACATCTCCATCTTGAATTCTTCGTCTTTAATGAAGACCTATAAGCTTGAAATTACATATATTGCAACATCGACCAAGGAGAAAAAGCACTTCATTAGTACTCCGTGAAAATTAAAATTAAAGTTGACTGTCTCAAATTAAGCCAACAAACAAGTGACTATAAGACATATGTAGAGCTGCAATTTAAATAAGGGAGATTATCAATTTTTCCTTTACTATATTTAATATGTATTATTTATCTCATGTTATTTTTTAAACAGCCAATAACTTTATTGATTGTATAAGTTTACAATATTACCCTTATTTTTAAGTACATTTTTATTCATATTTATTATAAATTACATAAATCACATGAATAAAAATTAAAATAAAAAATTAAGATTAAAACAAGAAATATATGTTTTCATGTAAAAAAATTAATAAAATATTTTTCTTGTTCTTTTTTATTTTATAAGAAAATATGAATAAAAATATATAAAAAAATTATTATAAAATAATAAAATATAAACAATTATTATAAGAAACTTGAATGATAAATAAAAAAATTATTATAAAATAAATAATAATTTTTTTTTGCTTTGTAGATTTAATTTTAAAATATTTATTATAAAAAATTATTAATTTTTTGTTCACAATAAAACATATATTTCTTATTTTTAATACTTAATTTTTTATTTTAATTTCTATTCATGTGATTTATTTAATTTATAATAAATAAAATAACAATGTATTTAAAAATAATGATAACATTATAAATTTATGTTGTTAGGAAAGTTATTAATTATTAAAAAAATATCAAAAGAATAAATAGTATATATTAAATATAATAAAAAAAAATTGACAATCTCCCTTTAAATAAGACTACCTTTATTTATAAATATATATGTATTGCATCATTCAATCAATGAGTTAAAGCACCAATCACGGTGACCACCAAAACCTGTGAATGATTAGTTCATCAAAATCTGTGAGTGGTGAATTAATATTTTCTATTAGAAGGGTGAATAGAATAGTACATGGATTTAACTCATTCTTAATTGAAAGTTGTTTGAGTATAATATACGTAAACTAAGATCAATTTTTTCACTTTGTTAATTCACCAATCATAAGCATAAAAGCTCAATTTATACAAAAATTAAATTTATCAAAAAAAATGTTACAATTATTATAATTAAGAATTTGATTCATTTTAAAAGAATGATTTAATCAATCTTGATGCTATTGGATAATTGATCTTGATATTGACATTGATTGACAATCAATCTTTAGAGTGGATTGAAATAGATTAAGACAATTCTATTATTTCTAACATTTGATGGAGATAACTAACTAATAAAGTAAAGTTGGGTTTGAAATTATCTAATAATTAAGACTTATAATTAAGCTTGGAATTATATATATTGCAACGTTCGACCAATAAGGAAGAACGCTTCATTAATTAATAGTTTATTACTCCTTGGAAAATAAAAGTGGACTGACTTTCCATTTGAGCCGACAAACAAGTCGTCGACTCATTTTTTTCCAATACGGCAACACCAAATTACTCATAAAAGACAAAATGTTGATGATGTATCGACGAGGCTAATTTCCTTGAAATTTCTGTCCTGATGGTGCCCACTAAAATGACAAATACGTAAAAATTTTATATGATATAAGATAAGCTCATGGTTATTTTAGAATTATTTTAAAATAAAATATAAATTATAATCATACACACAAAATAAAAATAATAAAAAAATATATTATATCTTCAATCGTGTAATTATAAAAGAATTCTCTATTCGCGAATAAATCTAAGATAACCGAATCCATAAAATAAAGTATGTACTATCCTGAAAAATATTTGATTGGTAATGATTTTTTTTTTTGGATGTATTGTTCAACATCCATTCTTTTTTCATTTTTCATTTTCTTCCCTACACGTCCGACATTGAATGTTTAAGGAGAGAGGCACTAATAGAGTTAGAAATTGTACCTGCAAACCAGTAAATTCGCTTAAACCTGCCTACCAAAAACTCACTCACTGCGGGTAATTTTACGGATTGCGGATGGATTTGGTATTATAAATTGAAACCTGCACTGGGTTGCAGATGTGTTTGGTCTTAATTAAAAATCCGATGAATGCCTGCATGGATATCCGCAAAACCTGTAATTTTTTAAAAATATTTTTAATTTAATTTTAATTGAAAAAGTATTTAAATATAGAAATAGACAAAGTAAATAAATGTAAAGTGTAAACATATGTGCAAGTTAGCACATGTCTAAGCCTTAACTAAAGTTATAATCTAAACTAAATAGAAATATATAATAATGCATGGATTATTATATACTTATTATAATTTTGTATGAACTATTATTCTTTAACTTAATGTATGAATTACTTCATTATTATAATTTTGTTCTTCGGATTAGTATTTAAAAATATTATTCTTTAGAAAGTATTAATCTTAATTATTATTGTAGGAATTATGTTGGATGAGTGCTAATGAAATAAAGACCTTAATTCTTAAAACTTGTATTAAATAAGAATATGAAATAATAATTATTTCTGGTGCAGTGGTGTTACTTTTGGATGCTAGTTTGTGATTTTTTTCTTTAATGGATCTATGTATTTCATATTTCAATTTGAGAATTTGTGATGGTTTGGTGTTTAAATTTTAATTATTCATATACATTGATTAAATTTATAATTGGGTATGTTATGTGAAATTTTAATTATTATTATAAATTTAAATATTGAATATATGTGATTTCAAAAGTGAAAATCCGTAAAAAATCCATCGAGTACCATTGTGGGTTTGGTAATTGTCAAAAGCAGCCGTGGGCAGGTTTTTTTAAAAAATTAAAATCCGCTACAAGTTGCTGGTGGGTTTGGTAATTTAAATTTTGTGAGAGTGTGGGTTTAGTAATGACAAATCCACTACAAGCGGTGCCCATTGCCATCCCTAGGCACTAAGTACCATTCTTTTTTTTTTTTTCCTTGCAGTTGATGAAGATCACTAAAATAAAATAAAAGTTGATAGAGAAATTTAATAATTTAAGGGTATGATTGCATTAAATAGAAGAAAGATAAATTCGAAACGAAATAGTATTAATACTTATTATATTTATTAAATGGGATTCATTTATCCAATAATTAATGTAAAATTTACAGCTTTACTAAAATTTGATCATTTTTCTCTTTTTGAAAGCTTGTTATAGTAGAATTCAAAGTTTAACAATGTAGTCTCAAGATGTCATGCATGTATAAGAAATTCGTCAGAATCATAGGGCAAATGAAATGCACAAGGCATAAAATTTGATGCATTTTTCAAAATTCCAGCTTGAAAGCAACCAACAAATATTATTAATACAGAAAAGTTCACTTACACACAAAAACGAAGTTACCGTGATTAAACTGTGGCCTAGCACGATCACGGATGAAATTAATATACAAATTTTACAAGCCAATAGAAACAACAATCAGTACATGCATCAATCAAACAAAACCATAGCCAACACCAGTATGAAAATATATATAGAGTATTAAATTTAAAAGTAATTCTCAAAATTAGATGTTGAAAAGCTGCTCTTTCCTTTCTTTTTAAAATTTTCTGTAGGATGAGTTAATTTTACAAAAAGTGATATTTTAAAAAATTTACTAAATACCAAAATTAACTTTTAAAATTTTAAATTACTTTTGAGCCTCGCAAAAATAATTCCAAACATGCCCTAAATCTTGGAAGAAGAAAATAGTATGATATTCTTAGTCTTATTGCTCCATTCACTTTTTATTCCCAAGGATTTAGCTACTCCATTGTTAATCTCATCGATCATAAATCTCATTTATTTATGATCCCTTAGGTTGACAAGCAATCCATCTTTGGGAGGGGTGATAAAGTCAAAATTCGCTTCACACTAGTCTAAAAGTTTGAGATGCAGCACAAAGAGCTTGTACAGTGTTGTGCAGATATTCCAAATAAATTTTGGTCAAGAGAAAAATATTTGCTCTTATTGTCAAGCAAGAAAGGATAGACTATGCCTCATCAAACGATCTCTAATCCATGAATGCCTCATGATAAATAATTATGCAAACAAGAAATCCAATTATTATTAGATCTCAAACTCATCAGGCCCTTTAAGTCTCGTTGGGCCAGCCCAACATTCTATGTAAATAAGTATTCAGAACAAGTTCGTAGAAATAAAAAATTAGTTTACAAGAAATCAGGTACTCAATTCCAAGGCAAACTCATCTTTTAAAGAAAATTGCATCCACCAAAATATTCCCAAAATTCGATATGACGTTAGAATTTTGGCAGATTGGCATAAAAGATTATGATAGACATAAGACAACATTTGTAATGCCATATGAATACTATGAATAGAATGTCTTGCCATTCAGGTTAAAGAATACACTAGAGTTTTAATACAGAATGGATGAGTTATACAGGCCAATATCATAATTTTGTCTGGTATACATTGATGATGCTCTCATATTTAACTAAGATGAAGAACAACATGCTGAACATCTCTAACAGTTCAAAAAATTAACGTTCAAGCATGGATTGGTGTTATCCAAAACAAAGATGAAAATTGGTCATGAAAAAATTAATTTTTTAAGACTTCACATCAAGGATGGACACATCATGCCATAGCCACATATTGTAGAAAAAATATCTCAGTTCCTTGATGACTTGTCAAGCAGAAAGCAAATTCAACAATTCTTGGGAATCATCAATTATACAGCAGATTACATCCAACACTTGACAAAGATGACGAGTCAGATTTCGAGACATTTGAAGAAAGGTGCCCATACATGGCCAAAAGTTACAACCAGGGCTTTACAGCAATTAAAGCAAAAGTGTCAATCACTTCCATTTTTAAAGATTCCCGATAAGAAAAATGTTATCCTCCAGACTGATGCTAGTGATAATTATTAGGGTGCAATACTGATGAGGAATCCAATGGTAATAAGAACATTTGTGGCTATAAATCAAGAAAATTTAGAGATGCTCAACACTATTATCCATCTTCTAAAAAAGAAGTGTTGGCTGTGATCAAAGGAACTTAAAAATTCTAATTCTTTCTTTCTCTAACTCCATTTGTGATTGAAAAAGATTATAAATACCTTCATAGGTTACTCAAGAGAAAGGAATGAGAGATTCCGGATCCTTAATTAGTAAGGTGGGCAGAATCTTTGTCCAAATTCAAGTTTGAAGTCAAGCACATAAAATGATAATTAAATATAGTTGTTGATTTTCTCTCTAAACCAATTTCAGCAATCAAAATTACATTCAGAGACCACACATTTTCCAATAGAAGCCTCCCTACAACTTGGCGTATGAAAAATCCTCTTTACATATACGACATTTCAGTTTTCATTACAGCATTACCTCTAGAAATTAAAGAAATAATTTTTTAAAAAGTAATTGACTACCATGAAGATTCTGATGAACGTGATATAAAACGAAGGGTATAGTCACTCTTAAAAATGCAGGAGTTTAGAAAGTCAGTTTATAATAGAGGAGATCATAGACTGTTTTAGCCATTTATAGAAAGAGATCAGATACACTAGAGGATATTTTTCATTAACAAACCATTTCAATACACCATTAATGAGAATACTCATTGGGGATACTATGTGATATGTGACGCGACCAGTCAAGCTTACTATATCTTTTGGTACTGGTTAAACGTGTATCCTGTATCCATACTATTCGAGCCAAATATCATCCACACAAGTCGCCAATATAATAAGGGCATGTGGTTTGATAGAATATTTTCTCTACTGTTTAAATACATTCTAAATCTCAAGCTAATCGATGGATATCACTTAACTCACAGTGCTGTTGTTATAATATAGTTAAGGGATATTTTAAATTGTCACAAGCCACCCTTCATTCGCGTAGTTGAATATTACCATGATAATGATGACACTTCCTCAATGTGGAATGGATTTCTACATGCCAGACAAGCTTTAGCAAAAGTGTATGAGACAGAGGCTCAGTATAACACTCATAGCCTTTACTACAGAGAAGAAATTAAAAATTGTCATATTTTTGGAGATGAGAACTACAAGATCGAGATGAGAGAAAGATATCTTGACTGGCTTGTAAGAGATAGAAGAAAGATGCTATTCCTCCATGAGGAGAATGTCGTCTTCCAGATTGGCAACATCTATATGATGAAGTTGAGCAATGGTTACAGAATGATGATTGAGACAATTAGCCCTAACTAGAGAATGTGCCCAACGATCCCATGGATGAAGACGAAGAAATGGAAAAAATACTGAAACAATGGGAAAAGGAAGCAGCGCACCAAAAGAACTCTACAAACACCGACAGTGATATGGATTGAAGGAAGCAGTGGAAGCAATTGTGAATAAACCAATACTAATGTGACAAATGTGTGGTTATCAATAAAAGTAATAAAGTAAGATTCTATAATAATTAAAGGAATATATTCTTAGGATATATTCTGGATGATGTGTAAAGCAAATTCTCTAGGATAAGATATAATAATGATACTTTACCTCTATTGTAATAGTGAGATTTCCTTAGTGCTTATAAAAGGGAGCCTTAGTATTCTAATGGATTATCGATCTTTGCCCATTTCTTTTGTATAATAATATTTTATTTTTAATAGTTTTAATTTCCACAGCCACATATTGCATAAAAAATATCTCAGTTTCCCGATGACTTATTAAACAAAAAGCAAATTCATCAACTCTTGGGACATCAATTATGTAGCAGATCACATCTAAGACTTGAAAAAGATTATGAGTCAGATTTTCAAACATTTGAAGAAAGGTGCCCCTACATGATCAAAAGATGTAACTAGGGCTTTATAGTAATTAAAGTAAAAGTGTCAGTAAAATTGTCCTAATTTATGAATTTATAACAATTAAAGTAAAAGTATAATAAAATGTTTCTGTTGCCATTAGATTCTTCTATTAGTATTGCACCTTAATAATTATCACTAGCATCAGTTTGGAGGATAAGTTTCCCTTATCTGAAATATATGAGAATAAGATTCTGGATGCTTGCCAAGCAGTTGGCACTTTTCGTAAGGGTACAAAGATTTTGAATTCCTAGAAAAAGAAATTGATACTATTCCTTCTGGTCTTCTTTAAATATATGGAATTTCATGAACCTGTAAAGGTTTATTATTTTGTTCATATTCATTGATCCTTTGAGGAGGAAAGAGTAATCTATTCTGGCTGTAAGTATAGGGTTGGATGATTCTTCCTTCACCACCAATCATTTTAGTGATAGGAAGATTGGTATGGCTCATTGAGAACATGTAGTTTTGGACTTTATAGGTTATGAAATGGTGTACTGCAAGAGTTGACTGATTAGGATTCATTCTTAACACATTTAATTAGATCAATAATTTTATGGCTTATGAGAGTTTATTTTTATATAGGTCTAATGCGAAGTTTGGCTCTACTTGGATGATGATATGACCTTGGTTAACTCCCACTTCTATTTCTGAGATCAAAGTATTCTCAAAAGTAGCATTTTTTCCTACAAGGAATAAAGGTTGGAGACTAATTCTGATGGCTTATAAATGCAACTGGTTATATCCTTCAGATATATATCTCTTAATATCTTTAAGAGAAAGAACAGAAAGGTACGTTTCTTTATAAGGAGAAGAAATAAGCTGTACAATAATTTCAGAAGACTTATATACAGACTTAAGCTTAGGTTGTTTAAAAGATATGATAGATTTAAGAAAAGCAGCTAGAGTATTTACATGGTAGAATTTATATAGATCAAGGGGATTTAAATAGAAAGGATGTATTTGTTTTGGGAGGTTTTCTTGAGCTTCATAATGGAAATTGATGATAGAAGAACTGTTAGTTGAAGAAGAAGAGGCTTCCATACTACTAGTATTTACTTGAAACTAAGTTATATTATAGTTATCTATAGTCCCAAATTACCCTAACAACAAGCCTTAATATTCGGGACAATATAGAACATAATTTGTTTTTTGCTTGCGATAAGCCCAAAACACACAACTCTTCCTGGCCTTAATAAAAAGACACCACACTTTCTTAAAAGAATTCAAGCAATATATTTCTTAGCCAAAATAACTTGATTTCAAGAGTATACTTTTAAGATATATAATGTTTCTGATGTGCAAGATTCGTCTAAGCAGCAATCAAAGAGTATACTCTATTGTAGAGGATATAAAAGACTCTTTTTGGGAGTGGAGACTGATACCAAAAATACAAAATAAAATTATTAAGAAAAGAATATTATTATATAGAAGAAATGGGTAAGAATAATCGATGATCCATTAAATACTGAGAACTCCCTTTTATAGGCACTAATAGAATTTTACTATTATAATAAAGATGAAATATCATTATTACATCTTGTCCCTACAAAATCTACTTTACACATCACCTAAAATATATTTCAAGAATATATTCATTTAATTATTACAGAGTCTTACTTCATTACTTTATTTATAACCACACACTTGTCACACTATTATTGCCTTATTCACCATTATTTTCACTATGAAGGTCCACTACTGCTTCTGTCAATTTGTGTTATTATCGTTGTTTGTAGGGTTCCTTTAATGCCCTGCTTCCTCTTTCCATTATTTCAATACTTTGGCTATTTCTTCTTCTTCATCCATGGGATCATTGGTCATATTCTCTGGTTGGGGTGAATTATCCCAATTATCATTCTATAACCATTGCTCAACTTCATCATATTGATGTTGCCAATCTAGAAGATGAAGTTCTCCCTATGGGGGAATATCTCTCATTCTTTTCTTTTGAGTAACTCCTAAAGGATTTGTGATCTGTTTTAATAATAAATGGAGTTAGAAAAAGAAGGAATTAGAATTTTTTCATTCTTTTAATCACAGCTAGCACTTCTTTTTTTGGAAGATGTATAGTGGTGCTGAGCATTACTGAATTGTCCTAATTTATAGCTACAAATGTTCCTGTTACAATTGAATTTCTCTATCAGTATTGCCCCTCAGTAATTATCACTAGCATCAGTTTAGACGATAAGATTTCCTTTATCTGAAATCTTTAAAGGTGGAAGTGATTGACACTTTTACTTTAATTACTATAAAGCCCTGGTTGCATTTTTTGATTATGTGGGGGCACCTTTCTTCAAATGTCTGGAACTTTGACTCGTTATCTTTATCAAGTCTTGGATGTGATCTGCTGTATAATTGATGATTACCAATAATTATTGAATTTGCTTTCTGTTTGATAAGTCATCAAGGAACTAAGATATTTTTTCTATAATGTGTGGCTGTGGCATAATGTGTCCATCCTTGATGTGAGGCTCTAAAAAATTAATTTCTTTAAGTCCATTTTTCATCTTTGTTTTGAATAATGCCAATCTATTCTTAAATGCCAATTTTTTGAACTGTTGGAGATGTTTAGCATGCTGTTCTTAATCTTGGCTAAATATGAGAGCATCATCAATGTATACCAGACAAAATTATGATATTTTCCTGTATATCTCATCCATTCTGTATTGAAACTCTGATGGTGTATTCTTTAATTTGAATGACATGATATTCCATTCATAATGTCCTTGTGGTATTACAAATGCTGTCTTATATATATCATCAAATTTTATGCCAATCTGCCGGAATCCTGACGTCATATCAAATTTTGAGAATATTTTGATAGATGCAATTTTCTTTAAAAGATGAGTTTGCCTTGTAATTGGGTACCTGATATCTTGTAGATAGTCATTTAACATTCTGTAGTCAATGACTAATCTATTCTGTCCACAGACTTGTTCTGAATGCTTTTTGACATAGAATGCAGGGCTGGCCTAATGAGACTTAGAGGGTTTGATGGGTTTGAGATCGAATAATGATTGGATTTCCTATTTGTATAATTCTTCATCATGAGGTATTCTTAGATGAAAGGCTATTTAATGAGGCATAATCCATCATTCTTTGTATAACAATAAGACAAAATAATTTTCTCTTAACCAAAACTTATTTACGATATCTGTACAACATTGTAGAAGCTCTTTATGTTGTACCTCAATCTTTTAGACTGGTGTGGAGTGAATTTTGGCTTTATCACCCCTCCCAAAGATTGACTGCTTGTCAACTCAAGGGATCATTAATAAATGAGATTTATGATTGATGAGATTAACAATAGTGCAGCTTGAATCCTTAGAGATAAAAAGTGAATGGGGTAATAAGACTAAGAATATCAGTACCAAGTAATAGGTCTTCTTCAGATTGATCCTAAATACAAAAACTCTGCCGTTTGCTAAGTGGAAAAAGTTCAATCGACTTGGTATATTTATGACTTTAGAAGTTATCGCCATTAGTTGCTGAGAAGCTGAGTTGAATGGGAACATGAAATTTCTTATGTAGACAATTATTATGGATGATAGATGCTACTACTTCTGAATAAATCAAAGCAGTGAGTGCAATTTGACATATTGCTGGAGTGGAGGTCTTGATTGCATAGTTAAGTCATCTATGAATGCATGATTTGTTTGGGTTTTTTTACCAATGACTCAGAAGAAAAATCTGAGTCATCAAAGTCAATAGATGCATCAGACTCCTAATCTTGAACATCTAATGCAAATATTGCATCCATTAGATTTTCAGACCATGTATATAGAGTATCATCAAAATTTGGATCGTCTATTATCTGTAAGAGTTTTGTTGGAACTCTTTTCTTGGATTTACACTATTTTGCATAGTATAATTTCTTGCCAAAGATAAAACATCTGCCTGAGTTCCTTTAAAGCTTTTATTTTTTGACAAATATGTGATTCTAGCCTTTGTATGGCTTCCAAGCCTTTCATCTTTTATGGAGCTTTAGTTTGCAATGACATGTTTTGCTGGTTTTTTAACACCCAAATTTTTATGATTTGGTATTACAGTACTTGGAGAGAAAAGTTTTCTCAATCTATTTCATGTGCTTTTTTTGCTCATATTTCTACAATGATTCTAGATTAATTTTCTTGCATTCTAGAATAATCTGGCTAGACTAAAGTTTGTCAATTCAATATAGCCTTCATCTTTGAATTTTGTTTCAATTATTTCTGCTACTGGCTGAGGCTTATTGAAAATAAATACTCTTTTTCTTTTCTATGTTTGCTTGTTGAATGTATAATAGAGGCGTTCTTGCCCCATATAATATTCTTCAAGCATTTATTCTACAAGAATTATTTTTCTAACATCTCAGCTTCATTGTCTTCTGTTATAATGAAATCCAAAATCAAGGTATTTATAAGAGTAATGCATGGTTCTGATCTTCTTAAAATGTACTCATTTTTTTTCTTTAGTAAAGGAATACTACTATTGTCTCAAGGATCCAATGAATCTAGCAATTATTCTCCATGTGATAGCACATTTGGTGAGATGTGGTTTGGTGTTTACTTTCATACCATGTAATCTATTTTTCAATGTAGGCTGCCATTTCCTTTAATTTGACATCATCATTGTTCTAAAATATTTTTTCATTTGGAGCATGAAGATGTGTTCCCCATTTAGCTTCAATTACTGGTTATTGAGGTAGAGGATCTTGTTGTGGTTATGGAAGTGGATGTTGCTATTCATATGACTTAGTTGTGGCTATTGATGCCATTCCCGACGCTTGTCCAGTCTTATATGTAGATTTGAAATCCTCTTTTTGTGGTATCTACATATGTATAGTTAACTAGAAAATGTAGACTCTCTATCTTGATAGGTATTGGTGTAGAAGAGCTTGATTCAGAAGTACTATTGTCTGAGTCATCTTCCTAACCTATTGCTTTAATGGGCCATGGTTTAATAGAAGACATTTCATAGCTTCTCCAAAGGGACTTTCTTCCCAAACATGAGCTGGTATGGAAGGCTTGTCGTTCTTCTAAGATATTTTCTTTTGTTTACGAAAATAATCTTGGTAGCATTGTAATGTTCTTGCCTTTTTTGCATCACTGGCTCCTCCTGTGAAACAAATCATGGAAATTCTTCTAGGTTCATGCCATTCAGAGAGTTGTTTTATGGTTAGTCTCTTACGAGTCCTTTTGACTTACTTTGCAATTCTTGTATCTGTTGTACAAGCTGCTATTGTTTAGCAAGGATTTTATCCAATGTTTTTTTTATTCTAAAGCATTGATATTACTCCAGTTAATTGCCTTCTCAATCGGTCCGAATTCTGCTGGATCTGTCTTTTGGACTATCCATTTAATAGCTGCATATTCTCTAAAGATTTGTCTGACTGATTCTTCACTGATAAAAGCATTAACGACACTGATAGAACCATATGTTTGATTGGACATGTGTTCTTGGCATATAAGAATAGGATTCTGGATACTTGCCAAGCAGTTTTTACTTTTCACAAGGGTACAAAGATTTTGTTTTCCTAGGAAAAAAATTGATATTCTTCTTTTTGGTCTTCTTTCAATGCATGAAATTTCATTAATCTACAAAGGTTTATTATTTTGTTCTATTCTTGTTATAACTCTAGGGTTGGATGATTCTTCCTTTACCATCAATCATTCTAGTGATTGCAAGATTGGTATGGCTTATTGAGAATATGTAGTTTTGGACTTTATAGGTTATAGAATGGTGTACTGAAAAGTTGACTCATCAGGATTCATTGTTAACCCATTCATCTGGATCAACAATTTTATGGCTTCTGGAAGTGTGATTCTATGTTGTCCAAACTAAAGTTTGGCTCTACTTGAATGATGACATAGCCTTAGTTAAGTCCCATGTCTACTAGTGAAATCAAAGGATTCTCAAAAGTTTGTCTCCTTGTGTCTAAAATTGCCAAAAAATAAGTAACATTTTGCCTATAAGGAGTAAGGGGTTGGAGACTAATTCTGATGTCTTATATATGCAAGCCATTATATCCTTCAAATCTATATCTCTTAATATCTTTAGAAGAAAGATCAGGAAGGTATATTTCTTTAGAAGTAGAAAAAAAAGTTTGTACAATAATTTCAGAAGACTTATATATAGACTTAAGCTTAGGTTGTTTAAAAGGTACAATAGATTTAAGAGAAGCAGCTAAAGTATTTACATAGTAGAATTTATATAGATATAAGCGATTTAGATAGAAAGGATGTATTTGTTTTTGGACTGCCCTAAGCCCAAAACACACAGCTTTTCCTGGCCTTAACAAAAGGGCGCCACACTTTCTTAAAAGAATTCAAGCTATATATTTCTTAACCAAAATAACATGATCTCAAGACTATACCTCTAAGATTTATAATATTTATGATGTTGAAGATTCGTCTAAGTGGCAACTACAGAGCATACTCCATTACAGAGGATATAGAAGACTCCTTTTGGGAGTGGAGGCTCTAATACCAAAAATAAAAAGTAAAACTATTAAGAAGAGAATATTATTATACAAAAGAAAGGGACAAGGATCAATGATCCATTACAATAATGAGAACTTTCTTTTATAGGCACTAAGGGAATCTCACTATTACAATAAATACAAAATATTATTATTATATCTTATCCCTAGAAAATCTACTTTATACATCACCCAGAATATATTCTAAGAATATATTCATTTAATTATTACAGAATCTTACGGTTATGAATAGCTACACGCTTATCACACTATTATTGGCTTATTCACTTTTTATCCGTAAGGATTCAGCTACACTATTGTTAATCTAAATAATGATTGGATTTCTTATTTCCATAATTCATCATCATGAGGCTTTCCTACATGAGAGGCTATTTGATGAGGCATAATTCATCATTCCTTGTAGGGCAATGAGACAAAGTAATATTCTCTTATTATTTTATTACTTTTATTCAATAATTTTTAGTAATCATCAATTATGCAGCAGATCATATCCAACACTTAACAAAAATGACGATTCAAATTTTTAGACAATATATATATATATATATATATATGTAATTATTTTTTGTATTGATAATGACATTTCATGACCTCCTATTAATACACAATAAGAATCAAATAATGATATTAAAAAACCAAAAGCAAGAAAATGATTTTATTTATATTGCTTACTGTCTGTTCTACAATAATATAAATATACAAGTTGTAACAATTTCAAAGAGAAAGTTAAAGGAAATTAAACGAAGCAGATGTGTAAACGTGTTTTATGTCGAATTGATATTGAAATTTTAATTTTTTATTTATATTAATTAGATTTAGAATTGAGTATGTTATGTGAAATTTTAAGTTATTAATGTAAATTTAGATATTAAATATTATAATTTTAAATGTAGAAACTCGTAAAAAATCTATGGAGTACTATTGCGGGTTTGGTAATTATCAAAATCCGTAGCGGATAGGTTTTCTTAAAAAATTAAAACCTACAGCGGGTGCGGGTACAAGTTTAATAATTTAAATTTTATACGGATGTAAATTTGGTATTAACAAACCCGATGCGAGGAGTGCCCATAACATCTCTATTTGTAATTGTATTTTGTGGATAGTTGTTGTTTGGTGGGATTGGAAGTAGTTATAATTATGTGTAATCATCATTGCATCTGCCATGTCTTCAATATTCATTATTGCATCCAAAAATCATCATTGCACGTGGTTCACCTTAAGTTGTCTGCCATGTCTTCAATAAATGAGGAGAAAAATCAAAATGATTGCAGTGGCGCAGTGTTTTGGTTGGCGAAATTGCTCGAGCACGCTTTGTCCTAAAGATTATATTGTTTTGCACGTTATAGGGAGGAAAACAATGTTGCGGATGCTTTAGCGTGGCCTAGGCGATTCTAACCTCAGGCTATTGAAAAGTAGATTCTTTTACATCCTTTAGGAGTTCGCAATTTTGATTTTGCGTCAATAGTGTTAATCTCCCTCTCTCGATTGGGTGCTCCCTCTCGTTTGTTTCTACTAATATCATCACTCAGTTAGAGTCATTATTTATAGAGTAACGATGTTAGTAGAAAATTTAAAGCGTGTGAGACCATTATGATTCATAGAATGATTGAAAAATAATAAGAATATAGCTCAAACAAAGGTTTTGTTAAGTTATAATTTAAGTAACTTACAACTTTTAAAAAATCATGTAAAAATTAATAAGGGTGTAAATTATCTTCTCAAACAAATAGTTTATTCCACATAAAATAATGAGTAATAAATATCTGAGTCTTTCTCAAAGGTTACAAAAGACGTTTATTGTTATTAGCTCGGACTTAAACCAGTGAACTCCAATTTGGTTAGGAGTTCCTGAGAATCATGATATCCATCAAGTGATAAGAAAAAATTGGGGCTATTTCATGAGAAGTGTAGTATTACTTCATAAGTTATAGAAACATTTAACAATTTAGATAATTGAAACAGGTAGGTCTAGCTAGCCGTCGAGGTGAAAAAACGAATCATGAACAAATCACTTGATCTATCCTAAGTAATTAATTCATAATTAAAATATTTTAAGCAGCACTCAATAATGAGTAACGTGCGAGATACAGTTGCAAGGTGCAGGACTTTCTGGCAAAAGAGAAAAACGTGTTGATCAATTGTGCAAAATAATTAATGTTGCTCTGTGGGGAAAACTTTTTCTTTTCCTCGGGTATTCCAAAATTTGTGTTTATTTCAAACTTAAAAAGAAAAAAAACAATCAATGAATTATTTCGAGATGAAGAAGGCGGTGCCACATTTTTTTTTCTAACTACTGCCCCTCTATCAAAAATAATATAAGAGTGAAGGAATAATAAAACTTGCTATTAAAAAGATTTAGATAATTTTTAATCTTTGTGTCTTTTATTATTTAACGTTGACATTGTAAAACTACATAAGATTTTTTAAGGATAAAATAATAATAAAAGAACAAAGAGTTGAAAGTTAAGTTACCAAGCCGTGTGAAATGTTTTGCTAAAATTGTTCGGAATTTTAAATACACGGTTTACATGTGTTTTGTGGGACCAACCACTAAAATTACAGTATCAAAGTAAGTTTTTGAGCCTATCATTTATTTTGGAAAGTAATTATTTTTGTCCATTTTTCATACAGCTTAATAATCTACTATACATGATCTCTATATTTTCCTTGAGACAAACATTTAAAAAAAATTATGCTGCTATATCTAAAAGTCCATCGAATTAGTAAACATAGAAGACTATTTAGTGCCCTAAAAAATAATAGAAATGTCATTTTTGACTCACTTGAGCCTTTTCCAACTATCTCTTTTGTGAAATATCTATAGTCAGCCATTTTGAGCCCAATTTTTTTTTTTTAAAAAAATTGTGTTTTCTTTGTTTTGTTTTTTTTTTTAAAGGGAGGGGTGGGCAAGCCCAAAGAAATTTGAACCCCCTCCCCACCCCCAAGGACTCGAACCCGGGCCGCTACGGCTCTAGAACCGAGCATTGCGACCAACCCGACTACGGCCTTGGGGGCAATTGTGTTTTCTTTGTTAACTTATCATCTTTTTTCATTCTAATTTGGAGTAGTACCCTATCTCTTATGTGTTCCATTACCTACTCATGATTGAGAACAATTTAGATGATTATTTTATTAAAAAATAGTGCAATATATCTATATATATATACAAAAAAATTGAAAAGAAAGAAAAAATAATAAATAAGTGAATTGCACCTTATAATTTCTAAAAGATCTCTAACTTTTTCTCAAACAATAATTTATTTTTCCTATTATCCCTTCTTTGTTAACAATATCTTTAACTTATGTTACATCCTAATAAAAATTCTACTTGATTTCAGGGAACTATAGTTTGAAGTAAAAGCTAGCAATATGAGTTAAAATGATGTAGTGATACATAAAAATGAATAAATTTTTTTGACTAGAATTTCATTTAACTTGGTATCATATTATTTTCTAAGCCGTGGGCATTATTCATGGAGAGAGTGTATGACATTGTTATTCATTAATTCCTCTCAAGTTATCATTTTTAGAGTGATTGTTTTTATTGGGTCTATTTTTTTGAGTGTGTCACTCTGACTTGTGAGATTTTTGAGTTGACATGTCACTCTTGAAAGTGGCTTAATTGATGTAAATTTGATAATTGATCATTTTTCACGTGTTTATTTGACTGACTCATGTGGATGGTTGATGTGAGAGTGATATCTCTTTAGACTGGAGATAATGTTAATACCTTTATTTGATTATTATCATTAATCTAATTGAAGATATAAACATAATTGCCTTGAAAAAAAAATCAATGTGTGTTTGAATTTTTTTATCGCTTAATTTGCTAGGGCTAGCAATAAGCTAATTGGGAGGTGTGTTGAGTCCTAAAGAGTGTATATTTATACATGGTAAAATTGTCATTTTACACTCTAAGTCTAACTAACATTTTCACTTTTATGTATTTTAAGCCCCTTGATGTTTGATTGTATATATTTGTGTGTATTTTTCAATACTTTATATATTTTAGGGGTATTTTGATCATTTTAAAATAAACGAGAAGTCGGACAGCAAAACAGACAATATTTTTGAACTCAGAACAGTTGAAAATCTTAGGAAGGACATAAATGGTAAAATCATAATTTTAAAATTTTGGTGGGCTTTGCTGATGTGGCGTTGACTACTGACATGGCATTGACCACTGACGTGGCAATGATCGCTAACGTGTCATTGACCATTGATGTGGCATTGATAGGTAATGTGGCAAAAGTCCATTGAACCGAAAAATGAGCTTATAATAAATGTAATGCACTAAATCATATTTGTTGACTTATAGAATGAAAAATGTTAGTACTGTACTTGCATATACATGGAATAACAACCCTGGTGACGTGTTCCAACTAATCTGAGAGCGTCACGTGGCACAATCGAATTATTTTTATCTGATTGCTATGATTTACTTATTGTATCTATAAATAGAGGGCTTCATTCCCCCTTAATTTGACATCCCTTAATCCATTTCTGAGCTCCATTTTTGTAATTCATTATCTATCTTGTGTTTTATATGTATTTTAATAAAATTTTCATTTTACCACTATTTATAAAAAGAGTAGCTAATTTATTTTAAAGTTTGGGTTAAAGTGAAGCCTCAACATAATCCATGAATTTAATTTGGTAAGTTTATTTTCATTTTCTCTAATTTATTAAAATTCTTTTGACTTATCGTTGATATATAGTAATAATCTTGTCTAGATTTTGCACTAGTATATTGGCTCCCTAGTGCAAGATTATTACTATTTGGCACGGTGAGCAATTTACACTAGATTTGTTAAAGAAAAACCTCCTTATAATTTCTGTGGTAGGTTTTGACTAATTGTTGATATAAAATTCATCTAGGTTAATTAGTGGATAGTCTTGCCACCTTGTCGACAGTTAAATTAATATTACCTGGCATAACGTATTCTTGATACCACATTTAACATAAGATTATTTTTCCTAGCATAATAAGCGCTATATATCATATTTATTAGAGTTAGGTTTATAAGGACTAGAAATAGTGCCCTCATAAATCAATTGGAACTAAAAAAAATATTAATCTCGTGGTAAAATATTGAGTGTGAATCCTTATACCCAAACACTTTATTGCATTAATTAATTCTCGATTTATTCCTATCATTTTAATTTAAATTTTAGGATAAAATATATTAAAACATTCACCACAAACCCATAATAATAATAATAATAACTCTACACAATTAAAATTCACCTTCTTATGGGATCAACACTCGTCACCGTTAATCTATACTGTAATAGATTCGTGTGCTTACGATCGAGTTTAACAAAATTTGCACAATATTAGGCATGGACCCTTACCAGCTATATAGAATAGTAAAATATAAAGTACATATGGTGGGGGGACGTAGACCAAGACCTCCAAGCTAAATAATCAAAGACATTTGAAATAAGAGTAAAATATAATAAGGCAAAGCCTAATTAAAAGGGGATAAACAAGAGTTAATGTTATCGCCTAATGCGATGCTTGCAGAGTGAAAAGGATGAAGCTCTTCTTCTATTTTGACCTGAAAATACTAAAATTGGGCCCATAATTAGGCTCCTCAAGCGTAGATTAAAAGTGTCCATCAACCAGTAGGATGTCATCAAAGCTAACTACCTCATTAAAATGAGGGTTGTAGCCCTTGACATGCTGAATATCTTTGCTCTAGTCAATATTATGGTCCTCATCAAAGATAGAAATATAAGTACTATAAGAATTAAACCTGATGACTATCTTTCAAAAATCTACCATAGTGGATTTGAAAAAATTTGTGCTTGTAAAAACTCTACAAGCACTTGAATTCGCAAACTGGACCTTAGGTTGGTTATCCAGAGTCGTAACTTCAGCAGTGAGTGCACCCCTATCATCAGATCGGGTCACCGTAGGAGATCCCCTAATAATCGAAATCCCTTTATCAACAGATTTTGGGGCAGTGAGAGGCTTTGTTAATGGATGAGGAATCTGATATGCCTATGGGTTTTGAACCCTATTCTTTTTTCAGAGTGTAGCTCTCTATTGTTCCCTGTTTAACCATTAGGGACGAAGTCCCAGGTTGGTCATATAGTAGGTCTCAACATTGTGACCAAGGTGTTTGCACGAAGCACAATAAGCTGGGATTTTTTCAAAGTTAACATTCTGCCAAAATCTGAAATCACCCACACCGATCTAGATTTGCGAAGGTGAAGGTTGGCTTACGTTGAATTCTATTAATACCCTTGCAACAGAAGGACGAGCTAGAGATGTAGTGGCCTGATCTATTCTAAACGGCTTGCCAATAGTCGAAGTAATGAAGCATAACATTTCTTTACAATATATAAAATGAATAAGCAAGTGAAAGAAATCCATATCGAGACTATTGGAGATTCCTTGAAGCACCAGACTTCGGTGATCCATTTAAAGATTTGCACGGCGCATCTAAAGATGTACCACGCCTACTTCACCCATAAATGAGAGTAGTCTTCTTCTAAATTAAGTGGAATTAAGATATGCCAATTGTCAAGGAAAGACACCTAGAATTTTCCTTTCAATCCTATTAACATAAAGAAATTACGAATAATTTTCATGCGTGATCTGTTATAAGAAAATTTACCATCTAGTGAAAGCTTAACTGAAGCAGCCATCGCTTGAACTTCTTTGGACAAAATTTAAATGAAAGGCTCGCCTTCTAATGAAGAGACGGTTTTAATAGGAACCATCGAGGGTGTGGGCCCATTCATAATTCGTGTAAAAGATTTGCATAGAACAAGTAAACTAGGGTATTGATTGTTGTGTCATAATTTACCGATCACTTAGGTTGGTCGGGTAAGAAATCCTAATATTATTATGGTCTTGATGTCCTTGTCCGATTAAAATTATGAATTATCTATATACATGTCATCCCAAACCCGATATAGAATTGAAGAGGTTCTTCTATAAAAGACCACCTTGTTTGTACGGTAAGGTATCTGAGTTCTTAAAAAGAGCTCTCTCTCTCTCTTTCTCTCTTTTTTAATTTTGAGTTTCTATTTTTTGTGACACTTGATCTCTGACTTAAGCATCGGAGGGTGCTCGCCGAAAACAACTTGAAATACATATTATGCAACTCAATAAGGGGAGTGAATTTGGTTTTTAAAATGTAAGCTAATCAAACTACACAACAATTTATTCTAATACCTTAATGGAATAAAAAATAATAAATATAACAATACTCAAAATAAAAGAGTAAGAGAAGAGAATTCAAACACAATTATTTTTATGTGGTTCGAAAATCTCCACCTACGTCCACACCTCTAAACACACCGAGCTTGAGGATTTCACTATCCAAGCCTCCTAAGTCTTCAAGTTCTTACAATTGACTTTCAAAGTGTCAATAAAATTTTACAACAAAAACTCTCTTTTAGAATGAATATACAAATAATTGCACAATATAGATTTGATATATAATTATTTGTGAAATAGAAGCACAAAATATATTGTATAATCTTGTTTTTTATTGTGTCAAATCATAAAAATGGATTGGATTTGAGTTTATATAATTTAGACTCAAAATATAGCCGCTATTGCATAAAACTGCAAGGAAGCAGTTCGTCGCTTTATTTAACCAGCTAGCCACTTGCTACGATGAAGTAACCCGTGCATTTGAATTTTGCTATAATAATACTATTTTAAGAATTATAATTTGACCTAAAACTTTTGATAATTATACTATAGCCCAAAATTCATAATATTTTACAAATAGGTCTATATTTAGAATTTCTAAATAATACTCGTTATTCCTAAAATTTTTTGAAATTATGCTATGGTCCAAAACTTTATAAGACTTTTTAACAAGACAATTTCCAGAATTTTAACCTAATGCTATTTAAATTCAAAGTTATCAAAACCTTTTCAATTTAATATAAAATTTGAAAAATACTCAAATCCACAAAATACTTGTCTTATAAATGTAAAACCTTTGGTTTATGAAAAATAATTTCATATAAAATAAATATTTTGAGCTTCTCAAATACTACACCATACATATATGAAAGTTGCAATAGTAACTTTGTTAAGCAAAACTTCGTTCTTGATTGAGCCGATGTTCGTTAGTGTCTTAAACTTGATTTCACTTAATTCACTTGTATAAATATTATCCTTCAAGAACTAGAGAAAAATGTGAAATACAATATTAACAAAATTACTTAAGACACATTTTTGTTATCATCAAAATTACAATATGAGTAGCTCTTTAGGCTAATTGTTATATCAAAATTACAATATGTGTAGCTCTTTAGGCTAGCACAACTCCAGCACCCCTTATGATCTCTTTGATTTTTGCAAGAATAAAAGAACCGATCTCCAGTGCAGGACGTTCTTGAAGTTCGATTTCATCCTTGTTCAAAAATTTGGTGCAAGCAATAGATATAATTAAAGAAAATTATAAATAAAATAATATAAATTTTAGAAATTACTGTGAATTTTAGGTATAATTATTTTATTATTATTAATATGTTCAATATATATTTTATTAAAAAAATATGACATATTAATAATGTTAAAAAAATTCTAATATTCAAAATATTTTATAAAATTTTCTATGTGGAAAATAAAACTTCACGGACGTTCAAATAAAGTCAACGAACAAGTGCTCGTTAAATTGCAATGCTCGCCGAAGATTGTCATTATTAATAAAAAAGTTAAATTTGATGGAGACATGAGCAGCCTAAATTGAATAAATAGGCGCTGGACTTAAATCCTAAAGAAGATCGAAGCTGCGGAACCACACAATGTAAGCAAGATATTGACAAAAAAATAAAATAAAAAATCTTCATTCAAAACACGGGCAAAGCAAATTGCTTTTCAATAATAATATGCATAAAAGTTTAAATACACAAATTTATATTTCAGTGATGTGTTATAAATCATTGATGGCAGTAATATAAATTTCACTCTTATTAATTTATGAGCTCAAATACAAGTATATAAAACATAAAAAAAGGAAATGATACAGTTGACATAATTTGAGAATAATTATTGATCAATAAAAATTGAGTTAATTAATTTTTACATTGATCAATAATCAATCTTTTTTAATCATTATTTAAGATGGAGAAACTCAATCATTTAATTAATTATTTTAACTCTATCAATATTATTTTATTTTTATCAGTCCTCACCAAATCCTTATTATTTCCCAAATTTAGTTACTTCAGATCCAAGCACAATGTGGTTACCAGACTATTGAGCTTGAGGGGATGTTAAGGAAGATCATATAGCTCACATCAGCAAAGTAGTCCAGACTGCAGAGGATCACAGCATCTGCTATGGACAGTTATACATTCATGACATGGATTGGGAGCTGACACCTGGTGGTTATGTTATGAACTGTACGTGTGATGATTAATGAGAGTTTATTACAATTAGTTGACTGCTGACTGTAATTAGTTACTTGCTAATTAAGCTAACAGCCTTGCATGTATATAAGAATGGCAAAAAGTTCCGCCTGAATTTTGGCCCGGTTAGACCGGCTCAATTTTTTCAGGCTTTAACCCGAATTTAGAAGTTAAAATTTGGGTTCGGGCTTTAATTTTTAGGCCTGATTAAATTTGGGTTCGGGCTCGGGCCTTATGTGACCCGGCCCAATCATTTAATAAATTAAAAAAAAATACGCACACATGATACATCATAGATTGAATGAGTGTTTTTATTTGTATAAGACATGAGTGTTGGTTTTTTTTTTTTTTATGTTAAGTTGTGAAATTGTGTATTTTTATTTGTACAAGACATAAGTTTTTTTTTTTCTTTAATGTTGGGTTGTGGAATTGTGTAGTTTTATTTGTATACGGTGAATTTTTTTTTTTTCAAATGACACAAGTATAAATTAAATTTTGAATATAAGTTGTGAAATTATGTGTTTTTATTTAAGTATTAAATTTGAATTTGAGAGAAAAAGTAGTGAGTATACTGTGCTTGAAAATAAATCAATAATTAAAGTAATTAAACACATAGCTAAGACACTGGTGAACAAATCAAATAATTTAAATAAAATAAAACTGAAGTACTGTGCTGATCCGGCCCGACCCAACCTTGGCCCAAATCAAATCCGACTAAGCCTGGCCCAAAATAAAAATTATCAAATTTTTTATTGAGCCGGGCTTTTAATTTAAATGGTCGACAAAGCCCCGAGCCGACTCGACAAATTGCCAACCTTTCATGTATATAACGCTGACCTTGAACAGATTTCCTTTGCGCTGAGATTTAATGAAATGGATATTTTCTCTCATTCACTTTATAGTGTCTTAATAACTTTCTCAGCACTGAACACTTTAAATTTGGAATTTTAAGTAAGTTCAGTCCAGTACTGGTTCGTTGTATTAGGAGATATTTACTTCCTCGAAGGACTTAAAATATGTTTATAAAAATTTAGGTTTCCTCGCATTAACTCATTTATTACTTATTATTTTTATTTTGTTTGATTTTCTGTTGCAAACAATTTGCTCCTGTAACAAAAAACTTGGCGACTGACATGGGGACTCTACATTCAATTGGCAGAGGAACCATATTCAAAATCCATAACTCTGAATCAAAATCACCAACAGGTACGTCGAGCATGTCACTTGTATAAGAAATGTTCAGATCTCCACTCTAGTCTTAAGACCTGATCATGTATAAGAAATTCTTCAGAATCATACGGCAGATGAAGTGCACAACAAGGCATATATAACAATTAATACATTTTTCAAAAACCCAGCATGAAAGCAACCAACTAAAAATAATACATAAAAGTTCAATTACACATAAAAAAGATACGGTAAACTATGGCCTAGCACGATCACGGATGAAATATACATATTTCACAAGCCAATAGAAACAACAATGAATACATGCATCAATGAAACAAAACCATAGCCAGCGCCAATATGAGTTCATCCAAAGGATCGCAAATAACCCAAGTATGAATGTGACATAGGATGCGCCAAAACTCCAACTGAATATCACCATATCAATTGCAGATTCATCTTCGTCTTCTCCTTGATTGGATGCTGTTGCTGGATTTTCATCTGCTCTGGTGCAACTCTTATTAATTGTAGGACCACAAAGACCTGGATTACCTCTATAACTCTTTTCATCGAACGTGCCAAATTGCCCTTTGTCTGGGATTAGACCTGACAAGTTGTTGTATGACACATTGAAGTTGGATAAAAAGTTGAGATCGGCCAGTGTAGGAGAAATTGGGCCACTTAATTTGTTGAGAGAAAGATCTAGGCTCTCTATCATCTTCAGATTGGAAAAGCTCTTTGGTATAGGTCCTGATAAGTAATTATGGGACAGATTTAGTGCACGAACTTTTTGAAGTTCTCCAATTTCCCCTGGGATTTTTCCGGTCAACTCATTGCATGACAAATCCAGCCCAGTCATGTAGTTAAGATTGCTACCATTGTAAATTTCATATCTATTCTTTGTCACAATTTCTACTTCCACTCCATCTGATGCTATATAATCATCTCCATAAAACTCCAAGTCAAGAGTGGAATTGAAGTAAATACCAATAGAACCAACACAAATATCCCACTTAAACTCACGTTCAGATCCATATAGATCACCATTTCCTAATCTCCAGAACAACATATTAGCAAAACATGAAGGTATTGACCCATTAAGTCTGTTGCCGGAAAGATCCATGATACCTAATTTTCCTAATTTACACAGTTGATTAGGAATATGACCTTGTAGATAATTCCGTCTCAATATAAGAACACGCAGCTCTAAATGCTCATTGATCTGATGAGGAATTCTACCAGAAAATTTGTTATACCCTAAATTTAATGTCATCAACTTGGAGCTCCTAAAGAATTTCTTTGGGATTGATCCACACAGAGAATTCTTTTGCATGTAAAGGTGCTTCACTGACGATGAAAGATTGAAGGGATACATTATGGACCCAGACAAACTATTTTCGGAGACATCTAAAATTTCAAGTGCTTCAAGATTGTTGAGTTGGACCGGAATATTACCTTCCAAAAGATTTTTTGACATTGAAAGAAGCGAAAGATTTGACAAGTTACCTATCCAACGTGGAATCTGACCAATTAACATGTTGTTGGATATGTCTAACACTTTTAATCCAGCGGAGCTCAACAACCCGTCCATAATTCTGCCACTGAAGTTATTGTTGTCCAAAGATAACCAGCCCAACTGAGTCAAGTTCATATATTTGGGAAATATTTGCCCATAAAAATTGTTATGCGACAGGTCCAACGACCACAGTGAGAAGCAACCAGTGAGAAGCGGTGCAGACAATTCTCCCGAAAAGTGATTTCTAGACAAATCCAGAAAACGAAGTTCTTTCATGTCACCTATTGAAGAAGAAATTTTGCCTTCAAAATTATTTTTTGACATGTCTAGGTACACCAAATTTTGCAAGATAGCACTCGTATTCTGGGGGAGCCTACCGGTGAATCTGTTGCTAGAAATATCTAGATGATGAAGGAAATCAAGTGTGGAATTGGTCAGTTTGAGACTTTCTGTGAACGAGTTGTTTGTCAAACGCAAAACCTCTAATTTTGAGTTGTTCTGTAGCAACCAAGTAGGAAAATTGCCAACCAACTTATTATGAGAGAGGTCAAGGGATTTTAATTCATGTTGTTTTCGAAGAAAACTAAGGTTTCCATTTAGGTTGCAATTGCGTAAACGAAGGACCTTCAATTGAGATGTAGGAAGCCAATTTTCAGTTTTCACTTGCAAGGTAGGAAGCCAATTTTCAGTTTCCACTGCTAACGTCATGTTTGCTAATGAGAGTATGAAGAACTCAAGATTTGAATGATTAGCCAATGAACTGAGAGAGAATATGCCTTGAAAGTAGTTGTTAGAGAGATCCAAATATTGAAGTGATGTGAGGTTTGCGATAGCAGAAGGTAGGCTCCCACTTAACTGATTGAAAGAAATACCAAAAACCTTGAGGCGGTTCAAGTTTTTGAGGCACTGAGGAAGAGGACCCCCAATAGCATTTCCTTCCAGATTCAACTCAATAAGATTCTTCAACTCGCATATTCCTGAAAATTTCCAAGAGAAAAGGGTATAAAATCAATCGGAAGAGATTGACACGAGTGTTTAAGGTACTCTTATTTACTTTTATAGTTTTGCGATGGAGGATTTGTCAACTCTATTAAGGTGTTATTCGTATAGCATTTCTACCCGTATATAGAAACAAAAAACAATTCTAGTATCTTAAGTTGGTTTTTTTGGCCATGTGAAGGTTTTTTTTTTTTTTTTTCTTACCTTGATTTTCCAGAGAACCATTTATACCAGTATAACTCAGATCCAATGCTTTCAAGTTTCTAAATTTTGCTAATCCTGCATTAGGAAAAATGAAATGGTCTTAGAAACCGTAATTCTTAATAGGTAAACAACTTTCTGTAAATGCAATTGTTACCTAATCTTGATGCAGATCCACTTATTCTAATTTCACTTAGTAGCAGAACTTCCAAGTTTGTCAAGTTTTCTAATCCTGCAACAAGGAAAAGGTAATTAAACAAGTAACTAATTACAGTAGAGTGTAAAGAAATGAATTCCAACCAAACATGTCAACAAAGACTTGAATAAATTAGATGCAAAGGAGGTTGGAATAAGAAGAAGAAGATTTTGGGTGCTAGTTGAGGGGAAGCAGATGTACCAAAAATCACCAAAAACTTGCAGAGCCTCTCATAAACTGATAATAATCTGACGGTTGAATTTAAATTTAACCTAAACATTTTCTCACAGTAAAACAGATCATGCTCAGTACACTCAGAGCCTCAAACCAACCTCCATTTTAATTCTTAAAATTCTCATATCGCAAGCATAAATCTAGAGATCCTTCAACAACATATGATGAAACAGAGTACTACCAACTCAAACAGAACCAGCTTATCAAACCACTAACCCAACTTGCAACCATTGCCAACTCAATCCATGATCACTGGGTCAAAATTAGGTATATTTAAACAATAAAACAAACAGTCCTTCGAGTGTGAAATAAGCCTTATCAAATCTTAAGTGGATAGATGCAATGAATAGATAAGAACTTGATGCAACTGTCAATAATGAAAAGATTATATATGTACTCTCAATTCACGCCAAAATTCATTGAAATTTAAGTTGACAACAAAGACGATTTATTTTCCATTACACAAAAATAAAAGGAACTTAGGAAGTAAAAAACAATTACAGTCACCTTCACTCGTTCCAAAGCCATTTATCTCATTACCACCTAGACCCAATGTTTTCAACTTTCTCAAATTTCCCAGTCCTACACCAAGAAAAAGGAATCAATACTTGAAAATTAGTGTGAGGCTGTTGTAAACAGTTTAATTAATAACATTTTTGTGTGAGTCTGTTGTAAACAGTTTAATTAACAACATTTTTTATCTGTCTCTTATCACATTAGCTTACCTAGCCTTGTTACGGAGCCACTTATTTCGTTACCCCTTATATCCAAAGCTTCCAAGTTTGTCAAATTCGCTATTCCTGCTCAGTGAGTCCACGAGAAAACAGGAAAAAAAAAAAAAAATTGAGGTAAGTGGTGATTTGTACACTTGATAAAATTGTTTGTCTGTTCCTCATCTTATAAGTAGTTTACCTAGCCTTGCTACAGAACCGGCACTTATTCTGTTACCCGTTAGATCCAACACTTTCAGGTTTCTCAGATTTAATAATCCTGCACAGAAAATAAAAATTTTGAAAAACGACAATATCAAGTTTTGAAAATTAGATTTAGACTGATTAGGATCCGCTTATATATGGCAATGTTATACCTTGCTTGGTTTTGGAACCTTCAATGTTATTAGCAGCGAGGCTCAAAGTGGTAAGTGAAGTAAGTGTATTCAAATATGGTAGTACGGTGTCATTGAAGTGATTGTAACCGAGATTTAACATCTTCAGTTGCTTCAAACTCCCAAAACTCTCGTAAGCTGCTAAGGCATCAGGTGAAATTAATTGTTTTAATTGGATTTTCAATTTTCTTTCCAGGATGAATGTGGAGATTATCAGTAGTCAAATAGAAAGGTGAATATACCTTTGTTATTGTAGACACCTGCAAGCAAATTGAAAGACAAGTCAAGGCTTTGAAGTTCTTCAAAAGGAAGAAACAATGACATATTCAGAAGCGGAGATCCATCAGTGAAGTCTTCATATTTGTTTTGCGGTAAAATATCGAGTGAGAGTTGTATCACTCGTCGTGTGGTGGCGTTGCACTTAACTCGCTCCCAATCACAGCAATCAGACATTGGATCATCATCAACCCATGAATTAGGAATATTGTACTTATTTTCAGTATCACTGATTGATATAAAGAAGCTCTTGAGTTGCAACAGACCAATCCTCTCTTTCTCCAGGCACCCTTGGTATCCATGCACTTGAATCAAAGCTAGTAAAATCAGCAATACTGAGAACTTAAAAATGAAAGTTTCCATTGGAAGCCAACCTTTCATAGTTTGTAATTTCTTCTCAATCTGCAGCTTCAACACTCATAAATCACACACACACGCACAGATAATGTGGGTATTACATGTAATGAGGGAATGATATTTCTAAACAAAAATATCTTCACATCCTTGGTAGCCTTGCAATAATTTGATTGACTGAAATAGCTAACCAGTCAACTGAAAAGAAAAATCTTACTTGGCAATACTTTCTACTTTCCAAGAAAATTAAATTTCTAATAAAATATCATCATTAAAGGGAAACTTCACCTCTGGTCCCTAAAATTTTGGCTAATTATCCAACTAGTCCCTACTTTAAAAAATAAAAAATAAAAACAGTGGAGTCATTAGCACCTAAGAAATCATCCAAAACATTTATGTTGTTACTCTCTAACTGTTGATTTAACGTTTTAAGAGCACAATAATGTTTTGTTTCTAATATTATTTTAGAATTCAAAAAATTTGGACATGTGACAATTGAAAAAATAAAATGATGGGATACATTTCAATAAAAACATATATATAATATAAATCTTTTGTGTAAACTTTTTAAAACATAAGGACTCTGTTAGCCCTAAGACTAAAGTAGCATATTCACTATCATTTATATATATATATATATATATGAGCTGTTGGAATGTAATTCCTTAGTTGTGGTAGATAGACAAATTTTAACAATGATTAAAAAGAAAAAAATTGTTAATCAGTAAAATTATCTACTTGCTAAAGGCAGTTCATTTGTTATTTAGAATTTTATGATAATGTTAGAGAAAGTCATGGATCATGGTCGCGATGTGATCATACTATGGCATATGAAAAGTCGAAGGAGCTGTGCAACTTGAAATCCATTGCCTTTGTCTCTTACAATCTTTCCCAAAATAAAATTCAAATTGATATTTTTCGATCGAGACATAAGCAACCGAAATTGACTGAATAATGGGCTGGACTCAACTTTGGCAACAGGCTTGGAAACCATCCATTTATTGGTGGACGGAATCCCAAATATATAAGCCAGATTTTGAAATAAAACAGCTTAATTATTAATTCAAAGCGTGATGAAACGGAAGTTTAATGTTTATTGAAACAAAAACAAAAATTTATGATAAAACTAATTTTTTTAAAAGAAAATTAAATGAATAAAATTATAGTTTTGAGTCTCTTTCATAAAAAAAACTTAAATATCGCGAATTTACTAAAATAGGTAAATCAGAAATATAACTCAATAATAA
Organism: Murraya koenigii; assembly: GCA_025617385.1. Lineage (NCBI taxonomy): Eukaryota > Viridiplantae > Streptophyta > Magnoliopsida > Sapindales > Rutaceae > Murraya > Murraya koenigii. Next base: position 21,208,899 of record CM046813.1, on the reverse strand, counting down.
AATTTTCCTATCCGAAGTAAGAAAGATAAGGAAAACAGAAATTAAATCCTAGTTGTTAACGAAAAGATAAAAATCCTAGAAGAATAAGGAAAAATAGGAAAAAATCTTACAACTTAAAATTGACTAAGTAAGAAAGGGAATTTTTAGGCTGAACACGGATCAAAATAACTTTGGCAATTTTGCGTTTTGTTCATCTCTTTGCAAGCTTCAAAACGGTATATCATATGCTTCAAAACGGTATAGCCAAAGTTATGCTCTCTAGAAATACTCTGCTCGCGATACATAACGTCCTACATCAATCATTCTCACTTGGAAAAAGACACATCCTCGAGCTGGGCTCGTACAACTCCTCATCATCGGGAAAATATTCAAACAAATCAGCCACATTGAAAGTGTGACAGATATTCCAATTGTCAGGTAACTGAAGTGCATAAATATTATCATTAATTTTCCTAGCCACGCGAAACGGTCCATACTTGCGCTTCTCCAATTTGACGTGAATGCCATAAAATCGACTCCGCCGCAGGTATGTCATCACTAAATTACCCTCTACAAACACTTTCTTACACCGATGCTTGTCCTTCAGCCTTGTGCTTTGCATTGGGAGCCTCCAAGTGAGCTTGAACTTCTGCTTGAATCTTCATAGCCTTTTTTGCAGTATTATCTACTGCCTTGCGTTCTCTAATTACAGCTACTAATAACAGAACAACCAAGTCACAAACTTATCTTGAATAACTAGTATAGACAATCTCACAATGTACCTTGCCAGTTGATCAATTCACCATGCTATTGTAAGCGAATTCAACTTGAGGCAATGCAGCATCCCAGTTCTGTTGCTTGTCACCACAAATACCTCGCAACATATTGTCTAAAGTGCGATTGACCACCTTTATTTGCCCATCTGCCTATGGATGGAAAGCACTACTAAACTACAACTGCGTGCCAAACTTATCCCAGAGATGACCCCAAAACTTACTGATAAATTTCACGTTCCTATCAGAAGTGATAGTTTTTGGAATCTCATGCAGACGCATTACTTCTTGAAAGAATAAATGTGATATTGAAGCAGCATCTTCATTCTTCTTACACGTAATGAAATGTGCCATCTTTGAGAACTTATCCACCACAACTAATATCGAATCTTGACTCGTCCTTGGGCTCGACAACCCTAACACAAAATTCATGGATCAGATCTAATCAAATAATTTCAGGAACAGGTAAAGGCATGTACAAACTAGTATTCTGTGTACATCCCTTGCCCTTATGGCAAATCCGACATCTCTGTACAATCTTGACATCCTTATTTAGTTAAGGTCAATAATAACGATCCTCTACAAGCGTCTTAGTCTTGTCTCGACCCATGTGTCCGCCTAATCTTTCTCTATGCAACTCATGGATAATCTGTTCTCACAAAGAACTCAGAGGCATATCTAACTAGTTGGACTTGAATAAATATCCATCCTGTATTAAGAAATCCTCCCTGTCCTGATGGTTAATGCATCGATCCCAAATGTGTGCAAAGTTATCATCTTTCATATACAATTCCTTCAAGCACTCAAAATCAGTAATCATTGACTAGAGTTACTAGTAAAGTTACTCGCCTACTTAATGCATCTGCTACTTTATTTTGCTGCATCAATTTATGCTTCAAGACAAAAATGAATTTTTTCATATAACTCACCCATCTCGTATGATTCTTGCTCAGGTTCTGTGGCTATTAAATTATTTTAGTGCCTGATGATCACTATAGAGCACAAATTCTTTCTAAATCAAGTAATGCTCCCAAGTCTTCAACACTCTAAGGATAGCATAAAACTCTTGGTCATAAGTACACCACTTCTGTCGTGCTTTATGCAACTTCCCACTCATATACTCAATTGGTCGCCCTTCTTTGGAACAAATAGCCCTAATTCCTTTTCCAAAAGCATCACATTTGACTTCAAATAAGTTGTTGAAATTCGGCAAGGCCAATATAGGAGTGGTGGAAAACTTCTCTTTTAGTAAAGCAAAATTAACATTTTCTTCTTCTCCCCATTTGAATTTTCCTTTCTTCAAGCACTATGTAATAGGTACGGCTATCATACTAAAGCCACGAATGAACCTTTTATAAAATATTGTCAAGCCATAATAACTCCTAACTTTACCCACTGTCTTGGGCGTAGGCCATTCTCTAATGGCTTGTATCTTTGACTCAATAGCCTGAATCTCATCCGTACATTCGTACCAATAATAAAACCCAAAAAAACTCCACATTATTTTGTAGGATGCTGCACTTCTTTAGATTAATATAACGTTGGTTTCTTCTTAACACTTTTAGAAGCATTCTCATATGTTCTAGATGCGTCACCATATCAACAGAGTACACTAAAATATCATCAAAATATACCACAACAAATTTTCAAGAAAATGCTTTAAGAACCTGGTTCATTAAACGTATGAAGGTACTTGGTGCGTTGAATAATCCAAATAACATCACGAACCACTCGTACAACCTTTCCTTCGTCTTGAAAACTATCTTCCATTCATCTTTAAGCCTAATCCGAATCTAATGATACCCACTGCGCAAATCTATTTTTAAAAAAACCCGAGAATAATTCAACTGGTCTAACACATCTCACAAAGTAGGAATGGAAAATTGATATTTCACGATAATCTGGTATCCATACACATTCATCAACTTCCATTCTTTTTAGGCACCAATAATGCTGGTACAACACATAAACTCATGCTCTTATAAATGAATCCCTTACGCACCAACTCATAAACCTGTCATTGCAAAATCGCATGCTCATGCGATAATGGGAAAAATTTGGTAAACTTGCATTAGAGACTAAGTTTATATAATGTTGAATATCTTGCAAAGGTGGTAGCCCATCTGGCATATCTAATGGTGTAATGTCAACAAACTCAGCCAACAGTGGCTGTACATCTTCAAGAATAGTCTTCTCTTCGAGTTTATCCTTTTTTTGTAGTTTCTTTCACCCATTGAAATCTTCCTATAGATGATACTTAATAATAGCTAGACATTCTTTCCTTTGACCTTATAATTTTTCTTCTTGTTCATCAAAAGTACTAAACGAACCTTCTTGTTATTCCACCAAAATGTATATACGTTATTTATTCCCTTATGGACTGTATTTACATCAAACTACCAAGGTCTGCCCAATAATACATGGCATGCATCTATATCCACTACATCACAGACCACATCACTCTTATACACCTTCTCAATGGAGAAAGGAACTCGACATACCTCCGTCACTCACGTTTCTGTTCCCTTCTTTGTCCACCCTATTCTATAAGGTGCTAGATATTTTTCTGTCGAAAGCTCCATCACATCAACCAGTGCCTTGCACACTATATTATCACTACTGCTGTTGTCAATTATCACTTTGTATATATTGTCATTAATAGTACCACGTGTTCTGAAAATTTTATTGTGCTGATTATCCTCTTCAAACCTTGGTGCTAATAAAATTTTCTGCACAATGTAATTCAATTGCTCTCCTTCATCTACCTCTAACTCCAAGGGTTCTTCATCATCCACATCATCATTTGTATTCGCCTCACCGGCTTCAGCATTCACCAAATTCAAATTTTTTTGACGACATTCATACTTTCGATGTCCTGGTTTTCCACACTTCAAATACTTATTCAACATTAGTTTTGCGTATGGATTGTTCTATATTTGTGGGTGGAACTGCTGTCTATGAGGTTGCTGCCTTAGTTGTTGTTGTGCTAATTGTAATACTGCTTGATCTGATCTATACTCCAGGGAATTGTCGCTACTGGGTTCTAAAAATAGTACATTGCTTTCGTTCTTCCAACTTCTTTACTCTAGCAATCATTGTACTCTTATCCCAAATTACATCTACACTCTCATTTTGCAATTCTTGTTTTAAGCCACCAAGATATTTCAAAACTGTCCAAAAATCAGGCTCATCTATGTTATTTCTTGTGTGCAGATAATAAAATTCTTTTGTATATTCATCCACACTGCGATTTCCTTACCTACAATTCTAATATTTCACATACAACTATTGTTGGTAATCCGCTGGCAAGAAATATTCCTTCATCAACCTCTGCATTCTAGGCCATGATTTGATTAATGGCTTCCCTACAACTTTTCTTCGATTCTGTAAGTTTTATCATCATGCAGATGCTACACCCTTCAATTTGAAAGTCATAAGCTTAATTTACTTATCTTGGGGAATATCCATATACTGGAAGAAATTTTCTACATCTGCTATTCAGTCTAAAAATTATTCAACATGATTCCCACCATGGAAATTTGAGATATCAATATTAATTAATCATGTAATCCGAACTCTTCCCACGCCTTCTTTCATAATCCTCAGTGTCTTCTTCTTCTTAATTGCTTTCTAACTCCTCCCACATGAGTGGCCGCACTCACCTCTCGAGTTCTAAATTCTGAAGAGCTACTTCGCGATTGATGCCCTAAGGCACTACTGCTACACGATGATTATTATGATGCTGTTCTTACGGTTCAATTTCTTCAATAACTTTCTCGCAGTTATCTCTTTCCTATAATCTTCTATCTATGTTATTTATGGAAAGCATAAGACCCTTGATTGCTTGCTTTATCGCTGCCAAGCTAGGGTTATTTGCATTGTCCTTGTTTTGCAAGATTGCTTCTTTAACAATTTGTCTGATCGTCTTCATAGATATTGCCTGCATTCCTTGATCAGCATCATCAGAACAGTTACTTCTTTGTTCATATGGTCATACCATAATGACAAGTGAACTTATTCTGATACCAACTGACGAAACAGAAACTTAATGTTTGTTGAAACGAAAACAAAAGTTTCTGATAATACTAATTACTCAATAAAACTAAGATTTTGAGGTCCTTTTATAAGGGTTTTGAAAAAAGAAAAAAAAAAAAAAGGAAACCAAATCTGAGTTGTTAAAAACAAAAGATAAAAATCTTAGAAGAATCAGGAAAAATAAGAAAAAAATCTTTAAACCTAAAAACGATCACGAAAGAAAGAGAATTTTTGGATCGAATACAGACCAGAACAACTTTGATGGTTAAGAGTTCTGTTCATCTCGTTGCAAGTTTCGAAACGGTATATTATATGCTAAAAGGAACACCTGTAGCTAAAATTATACCTTCCGAAAGGTATCCTGCTCGCGATACACAATACTGTACATCAAATCATGGGCAAATCAAGTTTCACTTTCCATACATAAAAGATGAAATACAAAGTTTATATTTAAAGTAATGTATAATGATTATGACAATAATTGTTAACTTTAATATCTCTTGATTAATCTATTAATCATTGACATGTAATAGTGGATGAGAAATGAGATGTCACATCATTAATCTGTTGATTATTAATACTAATTAGTTAATCTCTCATCATCTATCTGTTGATTACTAACTCTAATTAGATAATATCACATCATTAATCTGCTAATGGCTTCGTAAAAATAGTGCGAATATGGCCCTTTGAACTCACTTTACTAATTCGTACAATTATTGGTCGGAATTTGTAGTAAGGTCTGGGTTTCTACAACAAACTGCATTTTTTTCTTCGATTGCGTAATTTCATAAAAATTAACCTACATTTTCTGATCAACCAACCAAAAACTGCAGAAGAGAAATTCGAAAAGTCAATAGAAACATGAATCAACACATCAAGTGTAAATTCCTATCATAATCAATCGTAAATGCGTCGCGGTAGAGTTGAGCGAATGCATTAATTCTACAATGGCTTAGCTCGATTACTGATGGAATGCATATTTGAAAAGCCATTAGAATCACGAATCGATACATCCATCAATGAAATAAAACCATTGTCTACGCCAATATGAATTTATCGAAAGAGTCACCAACAGCCCCAACATTATTGTGACATAGGAACCGATAAAACTCCAATATAACGCAACCATATCATTTGCAGATTCATCTTGTTCGACATCATTTGGTGCCAACACTGTCGGCGGTAATGCATTGCTGCAACTCTTGTTCAGTAGTGGACCACAAAGATCTGAATTACCTCTATAGCTGTTTTCATCAAACGTGGCAAATTGGCCTTTATCTGGGACTGGGCCAAACAAGTTATTGTATGACACGTTGAAGTTGGATAAGGCATTGAGTTCAGTTAGCTGCGTAGGAATTTGGCCACTTAATTCATTGTCAGAAAGGTCTAGACTCTCCATCATTTTTAGATTGGAAAAGGAATTATGAGACAAATTTAATGTACGAATTTTCGGAAGCTCTCCAATTTCTGATGGGATTTCTCCAGTCAATTTGTTGTATGATAAATCCATTCCAGACATGTAGTTAAGATTGCTACCATTGTAGAATTCATATCGGCTCTTTGTCACAAATTGTACTCGTGCTCGTTCATGTAGTGCTGTATAACCGTCTTCAAATCGCCACAAGTCAAGAGTGGAATTGTAGTACGTACCAATTGAACTAGGACCTCCAAATTGAAAATATGTATCGAGTAAGGAACCGCACATTATTAAAGCATGAAGGTATTGACCCATTAAGCTTGTTATGTGAAAGATCCAAGGTACCTAGTTTCTGTAATTGGCACAGTTCAATAGGAAGAACACGCAATTCTGAATGCTTATTTATCTGATGAGGAATTCTTCCGAAAAATTTATTATCCCTCAAATCTAGAGTCAATAATTCGGTGCTTCTAAACAATGTACTTGGAATTGCTCCGCTGAGAGCATTCTTTTGCAAATAAAGTTGCTCTATTGATAAAAGATTCAAGGAAGAAGATATGGACCCAAACAACCTATTTTCAGAGAGGTCTAAAATTTGAAGTTGACGAAAGTTGTTGATTTGGAATGGTATATTACCTTCCAAATGATTTTTTGACATTAAAAGAACATAAAGATATGCCAAATGACCGATCCAACAAGGAATTTGGCCTGATAACATGTTGTTGGATACATCCAAGACAGATAATCCATAGGAGTTCAATAACCTGGCCTTAATTTTCCCAGTGAAATGATTATTCTTCAAATATAAATACCGCAGTTGGGTCAAGTTCATGTATGTGGGAAAAATTTGACCATAGAAACTGTTTTCTGACACATCTAGATACTCTAGTGAGGCGCAACCATTGATAGAAGTTGCTGATAATTCTCCTGAAAATTTAATTCTAGACAAATCCAACAGAAAAAGATCTTTCATCTCACCTACTGAATAAGGAATATTACCTTCAAAATTGTTTTTTGATATATCCGTATGCATCAATTTTTGAAGGACAATACCCATATTCTGGGGGAGCATACCAGTGAAAGTGTTATTGGAAATATCTAGATGATGAAGCAAGTCAAGTTTGGCTTTGGGCAGTTGAAGAATTCCCGAAAATAAATTATTCGACAAACGCAAAACTTCTAATTTTGTGTTGTTTTGTATCAACCATGTTGGAAAATTGCCAATTAATTTATTACTAGAGAGGTCAAGGAATTTTAAATCATACTGGTGGAGAAGAAAACTAGGAATAACATTTAAGTTGCAGTTGGGTAGCCGAAGGACTTTCAATTGAAATGTAGGGATCCAGTTTTCAGTTTTAAGCTGTAAGTTATTGCTAACCTTTAAGAGTTGGAGCACCTCAAGATTTGAGTGATTAGCCAATGAACTAAGGGGAAATATGCCTTGAAAGTTGTTGTCAGAAAGAGCCAAATATTCAAGGGACGTGAGATTGGCAATTACGGAAGGTAGGTTTCGACTAAACTGATTCGAAGAAATATCAAGAACCTTGAGACCAATCAAATTACTTAGACACCAAGGAAGTTGACCCTCGAAGTTATTGTCTCTTAGATCCAACTCAGTAAGATTCTCCAATTGGCATATTCCTGAGAACCAAACTATAGGGTCAAAATTCATGGAAATATTTAAACTCCAAATTTTTTTTTTGTACCTTCATTTCAGATAATTTCAAATGCTAGATTGAGAAATAAGTAATTATCTTTAAAATGCTATAAATCATAGACTGTCAAATATGCACATTTAAAAAAAGAAGAAGAAGAAGAAGAAGAAGGCGACGAGTATTAATTACCTTTGCTTTCTACAGAACCATTTAGTGAATTATTCCTCAGATCCAACACTTTCAAGTTTCTAATTGAAGCTAATTCTGCAACAAGAAGAAGAAATGGGATTTAAAAACTATTAAGGAAATTACAAATAAGATCAACTGCATAAGGATCCTAAATATATAGTAATTTTAAATTTCAAATTTCATCTGAATAATGCTTCATTTATCAATTAATTAATAATTTTTAACAATATCCAATTTAATTACTTATATCATTTCAACAATAATTGATGTATGTCATATAATTTAGAACAAAATTTTAGAATGTGCAACACCACTCTTTTTTCTCTCTCATACTTGAAAAATATCCATGTACCCACAAAATGCTACCTTTATAACCCTTTACATTTTTTTTTTTTTTGAGAAGTTTATAGCCCTTTCACTATTTGCTCTTCAAGCAACATATTCCAAAGATAATCAATAAAATGTAACAAAAATTTTTTAATATTAAACTAAATATCGTAGAGTTTTTCAGTGGATCATTCCAATTTTTATTGAAAGAAATGTACAATTATAAAATATTTTAGTTTGCACTGTCGCACCAATAAGCAACTTAATTATGCGAAGTCAAATTTTACCTATTACGGACACGCTTGTTCCATTTAGGCTTAGATCCAAGACTTCCAAATTTGTCAAATTTCCTAATCCTGCACCTTGAAATATATATATGTGTGTGTGTGTGTGGAAAGATTAAGGGATTAGTAATACTCGTAATTCCAGAGAACGAAAATCCCCGCAGTCCCTCCATTTTCGAATTTGATAATTATGCACTGAGAAAAGAAAATTAATATTATTGTGAAACTAGTGTGAAGAGTATTGTAGAAGGATATGATCGTGATTTCGCTTGAGTTACATTGTTGGTCTGCTTCCAATCAATTGAATTCAAATATGAGTAGTGCAATTTAAAACGAGTGAGTTTTTGGACTCCTTTAAAAATCATGGGTTTCTCTAACTTAATAGACATATTTTAAGTTATAAAGCCTAAAAATAAAATCATTATGGGAAGCATACTTAACATGGAAAATATCTACTCAGTCACAATATTTTCCCATGTTTTTTGGCTCGGACGGTAACAGAAGCTTACCTGGCCTTGTTACACTGCCAATTATGCTATTCCAGCTTAGATTTAACACTTTCAATTTTCTCAAATTTGCCAGTCCTGCACATCAAGTAAAAAAATTAGCAATACAACATAGATTTTTAAATCAAATTAGATTGGCACATCGAGAAAACATACCTTGCCTGGGATTAAGACCTTCAATTCTATTGAAATGAAGATTCAAAGTGGTAAGTGAAGTTAGGGTATTCAAATATGGTAATACACTATCATTAAGATTATTATAATTAAGATTTAATATTTTCAGTTTCTTCAAACTCCCAAAGCTATCGTAATCTGCGAAGCCATGTCAGTCTAATTAGTAACTGAAAGGCCAAAAGAAAATGTGATACCATCATTCTCATTTTGATTAATTAAGCTTCAGTAAGAAAAATAAATATGTAATACCTTCATTCTCATTCCAACCGTCAAAGTAATTGCCAGATAAATCAAGAATTTGCAATTCTTGAAAAGGAAGAAACAATGACAAATTCAAAATTGGAAATCCGTCAGAACTGCCATAAAAGTCAGAATTCCTCGCAAAATCAAGCGAGAGTTGAATCACTCGTCCTGTGATGGCGTCGCAATTAACTCGCTCCCAATCACAACAATCGGAGATTCTATCATCAACCCAAGAAGTAAGAATTTCTTCTTGATGTTCCCTATCACTTATTGATATGAAGAAGCTCTTGAGTTCCAACAGAGCAGTCCTCTCTTTGCCAAAGCAAGCTTTGTATCCACGCATTTGAATCAGCAAAGCTATTAAAACCAACAAGATTGAAAACTTTTCCATTGTACGTACGTATGATGAAGACAAACTCTCAGCTTAAATCTCGCTCTTAGAAGATTTTTTTCTAGCAGAATTCTAAGATTATGAGATTAATCATATAAGCAACAATACCTTGAATCAATGGCCGGCGAATTAAAGAAATAAATAACGCAGGCCATCGACTGTACGGCTACCTACAAGAAACAAAAGTTGACGGAGCTTTCAAATGTAATGAAAATTTTCTGGCTGGAGAATCTTGGACTTCATAAAATCCAAGAACTACTTTTAACAATGATGTGAAACCTTTCATAAAGTTAAAATCTACTTTTTCACACATTAACAACGTTTTCAAAGTAGTTGAAAATGATCCCAAACTCTTAAGGACGAGTTTTATCTAAAATGAATGAATAAAATTGTTAATAAATATCTTGCTAGCTTGAAATTGGACAGAGTCCCCTTTATATTTATTTTGGCATTTTCAACTTGTAATTCTGTATATAAGCACTCTCAAATAACTCAATATTCAACCAACTTCATTGATCAATTTCTTCAAACATAATATCAAACATCAGTAAAGAAATAATATACTTTAATGGTTTCATTCAAATATCATTCAATATTTTCAAAGTATCAAAAGAATTTACCGTAGCAATTGCCAACATATATAAAACATCCATAATAATCAAATCACAATATAATTATACAATCCAAAATGATATTATCGAAATTTTCTAGTAATATAATTTATGTCTTCTAACACCACCATATGACTAAAACTTAAAATAACTATAGTCGCTGTGTTGATTAGTGTACTTGGAGCATCCTGTGAGGGAAAAAAAATAGTAAAACAAAGTGAGTATAAAAATCAGAGAGTGGATAATTAGTTTTCAAGTGGATAATTAGTTTTTGAAAATAAACTTATTTCAAAATAATTATATTATTGCAATATACAATTTTCATCAAAATATATGTACAAACAAAAGTAAAATGTTCAAACTTTAAATCAAGTAACTGGCATTAACAAGGAATACATGGTGCTAACAGTATATAATAGTCATGAAAATCATGTCAAAAGAATATGTGCGTACATAAACACACAGACACACACACACACGTATAGGATGGTGATTCAATCCGAGAGGCCATCAATGGCCTTTGGATATCTAAAGGTCACTGCAGAAAAAAATAAATAAATAAGCCAACCAAGGGTTGTTGGATTCCCTGGTTTGTCGTTCAGATGGTGTTCCAATCTAGGATTTCCAAATTGGAACACCACACTATATATTGTTCTAATTTGGTGCAGGATTTTAAAGTCCATGAAAGTTTGGAAACCTATTAAATCATGGAGTTTAATATATTTAAAACTTAAAATGTATAAACTGCACGGTTTATATGTTTTCTCGGACTTACCCGCACCTTGCTTGTCTATTTCAATTGAGTAGTTCTAATCATTTGAATAAATATGTTCAATTCAATCTCTCACTTCTGAAGAATCACAAAAGTATATGGTGTAATAGTTGTCCTCATCTGGTAACTCTTTTATATATATATATATATATATATAATTAAAAAGCTATCAATAGACAAGTATCTCGGAGAACAATCTTCTTATACCTAAACATCATATGGACAGTGCAAAGATGCACTAAAAGTGTACTATGGTGCCCGGAGCTATAACTGGTAAACTAATGGCATGTCATCTCACATATCTTATCATATCTCATACCTATGCATAAAATAACCACCAAAAGAAAAAAGTAGCCAAGCACATGGCCTTAAGTCTCGTGTGTGCTTCAACCAGCCCAAATGCCTCTATCTCAATTGTATCTTTGTAACTGAATATCTATAACCATATCTCTATACTCATCTTTGTATCTAATGGGAAAGAGTATTGCCTAATGATTTTAAAAATATACTTTTATACACATACAAATAAGCATTTTAAACATACTTTATATATATATTTCTTTTCACGGAAGTACTCTTATATGTTTATAATCAAAATAAATAAATAAAACCATTTATCATATTCATTAAGAAACACATCATATGCAAATATAATTTATTTGTAGAAAACTTAATTTAATTATCATACATTACTTAGCAAACATGCTTTACTTTACTAGAATTTAAATTATAATAAAAATATAAAATATGATTTTAGTATATCCCATCTCATCTCTTATTATTCGGGGAGAGGACGCCACTACTAAAAAAATGGGCTACCATGACATAGAATATCTATCATCTAACCCCCCCCCCCCCACCCCACAGTGTATATTAAACACACATATGTTACAAACCAAACGACGTCATTTTGAAAGGCTTTCACGAATTAATTAAAAATTTTAGCATGCAATGTAAATTATTTTAAATTTGGTGGGTTCTTTAAAATCTGTTACAAATCAATTATTCACATTCTCTATCATGAGATTTAAGGTTTAAAAAAGAATAAAATTGCTATGTTTAATTTTGAAATTATAATAATAATAATAATTATTATTTAAATTCTAGAATTTTGAAATAGAAATAACAAAAACCACATTTAAAACTTGAATAAAAATTACATTAAATTTATGAAAACCATCGAATACCAAATAGTATAGCATCACACACTAAAAATTTCAATCACTTGAAACTTCCAACAAATAGCATCACAAAATACCCGGTGAATTAAATCCATAACAATATCTCATAAATCCTTTACAATATCCAATCATCAACTGATAATTCTATGAAATGAAAAATATCATACCATTGTTAGACCTAAACTAGTATTACTTAGAGAGTAATTGATTAGTTTTTGTCTCATTTTTAGTTAGATTTTGTATTAGCATATATTTTAGCTTAAGAATAACAATTTGATGTGTTTAGATCAATTAATGCTTTGATTGGATGCATTATTGTAGGTGGCCCAAAACCTAAGCTTTGTTGAAAGGTGCTGGCTGAGAAGAAGGATTGCATTGCTACAGCAACAGACTAACAGAAAATGAAAAAAGACTTGGTTGTACTTAAACAAAAACAAGTTTGAACCAGAAAGAATGTTATAGTAATTGTTGCTGCAATCTATGAGCGAAACATACAAAATTGTCCAGCCTGTTAAGTGCAAGCAAACAAAGTCTGCTGCGGCCACTACTGCTCTGCCATTGTCAGGTGCAAAAAAAAAAAAATAGTGACATGCAGCATAAAAAGAACTATGGTTCCAGAATGACAAGCGTCCTTATGCCATTTTGAGTTGCCGACAAGTGTCCTCATGCCATTTTGAGTTGCCCTACTTCCAAGTTATAAAAGAGCATATTTTAAGGAAACATATCATCATCCATCCATATCTAATGTCGTCACATACAAAAAATAAGAATCAAAGGAGAATTCAAAGTTGCAACAGTGGAATCTCATGAAAAAGAAGGAGATATACTTGAAGGCTAAAGCGTGACACTTTAATCCTTTCTTGTATCTTAACTTAGTTCTTGTATTTGGTTGCTTTATTCTCTCTTTGATCATGTATTAAATGACAAACTTTAGTGTTGTTACTATTTTAAAGTTCATCATGAGCTAAAATTTAATGTTGTTAGATTTTGAGCAAGCTTAATGTTTATTTGACTTATAGATGTATGTTGCCTATAATCTATTATAACATTTTATTTTTATTTTACTTATTGCAAATCTCAATTTAAGTTGACTATCCATTTAGTTGATAAAAGCTTAAAAAGAGCCTCAAAAAGTTTTTTAATATCTTTACTGTATATGAATACTATGTCTGTCATATTCTTTTGATAAATGATTAATTTTTTTAATATCTATTAATAAAATTATGCCATGGTAACCTATTTTTTTAGTAGTGAATGACACTCTAGGTTATCGTCGACGTCCGCTGCTTGATTAATGTTTGTGGCTCCTCTTAAATCAAGAAAATGATATAATTACTTTCTAAGCACAACGTAACTATGCAATATATATTTAACCCACTTTGTCAAAGCCTAAATCTAGAATACATACTTGTAATTCAAAAATTACTATAATACTGTCAAAGCCATAAATTACACTTATTCTAAAAATTCAATTGTCCACCTTAATAATTTAATTTCTATGTCATATAATACTAACAAATTACCCACATTATCAACAATCACATTATTAACTATAACCTATCTAAACATAATATATAACTATACGTTATTTACATATTGAATCAAGGAAACGGTGAGGGCTACACGCTTGCAACTCTATAATGTCTTGTTGGTGTCCTAGTGCACCTAAAATAATCCACCAATTATAAAACTAAGTGTTGATGTGGTTTTTTTATCGCTCCCAAACAGTGATGTTGCCTCCTGGTTGCTGGTTTCTTGAGCAGGATTTCCGGTTGGTTCCTAAATTTTTTCTTTCACTGAAGCGATGGTGTCCTTCGATCTATATCCAAAGAAAAGGTATCAGGGGTAGCCGGATGTTTTTCTGGTGAAAATCCTCCGATTCTCAAGTCAGTAATCAGGTTGATTCTTTGTAAATTCTCTATTAATCTAAGAAAAACCGAAAAATAGAAGGTTGGAAATTCCTCACCCTTTGTCTGATATTTATCCCTTTTTTTTTTCCTCCATTCTGACTTGGGTGCCAGCCCTTGCATTCATTGTGTCTGCGTCTTTCTGACAGCTATGGGTCACAGCGGCACCACTTGGGGGTAGGGGATGTCAGACGGTTATGGGTTACCGTGATCAAATGATGATGTCGTGTAGGTTTGTGTGAAATGATGATACTGTGGAGGCATGCGCCGGTCATCGATAACAGTGACGAAACCCTATGGCTTAGGGGTGTCTGTTAGTCATCGATTTTCTTGACAAGTGAGCAGGGAATGGGGGCGTCTGGCGGCAACTTTCTGCTTCTCGGAGAGAAACGTCCACTATCCTGAATTACAGAGGTGAGGATGCCATGCTCAGGTTTGCTCTGCTCAAGCTCTGGTCTCTTCTTATTTTTTACGTTGTTCATAACGCGACTAGGACTCGCTCGGTGGTTGAGGATCTTTGTGACCTTACTCGAGCAAGATAAGAATATCCAAGTCGACTAGCTTAGAACACTTAACCCCGACCAGCTTTGAAACCAAGCAAGGGTGTCTTCATGCTAGTGATTAGGTCTTCTATTCTGACGAGTTTGTCCTCGACCAGGTCTACTCGACATTCCCCAAACACTAGTCCCCTAGTTTCTAGTCTTGAGAGTGAAACGAGATATGACTAGAAATTACTTGTTTGAGTAGGTTTCCCCCCTTTTTACTTTTTCACAATGAGCTGTCCGCCTCTTCCATCACTTCACATTTAATGTGAACTGCATGGGTTAATCTGGGCCACTCTTTGAAATTTGGAGAGTCGTTTACCTAAGCAGTCACACCCCCTTGAGCAACGTGCCATCTATTGGCGTGACTTGCTTTCCTCTTTATAAATCCTTAATTTCACCGCTGTGTACTTTCTTATTTCCACACTTTGCTCAAAACTGAAAACCCACCACCTACAAGTGAAGTCCATATTCTCAGTTGCCATCGTCACTACTTGCATCCTTCAATTCAGTCTCAAGTATAAACTCCTTGACTTCTTCTCCTCGTTCTCATTACTTTTGCTTTCTGGGTTTTCATTTCCCACTTGGTAGACTGTGTCTCTAGGAAAAACATCCGCCACACAGTAACCCCGCAGGATGTCCCCTGAAGAATCATATTCTTCTAGCGATTCCAAGGCTAATAGGGGGTTATAGGGAGAGACCCGAGTCTCGAAGTGATCGTTCACACTGCCGGAAATGCCGTTAAGGGCGATGTTATAGAGGAAATCCGGCCATAAAAAAGGCAACGAACCAGTCAAAGGTCGGAGGCCAAGTCATTCGCCATAGATTACATGAGATGTGAAATGACCCATCATGATTTAGATAGGCTTAGGCCGACTTACCATATCCCTGCTAGCGTTGACCTCCATATTCCTGGCAAGAACAACATCCCAAGCCACCCTCCCCGAGGGTATGTCACCTTCTACCTTGAGTATTTTAGGTGGGGTGTTAGGTTGCCCTTCTAGCCCTATTTTGCCCGAGTCTTCTCCCAGTTGCGCTTGGCATTGGGGCAATTGAATCCGAATGGGCAGAGGGTTTTTTCTGGGCTGTACATCCTGTGGAAGTGATGTAACTTGGGTGAACCGGTGGTAGATGAAATAAAGGATCTCTACCAGCTGAAGAGCAGCCCAAAGTATGCTGGCTGGTATTACTTCACTTCCAGCTCGAAGAGCAAAAAATCCATCACCAACCTTCCTACCTCTGGTGGTAATTAGAAGGGTAAATTCAGTTTGCTGGGGGTGACTGGGGCGAGCAGCCTCTGCCTTTGAAGAGATTCCCAAAATTCCTTCTCGCTTTTGTACTCCAGGTCATCTACTACTTATTGCGTCTTCTACTTTGATTTTTTGCTCACCCTTTCTTATTGTCGTTTTTGGTTTTCTGCAGTCTCTTGGAATGTATCTCATTCAGTCAAGGAGGAGCTACGGTCGCATGCCAATACTACCTTGGACAATGCGAACTCGTGTAAAGAGTTATTGTCTCACCAAAATCTCGTCGAGTTTGGTTTAGTTCCCAAATAAGAAGATATGAGCAACATCCTCGCTCGGTTGAAGAAGCGCTCGAGCACCGTCGAGAGCCCAAACAGCTCCTATACTCCACCCAAGAGGTCTAGAGTTGACCTCACTGCCTTACCATTTAGGTTTCTTCCTCTTGCTCAGGAGAGTGAGAGAGTAGTTGGAGAAGCTCCCCCCAGGTGCCCTAGAGCCGTTATCCCCACTAGGTCTAGATCAGCAAGCTCCGGGGAGCGGGCTGACTTCGCTGACCCCTACGTTAAGGAATTCTCCAAGCACATGGGGGAGAGTTTTGTGGAAGAATTAGAGTCCTCCAGCTTTAATGAGCTGGCCAACATCTTTCAGCTCTCCTCTTGTCAAGCTGCTGCTGCCTCTACTACCTTTAAGACAAAGGCTCTGAATTTCGAGAAAAAGATTAGGGCTGAGAACCAAAGCTTGAAGAAGAAACTTAAGCAGAGAGAGGAGGAAGAGGCAAAGCTTCTTACTGAAATCTCCACCTTTAAGGAAAAGGCAGCCATGGCGGAGTCTAAGGCTTTCCAGCTCAAGAATGAGCTTTCCATGGTCAGGGATGAGCTCGTGAATGCAAGGAAAGATCTTGATGTTCAGAGATTTTCTTTTAAAAGGATGATAGAAGCCGAGACTTCTCATCTCCAGAATAAGGTGGACTCCTTTGGGAACTAGCTCACGGAGGAGTACAACAAAGGGCTGACATTCTGCTACGAATGTATCATGTTCGTCCTGGGTAAGGAATACCCTGAGCTAAACATGTCCAAGCTCGAGGAGTGAGTGGACGATTACATGAATGAGCAGGATGCCAGTAGTCAGGAGCCAAATGAACCATTTTCTCACATGGAAAGGCTGGAAAGGCTGCTCCTCCACCCGAAGAAGCCCAAACTGCTCCCACCGCCGAGAAGGACCCTCAGGCTACTTCCTCTTCCCATGCCCTTGATCCTACTGCTAGCCCGATTGCCCCAGCTCCTTGACTAGCTTTTGATGGACTCTCTTTCTTTTTTTGTACTTGTAAACTTCAGAAATTTAAACTTAATGAAATAAAGAGCACATATTTCTCACTTTGCCTTCGTACTTTTAATTTGTTCTAAAATTTTCTATGGAATAAATTTCCAGCAGGCTTTAAGTTTTTCCCTTATCTTTGGGACTCTGGCCTACTCTGCTTGCTTTGCTCATTTGCCAAGATATGAGCAACTTACTTACCCTTATGAATTTTGGCCGTTTTACTTTAACCCGAACAAGCTTTAAGATCTCTGGCCGTAGTTCCTTTCTCGGTAAGCTTACCGTGCTCGAGCCCATCCTGGCTATGCTTGGCTCTTTTGTCTCACCTTAAGTTAGGCTTTAAGACTTATGGCCTTTGGCTTTCTTTACGAGATTATCTTGCTCGGGCTTTTTCTGGCTTCGCCAGGCACTTTGTCTCGCCTTATGTTAGGCTTTAAGACTTATGGCCTTTAGCTTTATTAGCGAGCTTATATTGCTCGAGCCTTTCTGGCTTATGCTTGGCACTTTGTCTCGCCTTAGGTTAGGCTTTGAGACTTATGGCCTTTAGCTTTATTAGCGAGCTTATCTTGCTCGAGCCTTTCTGGCTTATGCTTGGCACTTTGTCTCGCCTTAGGTTAGGCTTTAAGACTTATGACCTTTAGCTTTATTAGCGAGCTTATCTTGCTCGAGCCTTTCTGGCTTATGCTTGGCACTTTGTCTCGCCTTAGGTTAGGCTTTGAGACTTATAGCCTTAAGCTTTATTGGCGAGCTTCTCTTGCTCAAGCCTTTTGGCTTATGCTTGGCACTTTGTCTCGCCTTAGGTTAGGCTTTGAGACTTATGGCCTTAAGCTTTATTAGCGAGCTTATCTTGCTCGAGCCTTTCTAACTTATGCTTGGCACTTTGTCTCGCCTTAGATTAGGCTTTGAGACTTACGGCCTTTAACTTTATTAGCGAGCTTATCTTGCTCGAGCCTTCTCTGGCTTATGCTTGGCATTTTGCCTCGCCTTAAGTTAGGCTTTGAGACTTATAGCCTTTGCTTTTATTTGATTTCATAAGCTTTAATTTGCTCGCATTGGATTAATACTGGAAGCGTTTTTCTTGCTTTTATTCATGTATAAGATTTTACACACTTCTATTTTGAGAGAAACTGAATATCAATGCTTGTAATACAAAAGAACTTACTGGAAATACTTCATCAGATGATGTGCATTCCATGGCCTTTTAACTTCCCGTTTATCCGGATAAGATAACATGTATGCCCCCGGACCGGCAACTTGCGAGACCCTGTAAAGAACTTCCCAATTCAAGCCCAACACCCCTTGCCTGGGATCTTTAATGATTTGGTTCACTCTTCTATGTACCCAATGTCCCACTTTAAATCGGCGGATGTGCACGTTCTGGTTGTAGTAGCGAGCCACCCTCTGCTAGTATTCTGCCACTTTCATAGCCAGACTCTCCTTTCTTTCCTCCAGCAGATCTAGATTTGTAAAAATCTGCTTGTTGTTCTGCTCCTCATTGAAATGCGCTGTTCAGTGCGTGTCTACCCTTATCTCGGCTGGGATTACAGCCTTATGCTTAAATGCTAGAGAAAATGACGTATCCCCCGTAGCAGTCTTGTGTGTGGTTCTTTAAGCCCACAGCACACCAGGCAGCTCGTCCACCCATGCTCCTTTCTGCTCTCCCAGTCTGGTCTTCAAGAAATGTTTAATGGTTTTGTTCACAGCCTCTAATTATCCATTTGCCTGTGGATATAACGGCGAGCAGAACTTCAGCTCTATTCCCATGTTTGCGCAAAAGTCTCTGAACTTATTGTTGTCAAACTGCGTCCCATTGTCCGTAACAAGCGCGTGGGGGATTCTATACCTGCAAATCACATTTCTCCAAATAAAATAAGTGGTTTTGCTTTCTGTAATGCTGCTCAAGGCTTCTACTTCTAACCATTTAGTAAAATAGTCAATCGTCACCACGGCATGCGTTACAGATGCCCTTCCCTTTGGCAGTGGTTCGATCAGATCAATCCCTCATTGAGCAAATGGCCATGGTGATTATCACAGTGAGGTTCTCTAGTGGTTGAGCTATGTGATTGGCGAAACTTTGAACACTCTTGTAGCTCCTGGTCTTTTCTTACGCGTCCTGGTGCATCCTAGGCCAGAAGTACCCTTGCCTCAAGACTTTAAAGGCTAGAGACCTTGCACCAAAGTGGTTTTCAAAAATCCCCTCGTGTATTTCCCTGAGGAAGTAGTCAGTCTCTTCCTCGTCCAAACAACGTAACAGTGGTAAGGTGAATCATCGTCTGTACAACAACCCATCAATCAGTGCATACCTCGTTGCTTGACACCTTAGCTTTCTTGCCTACTTCTTATAGGCAGGTGTTATCCCTTCCTTGAGGTAGGAGATAATTGAATCCATTCAGGTACTGCTCAAAGTCACGTTCATCACCTTGTATTTCTTCTCAATGCTTGAGCTGGTCCTGATCTCCACAGGGATCGACTTAGGCAATTTTGGGTCTGACACAGCGGCCATCCGTGCTATCATATCTGCTCAAAAGTTTTATCCCCATGCAATCTGCTCCACTTCTACTGCTCGAAACTTCCCAACTAATTGCCTCACCTTCCGAAGGTAGGCCTCCATCTTCTAGCCTTTTGCTTAAAAGCTTTCATTGAGGTGGTTTGCCACTAACTGGGAATCTGTTCGGACCTTCAGCTCCTCCGCCTTCACCACCAATGCAAGCTTCAGTCTTGTAATGACAGCCTTGTACTTAGCTTGGTTGTTAGTGGCTTTGAACTCGAGTTTCATGGCATATTGTATTTCCACTCCTTCAGGGCTGAGAAGCACTACTCCTGCTCCCGCTCCTTGTTCTCCGCATAATCCATCCACAGTGATTGTCCACACTTGCCCGGAACATGTTCCCCTACTGCCTGCTTGTTGTCTGTGCTTTTATCTGACTCTGTACATTCAGCCACGAAGTTTGCCAGGGCTTGTGCTCTAAATGTTGTCCGGGGTTGGTAGCGGGTAGCAAACTCGCTGAGCTCTATTGACCACCTTACCAGCCGCCCTGAGGTCTCCGATTTGTACAGGATTTGCCTAAGTGGCTGGTTCGTCAAGTCCACTATTGAGTGTGCTTGGAAATAAAGCCTCAACTTTTGAGTTGCTATTACTAATGCGAGCGCCCATTTCTCCACCGGCGGATACTAAGTCTCAGCCTCTAACAAAGGTCTGCTCGTGTAATACACAAGGTGTTGTATCCCTAACTCCTCCCTTATCAGAACTAAGCTCGTTGCCCATTGTAACACAGCCAGGTATAGGTAGAGGACTTCTCCTGCTCGCAGTGCTGACAGTAGCGGGGCCTTTAACAAGTACTCTTTTAATTGCTGGAACGCCACCTCACATTATGGTGTCCACTTCGTTTTTCTTCCCTTTTTCATCTCCTGGAAAAAGAGATGGCACTTGTCTGTTGCCCGGGAGATGAACCTGTTCAGGACTGCCAGCTTGCCCGCAAGACTCTATATCTCCTTAAGAGTGCGCGGGGACTTCATTTCTACTATTGCTCTTATATTCTTTGGTTGGCCTCAATTTCTTTGTTACTGACCATAAAACCCAAGAATTTTCCCGACCCACTCCAAAGGCACACTTCTCGGGGTTAAGCTTCATTCTATACTCCTTCAAGAGAGCAAATGTCTCTTCCAGGTGCTTGACGTGCTCTTCTGCATCCCTAGACTTGGTGATCATATCGTCCAGATAAACTTCCATTGTCCGGCCAATCAGGGGTTTAAAAATCTTATTCACCAGCCTCTGATATATTGCCCCTATGTTTTTTAAGCCGAATGGCATGACCTTATAGTAGAACAGACCTTGGTTGGTGATAAAGGTCGTGCGTTCCTCGTCCGGCCCTGGAGTCAACCAGCTGGTCTATCTTTGGCAATGGGAAACTGTCCTTAGGACAGGCTTTGTTCAAGTGTGTGAAATCTACACACATCCTTTATTTCCCACTTGCCTTCTTTACCAGTACTACATTTGAGATCCATTCGGGGTAATTAACTTCCCTAATGAATTCTACCTTTAGCAGCTTTTCCACCTCGCTATTCATGGGTCGTATTTTTCCAGTTTGACGCACCTTCTCCTCTGCTTAACTAGCATTACATCCCTTCTCACTGCCAGTTTTTGGTACCCACCTTCTAGTCAATCCCTGGCATGTCCTCATCTTACTAGACGAACACGTCAGAATGTGCTAGCAAGCACTCGACCAGACTTCTCCTCAGCTGCTTACGGCCGGGGACCTGCAGAGTAGAGCGAGACCCATTTACGATCGAGGGCCCCTCTGGTATGGGTTGTAAGGAGCAACCCAGTCCCTTCAAGTCGACGAGCCCCGAGCAGACCCCCCCTTTCTCCTTGCGTTTTGCTCCACTGCAATGCTTGCTCCTTAGCTTTGCGGCTTTTTCCTCTTCAATGACGATGTCCATTTTCATTTTCACGTATGCATCGGAGTATGAGTGGATCGAGGGACTCCGCAAGTTGTACTAAGGCCTTCCCATCCTCACCCCCTCCTTCAACCCTCTCAAGACTTTGGGGTGATTGAATGCTCCAAGATCTAAGACTGTTCGATGGTACCTCTTGATGAAATCTCGGAGGGACTCCCTCTCTTTCTACCTGATCTCAACTAACTCCATCATGTCATCTTCGGGAGTTACTGTCCCCTGAAACTGCTCCGCAAACTCCATACACATCTGCTCAAAGCTCTGAATGCTTGCCCTCAATAACTTGCGATACCATTCCCTCGCTCTCCCTTTTAAATTCAGCGGGAAGGCTCTACATCTTTGGGCTGCTGTCAAGCCCTGCACTCCAATCATGTTTGAAATGCTTTATGTGCACTAGCGGGTCACTCTTCCCCAAAAACTTTAAGTCAGAAAAACAGAAATCCCTGGGGATCGTGACACCCATGATTTTCGCTAAAAGTGGGGACTCGTTGTCTAGCATGATCCTCCAACTTGATGCTTTCCCGTTTCCCTGGAGGTCTTTAACGACCTGAGCCAACCTGCGCACTTTCCCCTCCAGCTCCTCTACGCGGGAAAGAGGTGTCGTGTCCTGCAAGTATTGTCAGGACTCTCTCTCCTCCGGGTTTGTCTCCTCTCTTTCAACTGTGTTCTGTACTTTCTGCCTCTGGGTTCCATCTCCTGTGTTCCCCCCCCAGTGGGAGCATTCCCACGACTGGATTCGGGAATGTCATTACTTACTCTCCTCTATCCATCCCTGAGCTCTTGTTGGATGGACGTTAGTGTCTCCATCTGCTTTTCCATCCGGTCCATCCTTTCTTACATTTCTCTATCTTGGGCCTCATTGGCTGCCTCCCTCAGAGTCACCGATTCGTCGGGACTTACTCCTCTTCTACTGTTTCCTCTCATTGTCACGTCGCTTTTTGAATGTGCTGAAAATTCAAGCTTTTTTTAAATGATTCCCGTAGACGGCGCCAAAATGTTGATGCATTTTTTTGGTCGCTCCCAAACAGTGATGTTGCCTCATGGTCACTGGTTTCTCGAGCAGGATTTTCAGTTGGTTCCTATGTTTTTCCATTCGTTGAAGCGGTGGTGTCCTCCGATCTGTATCCACAGAAAAAGTATCAGGGACCGCCGGGTGTTTTTCTGGCAGAAACCTCTGATGCTCAAGTCAGTATTCGAGTTGATTCTTTATAAATTCTCTATTAATCTGAGAAAAACTGGAAATTAGAAGGTTGGAAAATATAAGGAAGAAGATGGATCAGAATCATTTTTCCTCACCTTCTGTCTGATATTTATCCCCTTTTTTTTCCACCATTCTTACTTGGGTTCTATCCCCTGCATTCATTGTGTCTGCGTCTTTATGACAGCTATGGGTCACAGGGGCACCACTTGGGGGTAAGGGATGTCATACGGTTATGGGTTACCGTGATCAAATGATGATGCCGTATAGGTTTGTGTAAAATGATGATACTCTGGAGGCATGTGTCGGTCATCAGTAACAATGATGAAACCCTATGGCGTGGAGGTGTCTGTCAGTCATCGATTGTTGTGACAAGTTGTCAGGGAGTGGGGAGTGTCTGGTGGCTGCTTTCTGCTTCTCAGAGAAAAGCGTCCACTGTCCTGAATTACGGAGGTGAGGATGCCATGCTCGGGTTTGCTCTACTCAAGCTCTGGTCTCTTCTTATTTTTTACGCTGTTCATAACGCGACCAGGACTCGTCCGACTAGCTTAGAACACTTGATCCCGACCAGCTTTGACACTGAGTAGGGTGTCTAGTGATCAGGTCTTCTATTCTGACGGATTTATCCTCGACCAAGTCTGCTCAGCATTTCCCAAACACTAAGCTTGGAATCAACTTTACCCATTTGTTGGAAAATATATACCATCTGTTGAGAATACCATCTTGAAACTTAAATCACTTTCCTCCCCTTCCCCAAAAACTTAAATCACTTTCCTCCCTACACTTTCTATACTTAATTTCCAGTCTAATAGATGTTCCCAAATGAATTTAAGAATGGAAATGCTCTAGAATAGCACACACACATCATTTTGTTCCTCTTTACTATCACTCCTCTTCTATAATGGAAATGATTTTATTTTCCTTTTTAAAACATAAAATTGCGAATGGAACCTGGCTTTTATAATTATTAGTTTGGATTTTTTCATATTTTTGAGCCCAAAAAAGAATAATTAAATGAATATAGTATATGTGTATAGGGTGGTGCTTGCATGTGAACATTCGCATGAAATTAAATGCGGAAGGATGTAAAAGACAAGAAAAATATAGATTCTAAATACACTAATTTTTGTCTTTAATGAATTGGAGTTAATATTCTTTCGTCTTTTAACTCCATTCACATTAATTTTTCATTCAAACGTCCACATCTGAGCACGATGGTATATATTTAACTTCGAGTATAGTTTATACACATATATATAACATGGGATAACGTCTAGGATATTTTAAACATGGGGTATTTCAGTAGCTCCCATATTTGATAAAGTCTGGGATTCTTGGAACAGCAGCTTGCTGTGAGTAATAAGAAACATAAAAATTGAAGATACCCCACCATAAGGCTCTATGGCAGTGTGGCTACCTGTGGGGAAGGGGAGGTAGCGTGAACTCGAATATGTTAAAAAATTAAAAAAAAAAAAACTCCTTAGTTATTTTAATTCGCACGTAACACCTACTCGTTTCAAGCAATCACACAACACTTACATAGCTTGGATGCATAGGTTGAATTATCTCAAATGATCTGTCACCAATCAACCATTATCATGCGTAAGCGTGCAAGATGTGCAGTAAACATGGAAGATTGTCTTTTATGTTTATAGTTAAGCAATAAGAATGAAAGATTCAATAGTATATTGAAGAAGAAAGAAAGAAAGAAAAAATTGAGGAGAAAAAGCAGAGAATTCGAGCTTATAAATGTGAATATATTATCTCCTACATATGATGATGGCAGAGCCAGTAGAACTTGAATACATATTTTAAAAGCAAATACAACACAAATTACTACATGAATCAACGAAACGAAACCATAGCCTGCGGCAATATCAGTTCAATAAGAGGATCAGTAATTAAGAACCCCAACGCGACTGTGACATACGATGCACCAATACTCCAAGTCAATAATGCAATGATACTGTCGTCCACACACGACTCCTTATGATTGTGTGTTCCCTTGGGCATCTTCCAAGGGGATTTCAAGAATCCTAGATGATCGGACGGCCCTCAAATAGTCGGTGCTTAATGATGTATAAGTTGACTATCTCACTAACATGTTGGGCAAATATGTACTTTCACTTGGTCAATTAAGGCCAACAATTTTAAATACAAATTACAAGGAGCAATAAAGAGAAAGGGCCGCTAAATTGACCTCGATTAATAATTAAATTGAAGTTTATGATGATCTATACACACCATAGAACGTCATGTGCATTTTCTCAATCAATATTAAATTGTTGAAAAAAGGATAAGAGTCAAGCTCACCTAATTAATTAAATCAAACTTTGTTAATCTGATGATCGAAGCTAGGGTACAGTGAATTAATTAGTTAAATACATGGACTTACAAGTAAGTCAATTTCTGTCGTTTGAACGTAATCTTTCAGTTTAGGGGCTCCAATTCGTGCCGTGCACGATTGATACGTGTATTTATGGGATGTAAAATATTATTATTGTCCTTCAAGAAAATTTCTCAAAAGAGAACGAGATATATGAGTGCAACTGGGCCGAGCTGGGCTCTTTTATAACAAGCTGTGAGGTGGTATGAAATCTACGTTATAATTGTCTAAATTTAACCCACATGAACGAGTAAATGCTAAATAGCATATATTTTTAAAAGGACCAAAATTAGTATTATTATAATATGGGGTTTCGAGCTAGTGGGTGAGCCGATAGCTCTACGTGTCCAGTTCTCATTGGGAGAGCTGTGAGTCTTAGGCTGCCCCCATGATCAATTCTCTTATGTCATGTACACTCTCCATAAGTTTATTAATTTTTCAAAAACAATTATAAAGGAGAAAGCTAGTAAGAAATAAAGGAGAAAAAACAAAAGAGACTCCCTTGATTTAAGAAACCCACAAATTTCAAAAGTAACGAACGTCCTAACCATCTTGGAAAAGCAATCAAAAGCAAGAAACTACAAAGAAAATGAAGAGTGAAGCAAGGAAACTACGAAGAACAAGGCCAAAAAGTACCTGAAATAAAAGCCTGTATAATCTTTTTCCTCTTGTTGTCAAAGTGCAATTCCCTCACGCAAACTATGGGGAAAAAGGGCAATAAATATATACCATAACACATAAAGACAAACAAGTTAGAGAAGCAAAGATTGAAAGAAAACACAAGAGACTGAAATTGCTTCTGATAATTATTATTATTATTAGCAGCAGGGCATGCCGCAGCAGAGTCTCTGCTGCTATTGCTGTTGCCGTGTTTCTGCAAAGTCTTCTCCTCGTTTCTTGTTTCAATGCCCCGCTGACCCCGCGCATGACTCATCATTCAATGCCAGCTATAACGTTGTTAATATATATAATTTTTTAATATATCTTTTTATTTGATTCATTGGGTATTTTCTCTTTTTTGTTTCAAATTCAAAGTGTGCAAGATTTTTCAATATATACATGCACTCCACTCTCTGTCTTGGTCGTTATTATTACAGATCATGAGAAACATTATATACGTCACTGGAATTATTATGATACATTAGACTTTGAAAGAGGGCTATCCCTTCGGTTGTTGGGAACAAAAAAAGGTTTTGAATGCATCAATTCAATAACAAACTCATGGCAGTTGCAGTTGGGTCCCTTCATACTCTGCTTTCAATTATCTCATGAAATGATGTATTGATTTGAATTTGATATTTTCTAAAATTCAAAAGCTCTATGATATGAATTTAACTTCTAGTTACACCACAAATAATGTTATTATATAAAATTTATTAAAAAAAATTACCAACCTCTAACCATCTTTAATCTATTTATAAGCACATCTTTACATAATATGTCTACATTATTAATTACACTGAGGGTTTGAAAATTGATTCTATCTTTAAAAGTATATGTTCATTTAAGAAGTAAATTTTTTATCCATATACTTCAACTATAAAATATTAAGAGAGATTTTGAAAGATATATTAGATTTTAATTATGATATAACTGAGATATATCGTAACAAATAAATAAACATAAGTAATGACACATGAATACATATTCAAACAAATTTATTAGACACCCGTCATTAAATTTGTGATGTTATATTAAAAAAGAAAAACACTTGTATAAGTTTTTTTTTTAAAATAAATCTAAAGATTACCACTCATCAATTCACATAATAACGAAATGATTCATAAATATCGTATATTTTATTAATCCTCAACTCCATTAGTTAAGAAAAAGTTAATCATAATTTGAACTTCCGAACGAAGTATGAATAATTTGGCATCGATTCCCTTTTGGTATATGGAAAGTACTATGCAAATAGATTAATCTCCAAATAAAAACGTGCACTCAAAATATTTGTACTTGGTCGGATATAAAAGACATACTTCAATCCGAAGAACCTTAAACTCAAATACCGCCCAAAAACTTGACAAGCAAACGTGAGTGGATTCAGGCACCCACTCATTACCCTTACCGTTAATCCATTATTATCCAATTTCTCCTAAATTAATAAATAAAAAATAACCCCCAAAAAAAAACTAAAAAGAAAAAGACAAAAATAAAAATAATAAATACTTTGAAAAACATCCCTCTCTCTCTTTTCACTTATTATATAAGCCCTTTTTTATTTCCTGCTCAGCCATCTCTTCCATGGCATCAAGTTCTAATAACAGCAACACGGCCAACACCATGGCGCCGGCAGCAGCATACGGGTCAGACTCGGCCACCACCTTTGTCCAAGCTGACCCATCAACATTCCGACACATAGTTCAAAAACTAACCGGCGCCCCGGACGACCCATCATCCCCAAAACTCCCCATCACTCACCCAGCACGAGCAGTCACCTCCGCCGCCGCCACCACCACTCCCGCCACAGTCACCGGAGCCAACATCGGCCCCAAAAGACCCGCATTCAAGCTACATGAACGCAGACAGACAGCAAAGAAACTCGAAATCAAACTCAACAACAACACAAACATCAACAGCAGCAGCAGCAGCAGCAACAACAACAACGTTTACAGCAATGGCTACGATCTCTGTAGTTTCTACAAGCAACGTGGTGGTGGGACTGGGGCGTTTCTTGTGTCTCCGGTTTCGACTTTGGAGTTTCTGGCGCCGCGCGTGAGCCCTAGGTCCCCACGCGAGGAGTTGTTGCACGCGCGTGGTGGTGGTGGTGGAGG
Organism: Murraya koenigii; assembly: GCA_025617385.1. Taxonomy (NCBI): domain Eukaryota; kingdom Viridiplantae; phylum Streptophyta; class Magnoliopsida; order Sapindales; family Rutaceae; genus Murraya; species Murraya koenigii. The sequence goes on along the minus strand of CM046813.1, from coordinate 21,180,536 downwards.
AGGAGGAGAAGAAGAGGAGAGAGCCATTATTGCTGAGAAAGGATTTTATTTGCATCCAAGTCCATTGAGTACGCCAAGAGGAGGGGCTGAGCCCGAGTTACTTCCTTTGTTTCCATTAACTTCTCCGAGAAATAATGATCCTCATAATTCTTCTAATTAGTAGTAATTTATTAGTTGATTAACTTAATAAGTACATCCATCTAATTTTAACTTTTTTATATTTTATGAATGAGTGTGGCTATTAGTTTTGAATTTCACATGTATTAATGTGGTAACCAAAAAAACTATTACCTTAATTCGAAGTGTTTCTTGCTCAATTTGGAATTTTTTTCTTTTTTCTCTCTCCTTTGTTTCTCATTCTTTAAGGTTGTAAATTAGCAGCCTGAAAAAGCGGTAATTTTTCCTGATTTGCAGGTCAAAATCTTCTTGTTATGTTGACACATACCATACACGCTGTTGCTATCAGCATTCTATGTACCTCTCTTAATCTCTTATGTCTCAAAATAGAAATGTTGAATTTTATTTTTTAAAAATAAAGCCTTATTTTTTTTCTTCTCACATTGATTGCGCAGTATGGTAGAAGTTTTGTCCAATCTGTTTCGATTTATTTAAGATAAATTCCAATCGGGACTTATCTTGATTTATGAAAGTTGAAATTTAGCTTGGAAGATTGCTATAGAAAGGGAATAAAATATATTCTAACATGTACACGTGGAGATTCAATTTCTTTTGCCTAACAAATAAGAAGGGCAGCGTATATTGTAAAGAAATGGGAGATAAATTTACCTTTTTTCGTTCTATTCACCCATTTTTTCTCTTTCATTTCTTCTATATTTCTCTCATCTTTCTCTCACATTATTTTATACTAAATATTTTTTAGTTAGGAAATGTTTTAATTCAAATATCAATTTAAAAATTCACTCCCAATAATAAAAAAAAATAAATAGGGAGATTGCTAATTTCTCCCCTACTATATTCAATATATATAATTTACCTTCATGTTATTTTTTTAATAATCAATAACATTCCTAACAGTATATGTTTACAATATTATCCTAATTTTTAAATGTATTTTTTATTTATATTTATTATAACTTAAATAAATTAAATGAGTTAATATTAAAAATTAATATTAAAAATATATATATATTTTATTGTGAAGAAAAAATTAATATAAAATATTTTTTTATACTTTTTTATTTTATAAATATTTTCTTATAATAAATATTTTAAAATTAAATGTAAAAAGGACAAGAAAAATTTTATTATTTATTTTTAAAATAATTTTTTATTTATCATTCAAGTTTCTTATAATAATTTTTTACATTTTTATAATTTTATAATAATTTTCTTATATATTTAACATAAGAAAACATTTATAAACTAAAAAATACAAGAAAATATATTATTATTATTTTTTATCAAAACATATATTTCTTGTTTTTAATCTTAATTTTTTATTTTAATTTTATTCATATGATTTATGTAATTTATAATAAATATGAATAATAAAAGTGTATTTGAAAATAAGGATAATATTATAAATTTATACAGTCAAGAGAGTTATTGGATACTAAAAATATAATATGAAGATAAATAGTACATATTGAATATAGTAAAGAGGAAATTGACAATCTCTCAAAATAAATATGTTCTAACGGATAAGAGTAATATCTACCCCTTAAGGGATGGCAATTTCTGGGTCCGGGTCCGGGTTTGAGCTTTCCGGTTCCGGACCTAGATAATGAATTTCTATACCGAATCTGGATTAAAATCCAGGTTTTTTTCAATCCGGGTTCGATCCGGATTTAACCCGGGAAAATCCGGGTTTCCAGATTCCGGGTTTTAAACCCGAATTTGTTAAAAATTATTTAAATTAAAATAAAAAAATAATTATTTACAATTTAAAAAATAATTTTTTTGACTAAAATAAAAAAAATATATTTATATTTATATTAAATACTTTAAAAAATTAATATATAAATAAATATATCCGGGTCCGGGTTCCGAATTTCCGGAACACCTAACCCCGGATCCGAACTCGGAAATATCCGAGTTCCCATTTTCACATCCGGATTTCGGAAAAAAAATTAATCTGGTGCGGGTTTAACCTGGTCCGAAAAATTCGGGTTCGTCTAAGTCCGGGTCAGGTCCGGGTTGAGTTGCCATCCCTATCTTAAGGAGTGTTTTGTATAATATCGTTGAATTTAATTATTTTATAAACTTGTGAATGATTATTTTATATGCAGGTTCAATTTCGATACTTATAACGAGTATTGAATATTTTCCTCCAAAATCGATGATAAAAAAATTCAACAAAAATAAATAAATTTTGACGATCTAATAGTTTTAGATTATTAGGATAAGAAAGGGATGATATAAAAACTTAATTTATTAAGAGTAAAATTATAATTGAAGTTAATAATTTTTAAAATTGACTCTAATAGAGGGAACCTTGGCAAACCACAACCCTTGTCGCTTGTGTGTTTCGACATACATAGCCGAACATAGCATATAGAATAGAAGTGAACTATCATAATTTTTTCATAAATTTACCCAATCAAACAAAATTTTCAAAAAATTTAATATGAAAATGTGAGAAAGATTTTGTTTAGCAGAGTCAATTGCCTAGGCTCTATACACATCTGCCCCTAAGCTACGTAACCTAATCGTAACCTTACGAAAAATGATATTTGACCACCAATAAAACACTATCTTAATAGAAACGATAATATCGTAGTATAAATAGTATAATCATTTTGCATACTGTAATAACTGTAACATGAAAAATATGTTATTTTCGATTTTGGTGGTATCTTAACGGTGTTTAAATGTGAATGCTTTAACCCCAATTATAGCTTATGTAATAGGGGATTTTGATTTGAAAAAATATTTGAGTAGCTCTTTGCATGAACGACGCGCAGAATAGCGCGTAGTACTAAGACAATGAAGTAAACTGTAAACGTCATATCTGATTTCCCCAGTTCAAGGTAAAAAAATTCTCTTAGCTTCAGCTTTTTGAACAGGTAAATTTTATGAAACAGATTTAGTATTAGTAGGGGCATTAATGGCACAGTAATGCTGGCAGCCGTTGGATTTTAATGACGGTGTGTAAAATACAGGAAGCAAGCGGCGCCTCTTTCTGACAATCCAACAGGGTGGATTAACACGTCCAGCTTATTTAATACTGTACTGCCACGTCAGTCTAGACAAATTATTCACAGATCAAACAGTCTCTGAGTTTTCAGGAGAGAAGATTTCAAACTTTCAAAATCACATCAAAATCTCAGCCGTTCAATTTTGTATGATTGTTTATAATGACCATATGGTGAAAAAAGTGAAGGAAATCTAGCAAGAGGTTGGAGTGTTGGTAAAGTATCATGCAAGGTAGTGGAACTCATTGATATTTTTTTTAAAGAAGTGAAAATTGTCAAGTTTGGCATTGATTGACTTCACTTAGTTACTTTTTGGATGAGCAATGAAGACTTCAGTCCTTCACATTGGCCTTTTTCAAGGCTTTTGAATTTTACAAGATTTTTTTTTGACAGAGAAAAGCCTTTCTAGTTGTGGGTACCCATTTGCACTTTTAGCTTTTTTTTTTTCCAAACAATATTTCTTAATGGTTAATAGCAGGGAGTTTTTATAATTTGTCTACCAACATTTGCAAAGATGTCTTAATTTAATGCAAGCTACAGAAGTTTGAAGGTTCTAGTTTGATTAATTATAAGAGATTATTCTGAGATCCCATCAAAAATTAGGGATTTCCATAAAAAATTAGGGATTTATTTAGTTCTTATAATAAAGGTAATGTTTTTTTTTTCAAAAGATTGGATACTATAAATTTCTACTTTTATTAAAAAAATTAAACATAATTTGATTGTCGGAGTTTTTAACACAATGTCATAACATGCATGTACGAAATAACATGTTAAAAGAGTTTTGGATAAATAAATTGAGAAATTTATATAATTAACCAGGCTCATTTTGTATTTTTCACAAATAACCTTTCTATATTTTTTCTATCATAATTAGCCAAACTCCAAATTTTCAGACAAAGATACCCATGTTTCGTCACTGGCCAAAATTCTCGCAACAGTTCCTAGAGTTCTGAGACGGACGATCAGAGAAAACGGAGGACAAGTGTAATCTGTAAGTTTTTTTTTTTTAATGAATTTCGTGCTGCCATCGGCGCGGTGCTGCCGGCACCACGGCATCGGCGTGGTGCTGCCGGCACCACGCAATGACTGCGATGGCACGCAGCCATCGCACCAGAATTTGGTGCGACGGTACCAAATTTCAGAATCCCAGATTCTGGAATTTGGTGCGGCGGTACCAGTTTCAGATTCTATAATTTGGTGCGACATGCAGCTCGTCGCACAAGTTTTATGCGACGAGCTGCATGTCACACCAAATTATGGGGTTGTAATTTCTGGAATTTGGTGCGACGGTGTACCTGTCGCATAATTTTTGTGCGACAGGATGCCTGCCGCACCTGTAATATTTTCTGAAATTTTATGAAAGATTTTTTTTTTAATTTTTAAATTATATAATTGTAATTTAATAATGTTATATTTGTGATTCTGAGTATGTACCAGGCATGATGCAGATACCTTACGCTGCTCATTTTCCTGGGCGTATTACAAGTATGTGTAAGTTAAATACAGTTGTAAAAGCTATTGAGGGTAAGTTAACAAAACGACAGTTGCAATTATTCAAAAAAGATATATTTGGTCATTTCTTGGAGTGTCAAATCTTTCCATTCAGTGGCGTTATTATGCATAATTTGTTGCTAAGACAAGTGGCCTGTAATGAGACAGATCAGTTGTGGTTTGAAATTGGTGAGCATTTGATACGCTTATCAATTGGAGAGTGGTGTTTAGTTACGGGACTTTGTTGGGGTGAAGACAGTGTACCGAAAATGATAAAAAAAAATCATAGGCTGCTTAATACGTATTTTGATGGTCTATTTCGTAATTTAAATCTCGGCGAGTTCGACGAAAGGTTTGGTAACTTAGACTTCGACACTATGGACGACATTGATGCAGTAAAAATTGCACTCTTTTATTTTGCAGACAGAGTTCTAAATGGAAGAAAAGTTCATAGTTAGATAAACTTTTTATTGCCTAACGAGGTGGATGACATTGATCACTTTCGAAACTGTCCATGGGGTCGTTTGTCATGGGAAACGATATACGACAGTCTTGACAATGCATTGTATGGTAAAATGGAGAAATTTAAGAAGACTCGCTTGGAAAAGCCAAATCATAATATTGAAAAGTACAATGTTTACGGCTTTACATCTGGAGTTCAGGTACGTTAAAATCGTGCTACATTGAAATTATATTCTTCGATAATTAGTTTGTTAATAGTAAATATTTAATACTTTTTTAATATTGTCATTTTACTTATTGTAGGCATGGATGTTCGAAGTTATTGGAGGGCTGCCATCACAGTGGGTCGTGAAAACAAAAAAAAAGATTCCACGCATTGTACAATGGAAGCCCATCGCTTCCTCCAAAATCAACTTCACTGTTGTGAATTCATTGTTTAATGATAACTCTCGTCTTGTAAGTAATATTACTTTGTGCAATTGTATATTATTGCTTTTCATATTAGTAAATAATACTATGATTCTACTAACCTAAAATTTGGGTTGAATTATCGCAGGAAAATGTCCTACAAACCATCGAGCCGAACTCTAAGGAGAAAGCACAAAAATATTGGCAAACTGTAAATGATTATGTTCCATATATCCCAAGTTGGGTTTGTAATATGAGTATTTTATAAGTAATGTTACTTTGTAAAGGATTATTTATGTATTTATAAGTAATGTTACTTTGTGCAGCATCAACCATCCATCAACGCACCTCCCATTATGGCTGAAACAGAGGAGAATCAAAACATCGCAAGTGCCGCTAGCCCAACACTGGAGCCGCAAGGTCTCGTGGAGGAGGAGCTTCCAGCAGAAGACCATCATGAGCAAACACACGAATCCAATGACACATATGATTCAGAGGTTATAAATCATTTATTTTCTGTATATATATATGTCATTCAGAGGTTATATATATTTATTTAAACTTATAATTTTTTAAATTCATAACAACGGCAGTATCCAAATGCATTGTCTCAGCGGGTCACGCATACAGACACATATTTTTGGGTACAGTGGTTTACTGAATATATATTTGTTGTTTTTAAAATTATATGTTGTGTATTTCTGAATTCTTGTGTATATGATATTGCAGGTGTTCCTTAAGCAATTATGGAACAACGGAAATTGTATGGTCGAAACATTACAATATAGTGATAATTTTAATAGCTATATTCGTGGCGGGAGTTCATAATGTCAAAGCAGTTGACAGATGTGGATATGGTATGTGAATATAAATTTTTTATTTTTTTACTGTGTTAATTTGGGTGTAAGAAATACTGAAAAAGAACAATATTTTTATGTGTAGGTTTTCACTTCAGTTAACCTTGGCGGCGATCATTGGGTACTAGCCAGAGTAGACTTTCGTAACAACAAAGTATGGATTTATGACTCATTGTCGACATTCCGCGACGATAAAACGTACAAGGATCAATTTAGGGCATTCAAGTCATATTCCTCGATGGCTAGACCATGTTGGATTCTACGATGATTCGACATGACCTACAGACAGTCTCGAATCATCGGAAAGTCGTTGCAGTTAAAGGTGTCCCACAACAAGAGCCTGGTAGTGGTGATTGTGGTGTTTTTTTATTGATGTTTACTATGTATTTAATGTTTGGACTTAGACTCGATTTCAACAGCAGTCACGAGATTTATTTTAGGAAAAAGATTGCTGTAGACATATTTAATGGTGATATTATGTTATAAAGTATTGTATTCAATATAAAAAATAACACTGAATAAATTGTTTTACCAATATATATATTATGCAATATAAAACAAAATTAAATCGTCAGTACAATATTACTTGGAAGAATGCAACTAATTTTGATTTGATACAATAGGATTTTTACAACTAAGATCAGTAATCGGAAATTTTCGCGGTTCCATTATAAAAGAGTTTACGCTTTTCGCGATGTTCGTGGTAAGAATACTATATCTCCTGCCTTCGAACTCAGACCTTGCCCAATTACATATCCCCACATTATTCTCCAAGTAATCAGCTGCACTGGAATGGAGCATCCATAGAGCCGCAAGTTGTTTTCTAAATTCTTCGTGCCCATATGCTTTTACGGCTTTTATAAATATAGGCTCGAAATCATCCCAAACAGTTCAGGACATCTTGAATTTTGCTTTGATATTACCTTTCACATGGTAAAAACAAATGCCATGAGCAGCATAACGGAATACTTTAAGAACGGCTCTCTTGATGGAAGTGCATCGATCGGAGATAAATACTAAGTCTGGCATATCACCAATCACTCAATGTAATTTCATCATAAACCATTCTCAAGCATCATTATTCTCTGAATCCAAAACTCCAATGGCTAACGGATACAATTGATTGTTTCCATCTAAGCAGGTTGCAACAAACATACTTCCCCGATATAGACCCTTTAGATGAGTACCATCTACCGCAATCACCGGTCTAATATACTGTTTAAAACCCTTGATGGAAGATCCAAGAGCTATAAAGTAGTATAAGAAATTACCATCTGCATCCCGTTCAAGGTGAGTAACTGTACCCTCATTTGCGGCCTTCAAAACATGAGAATATTTGGGTAGTAAGTTATATGACTCTGCAGGATTCCCTCGAATAATTTCCTGACCAACTTCTCTGCCCCGATATGCTTGCTGATATGTTAATTGGACACCATATTCCTGCTGCATGTCAACTCTGATATCATTTGGCATGTATATCCTTTTTTCCTGAATATATTTTTCAGCAATAATATGACCAACAACCATGCTTCTTACTTGGTGACGGTCGTCAGATAATACCTCATTATGACATGTATGTACATTATCAATTCTCCGAACTACCCAATAAACATTTTGCTCGTTCGAAGGTCTCGTTGCTCGAATACGCCATTTACATGATTCCGAAGAACAATGGGCCTTAAAACGTGTAGTTGTGGACCTTGCAATCTTAAAATCAAACTTATTCCGAAGGGCAAATTTGTGCAGCTCAAATATTAACTCATTCTTCTTAGAGAACAACTTACCTACACTAATATCATCCCAATTACAACTTCTAATAAAGTCTGGAGTAAGCAAGTTAGATGACATAACTAGAGCAAGACTTATAAGAGGGTCAACAACTGTCATCATCAAACGGTCCATTGGAGCAGTAGATCGACTGTTCCTACTATTAGCAGCAACATCCTGATGCTCATTCTCATTGTTAAAAGGAATATCAATAAGATCAACACCCCTATCATGAACACGAACATTATCTGCTTCTGTATTGCCCATGTTATTAATAGGTTTACCATTTTCACGAAAATAATTATTGTGAAATAGAGAGTAATGTTGCTCTAAAGATGTTTCTAATGGAAACGTCTCTTCTCTAACATCAGGCAATGCAATACCATTATCATCAGTAGTGTCATTATTGTCGTGGACTGGAGAGTAATATTGCTGCAACGATGTTGTCCTTGGTAATGCCTCTTCTTCAATATCTGGGACAGAGACTGATTTTACAAGTACCTCAACATCTTCAACATCTTGGGTTGGAACTCTAGGAGATATGGTAACAAATATAGGAATACATCCAATGTTGGCTGGCCACATCAGAGGCTAAATGTAATACAACCTTCACCATTTCGTCATTACATATGTCCATGGGTAGTGAACATGTATGATGGGTTATGTTATTAGACTTCAATGTTGTCTTCAACGTGATATTATATTAATTAGGATTTATCTGTAAAACCTCGTATATTCTTGATAAAAACTAAACAAACAAACAATCTTTTCCAACCAAAAATGTTGTATTCTTAGTATTCACATAATCCATTCGACCATCTGCCGATGTCTCCCACCAACCATTATAACAAAGTTCAAGTACAACTAAGTCCATTAATCCTGACATGATTGAAGAAAATAATTTTATTATACTGTTAAAAACATAATCACTAAAAATTAAAATATATTAAAGGTAATAAGTGTGCGACAGTCGCCTCACTGTCTCACCATGGTGCAGCTCAGATTGAGTGCGACAGCAACCTGTCTCACCAAGCTTGGTGAGACAGGCACCTGTCGCACCAAGCCTGGTGAGACAGGCACCTGTCGCACCAAGCCTGGTGAGATAGGCAGCCTGTCTCACCAAGCCTAGTGAGACAAGCACCCTATCTCACTAATTGTCACCAAAATATAAACCCTAGCTCACAAACGATACACCACATAAATTCATAACACTTATATAAATATTTAATACAATTATATTACCTTACACGCAGTGAGATAAACAAACGTGTGCTGGCTCTGATCTTCAATTATTGAACGGTGTTTGCAGTTTGCAGGAACGGTGTTTTAAATTTATATTTCTGGAATAAAAATTAAATATGGAGGGTAATTAAGAAAATATAAGTTTTGATTGGCTATATTTGATAAAATATAAAGTGAATGGTTATTTGTGAAAAATATAAAATGAGACTGGTTATTTAAGTAAATTTCCCCAAATAAATTCAAGTCGTAGTCTTTTTAATGTTAGCTCTATTTAAGGGAACCAGAAAAAAAAAAAAAACTAAGCCTAAGAACGACCAATGTTGCAACTCCTAGTTTTCTCTCAGCAACGGCAAAGCTCTTCATATCATAATTAATTGCTGTTGACAAATTATAGGCATGCTAATATTAATTGCAACAATTAACACACTTTCACTTACTTATTGTGTAAGTGAAAGCAAAATTATGATCATCTATAGAATTAAATTACCGTTTTCTGGATTAAAAGACAATTATAATAAAGTTAGAAGTCTCGTTTTATCACAGCGTAAAAAAATGAAAACCAACTAGTACAATGGGTTCAAACAATTCCTTTTTAAAGGGTTGCAATCCTCCTATCTCTGCTTCTGTTTTGTGTATATAGTCTTAAAATTTAAAGAAAAAGAGAGAGAGAGAGAGTGCCAACAAATTTTTTTATAATGAAGTTACTAACTTTATATTAACTTCTGCTTTTAAAAACAGAATTGCTTCCTACATGTTCAATAGGCTTGGCAAAAAGCCTGGTCGGCCTAAGCCTGGCTGGCCTACTTAATGACGGGCTTCAAGCCCAGCCCGCATATTAATTTTAAGGGTACGGGCTCAAAAATTAAAAGCCCGTACTCAACGGGCCTGGATATGGGCTCACCTGTAAAAAGCCCGGCTTATAATACATTAAAAAAATAAAACAATTAAACAAATAACATTATTCAATTTATTCCAGTCATTCAGTGTGATCTAACCCTAGTTACCAAAACCGAGCCCACTCGTAAAAAGCCCGGGCTTATAATACATTAAAAAAAAATAAAACAATTAAACAAATAACATTATTCAATTTATTCCGTCATTCCGTGTGATCTAACCCTAGTTACCAAAACAAATTGAAAAGCAAGATAAACAGCAAATTGAAAAGCAACCACACATCGTCATCTCCATTCTCCAATCTCCACCAAGTCGTCCAACTACTGGCCAGCCACATCGTCATCTCCTCCAAGCACCACCAGCAGCAGTAACGCCAGCCACAGCCACACGCCCACAGATGGTCTTCATCTCCACCAGTCTTCACGAGCCAGCAGCAACGGCCGGCCAGCAGCAACTTCACTCTGCTGCAGCGCGTCGAGCTCCAACCACAGCCACACGCCCACAGATCGTCTTCATCTCCACCAGTCTTCACGAGACAGCAGCAACGGCCAGCCAGCAGCTTCTCTCTGCTGCAGCTCGTCGAGCTCCAACAAAGTACCACCACCAGCAGCAACGCCAACCACAGCCACACACCCACAGATCGTCTTCATCACCACCAGTCTTTACAAGCCAGCAGCAACGGCCGGCCAGCAGCTTCTCTCTGCTGCAACGCGTTGAGCTCCAACCAAGCACCACCAGCAGCAGCAACGCCAACCACAGCCACACACCCACAGATCGTCTTCATCTCCACCAATCTTCACAAGCCAGCAGCAGCTTCACTCTGCTGCAGCACGTCGAGCTCCAACCAAGCACCACCGAGCAGAAGAACGGTACGGCCAACGATCGCCTTCACTGCTGCACTCGTCGAGGACCAACTCATCTGCTGCTTGATACAGCATTCCAGCCTTGAGGTTAGTGTAGTTTTGATTTTTTTAATTTCTTAAAAAAAAGATTTAATGTATTGGATTTAATATATTACTGCTTGTGATTGTATTAATTTAATATATTACTGCTTTAATTTTGTCTAGGATTATAATGAAAATTGTTTTTGATTTGCCTCAAACTCGCGAGATAGAAAATGTTCGAGAGAGAAACAAGGTCCGAAAAAAAGAAAGCAGAGGGTCATCTCAAATTGTTGGGATCATTTCACGAAGATAGAAGTCGGTGGGGTAGAGAAGGCAAAATGCAATTACTGCGCAACAATTCTTACTTGTGGAGCTGGAACTAGTCACTTAAATAGACATGCTAGACAAATTCATGGTTTTAATCAGCCGACAATGGAAGAGGTTCTTGAGAATAAGCAACACTTGGTGAAGACGGAAAAAGGTGAGCTTGGAATTAATAAATTTGATCCATTGGTTGCCTGTAAAAACTTACAGCGAGTGGTTGTAAAGCATGAGCTTTCTCTTAGATTTGTGGAGTATAAGGCATTTAGAGATTTTGTTGATTATTGTAATCCATTAGCGAAGCCTATGTCCAGAAACACTTTAAAAAATGAGATATTTAAGTTGTATGATGAGGAAAAGGTGAATGCAATGAATTTGCTGGAGATTAATAATAGTAGGGTGGCAATTACTACCGATATGTGGACTGCAAGTAATCAAAAGAAAGGTTATATGGTCGTTACGAGACATTTCATTGACAACTCTTGGCACTTACAAAGTCGAATCCTAAGGTATTTTATTAAATATTAAATTTTTTATAACTTCACATAAATTTTTTTTAATGAATAGGTTTATATATGTGCAAACTCCACATACAGCTGATTGTCTTTCTCAAATTTTATTGAACTGTTTGATAGATTGGAATCTGGATAGAAAGATATCCACGATTACTTTGGATAATTGTTCTACTAATGATGCAATGGTTGAAAGACTGAAGGGATTGTTGTCAACAGAGTCAATGATTTTGGGTGGTAAATTTTTTCATGTGAGGTGTGCAGCTCATATTTTGAATCTAATTGTGAAGAATGGGTTGTCAATGATTGAGAGTAGTATTGTACGTGTTAGAGACAGTGTGACTTATTGGAGTTCATCGCTAAAAAGGGTGGAAAAGTTTGAGTTGGTGTGCCGTCAATTGCAGTTGGACGTGAAAAAATTGGGGCTTGATTGTCCAACGAGATGGAATTCTACTTTTGCTATGCTTGATGTTGCATTGAAGTATAGACATGTTTTTTCTCGACTACAGACACTTGAGCCGCAATACAAGTGTTTGCCAAGTAGTGAGGAGTGGGAGATGGCTAAGCAGATATTAAATTATTTGAGGCCTTTTTCAAGATTGACTGAGTTGTTTTCGGGTACAACATACCCCACTGCTAATTTATTTTTTTCCGTTGATTTGTAAAATGAGGATTTCAGTGAAGGGGTGACAAACATTGGATGTTCCTGCGGTTAAGAACATGGCAGGTAGCATGATTGAAAAATTTTTGAAGTATTGGGAGGAGATTAGTAGGATATTGATGATGGCTGTTATTCTTGATCCGAGATACAAAATGATATTGGTTGATTACTATTATCCAAAGATTTATGGAGTTGGTCTTGAAAATCAGCTTAAGAGAGTGCGTGAGCTTTGTAATGAAATGATGAAGTATTATGAGGCAAAATCCACAACTGCGAACTACAGTGTTGTTGGTGAGTCTTCTACCCCAATTGTTGTTCCTTCTAACCAATCTTCTATTGATTTTGATGACATAAATGATATGGGAGATTTTGATACATATGCAACACAAAATTATCAACCTATTAGTCCGAAGTCCGACTTGGATAGGTATTTGGAGGAACCTTTAGTCAAAAGAACTGTGGACTTTGATGTTTTACAATGGTGGAAGACGAACAAAGGAAAATATCCTATTTTGGCTGAAATGACCAAAGATTTTTTAGCCATACCTGTGACGATTGTTGCCTCGGAGTCTGCTTTTAGTACGGGAGGTAGAACCTTGAGTCCACATCGTAGCAGACTACATCCAGACACGTTAGAAGCGATCATGTGCTCTCAGCATTGGTTATGGGCTACTAGCGGTCAAGGTATAAAAATATTTTTTAGAAAATCAATTTTTAATTGTTTTTGCTTTATTGTTTATTTTAATAATTTTTTTTGTTAGGTGGAGTTCCTGAAAAAGAAGTTTTTACTGGAGAAGAATTGAACGATGAGGAAGAAGATGGTCCACAAACATTGGATTAGTTTGTTTCGATATTAGTATTTTGTAGTTTATTATATTATATTATTAATATTTTATGTATTGGCCAATTATGTATTAGATAATCACGTATAATTTAAATTTTTTTTAGTTTATAGTATTATTAAAAATTTATTTTAAAAAATTAATAAAAGCCCAAGCCCAGCCCAAGCCCGTTCGAAGCCCGGCCCGAGCCCGCTCAATATGGGCGGGCTTTTTAAGGGCTTGGGCATATTTTTAAATACATGGGCTTGGGCTTGGGCTTACAAAAGCCCAGCCCAGGCCTGCAAATTGCCAAGCCTAATGTTCAAGACTTGGTAACTATGAAGTTGTAGTTGCTTCCTAGTTCAAGAACCGATGGTTGACCCGCCCATGTCCGACATTTGCAATAACTATTAATGCTATTCTTCTTGCTCCTTGTGGACGAGATGAATGCTCAGTTCAGCCGAATCAATCGCCTATGCCTGCTAAATTTTGGAGTCAAAATATTGTTATGGTAAAATTAGAGGGACCAAAGTCTAAAATGTCCCCAAATAAGTTGGTAAAATGTTAAATATTTAAACATATAGATGACAAATGGTCAAAAAAAAAAAAACCTCTCTTTTGTAGGATAAAAAATTGTTAAATACACCACCTTTGGAAATTTTTGATGAGCTAATTCTAAAAAAATGAACCCATCGAACATGAACACAGAGAAATTCTATATAAATAAATGTGGAATAAGTTGATATATCACAATTTTTTTTTTAAAAATCGCAGTTTCTCAAACAAATGGCAAAAATTTTTAGTCCTGTAGTCATTGCATTGGTTGCAATTTTATAACTTGAAAGGTAATATGTGAATGGTCTATCCTTCTCTAGATTAATGAAATACAAATTCTAATTGTGAAGAGAGAAAAATTGCTTATCGATGTGAGAAGAGACATGGCGTACCAAACCATTAATAATTAATATTTAATAAGATATGGGCATTGGACATAACAAAATCTAAATGCATTTTTATTTCTTGTGAGCCAAGGGCGACTACATATTAAAATGTTGGGGTGTCGACCAAGTAAATACATAAAAGTCAGAATTAATAATAATGAGCGTTTTAGCGTTGATCATTTACATTTTCCTTTACTCGTTTTCTTGTATACTTCAAATCTTTTGATTCATAATGCTGGTCAACGTCGAGAATTTCAAGCCAGTTTACTAACATAAACACAGAGAAATTCTATGTAAATGTGGCAGGGGATCATCACAACTATAGCAATCTTTGCTTTCTTTGCGATTTTATTACTTGACCCTGAAAGTTGTTTGGCACTGTCACCAGTTTGTCCTGTTCTTAGTAACTGCAGAAAATGCAAGATTGGCACTGATGAATGGCCATATGCAGCTTGGAATTGGCGTGCTCGAATTCTTCAACCTCGAGGTCGGGATGAAGATAAGCCTAGAGGATCTCCACCGCCTCACCGACACGCTCCTGGGAGTTGCCTATAGTTTATTAGATTGTACATCAGTCAGAAAATGCTTTTTTCTCCCTTCAAAAGATTTGTATGGGAAGAAACCTCACCCACTAAACACAAACTCATACCCTCTATTATTAATACTCGAATTCGGACAACTGCCAACCGAGATACACCGGGGGCACATCAGTTAATAAATCCTTCTTTTTTTTTTTGGTTCAGTTGATATATATGCTCATAACTTATTAGTTTCCTAGTTTGAGTTTTAGTAATTCATGGAGAATTAATTCTACCCAATTCTCCGGTGATGCGTGTTTTTATATATATTTGTTCATTGAACCTTGAAGCTTGTGTACCTATAAGAAGAATCCAACTTCTCAATATTCCGTTCTCCAATTTGAAAGTGAAATATGGCACTAGGCCCAATGACTATAATCGTGGACGGGATTGTTAGGTTTGGGCCTGGTCTCATTACATTTACCTTCAGTTTTGTCGAAAGGTCACAATTACGTACAGCTAGCTATTGAGCAATGCCAATTTTCTTCTCGTATCTTATCTAATTAATCATCATTGAATTACTGAGCATGCAGACAATTCTAAAATAATCACGCAACCTATCCAACATGAACAGAGAGAAATTTCTTATAAATGTGCAAGGGTTGATCACAACCTTAAAACAAAATTTAAAAAAAAAAAAAATTAAAAGAATCGCAGTTTCTAACACAAATGGCAAAACCCTTTAATCTTGTAGTTTTTACATTAGTTGCAATTTTATAACTAGAAATTGATATTTATGTCATAAACGTACAATCATGTTAAGGTGATCCAACACAGATACAATAGTGTTATTTATTGTGTCTTTGGTGTCAATTAATTTATTAATTATGTTAATACTTATTAACACGAATACACAAAAATCATGTTATATCTGGCTCGTATAATCATATGATAATTCATTTTTTTACCACCTGTGCTTACAACCCAAAATTTCTTTTAACTATTTGTTATTTTGCAAAACTTGAATAGTAAAACAATAATAATCAATTAATAAATTATTATAAATTTATGATCAAGTAACTGTGGAATTAAAACACTTTATCTTTTAAATTACTGTTGTAAATACCAAATGGAGCCTCAGTTTATGTTCTTTGAATTGTGGTGAACTCTTTGGAACATTTTTTGCGTTAGTCTTCTAGTCATTTTTAATCCTTCTAATTCCTAGTGCCTAGTTATCTTGGGTGCTAAGGCTTGGTTACTTCCTGGATTCCTATCTAAAAAATTAATGAAATATTCTTTCTTACTTCTATTTTCAATAAAGTTTCTCTTGCATTAGAGGTTGATTTTTTTTTTTTCAAATACACATTTAAATCTCAATTAAATCTAAATGAAAGTATTCACCGATATTCAAAGTAACATGGCGTATGAAACTATCATGCCATGGGCCTAACAAAATCACAATACACGATCTTTTTTTTTTTTCTTGTGAGCCAAGGTCGAATACATAGTAAAATGTTGGAGTCAACTGAATACACAATAGTCAAAATAATAAACGTGTTACTGTTGATCAATTACATTTTCCTTCACTCGTTTTCTTGTCTACTTCAAATCTTTTGAATAGTATCGCCGCTCAACAAAGACAATTTCAAGCCAATTACCAACATAAACATACAAAATTCCCTATAAATGTTGCAGGGAGTCTTCGAATAACACAAGCTCTTCCTTCTTCACAAATGGAAAAACTCTCAGCTATTGCAATCCTTGCATTGTTTTCAATTCTATTACTGGACCCAAAAATCTGTTTAGCCTCGTCACCTGTTCCTCCAGTTCTTAGTGAATGCAGAAAATGCAAAACGGGCACTGATGAATGGAATTATCGTGCTCGATTTCTTCGAGGTCGGGATAAAGATCAACCTAGAGGGTCTCAACCAGCTCCCGTACGCCCTCCTGGTAATCGTCCATAGGATGAGATGAAAAGCCGCGCCCGCCGAACAGTAAACACCAATCCCATACTTCCTATTATTACTTGAACTTGAATGACTACAAACCTAAAGACCATTCAGGCCAATCGGGCTAGCTACACCCAGGGGCATATTAGTCAATAAATGTATATTTTCTGTAAAATTGACGTATAAGTTCATAATTGCTAGTTTGAGTTCTTGTAATCCACGGATGATTAATTCTACTCAATTCTCTATTAACGTTTGTTTATACGATGTTTCTATAGTTTTTCATGTTTCTATAGTTTTTCAATGAATATCCAGGCTGATTCACCTATGTATAGCATTTGTGTGTACTGCCATTTTGCAATAAGAATCTGCCTTTTCTCGATCTAATTAAAATTACTCACATTTAAAAAAAAAAAATCACTTATATGTATTTTCGATGCCTAAAAAAAAATTTATTTAGTTCTCTACAATAAACTTATAGTTTAAAGCTAGAACTATTTACAAGAAATTGATAATTTTGTATTTTTCTCTCAAATTATGATCAACACCGCTGGATATGGTTATTATTATTATAAGGATATGATGGATTGAATAATGAGTCCCCCAATCATAACCTTACCTTAGTAACATTACATTATTTCATATCAATCAAGCCACATATGGCATCAGGGCTCCCGACATAAATTTGTGATTGGCTTGTGTGATTGGGTCTGATCCTCATTGCAGTTTTATAGGTTTAGGGTACCTTTTTTTAAAATAAAGTTTTTAAAAAAATGATATTATTTTATAAGGAAAATGCCCTTAGTATTTTTTTAGAATGGGTAGATGAGACATAATTTTAAATAAAATAATTTGAGGTAAAATTTGATGCATTAGAGAAAACAAAATGTATTTCTTTTTTCAAGTTATATTTTCAAGAATATATTTTTATTCAAAAATCTATTTCGTAAACCAAGTAACAAAACAAATATGTTTTCACGATTTTTAATTAAAGAAAAAAAAAAAAGAGAAAGAGATTGAAAACGTTATCAACTGTAAAGGAAGATGTGAAATCGATTCTAGTCTAGTCCTTGATTAATGATCAAATTTTTATTTTTTAATTTACTTCTTTTTCTTTAGAAACAAAAACAAAAAAGAAAAAGAAAAAGAAAAATCCTAAATTTCACATAAATACACACCAAACTCGTTCCAACGTTTTATGCATGTTCTAAGTCTTAGCCAACAAAGTCATAACGCTCCTTTCGATTTTGATCTACTGACATTAATATCTTTCAAATTAATGCTAGTCAACGTAGACAATTCCAAATTTTCAAAAACAAATTCCAACATAAACGTGTATAAATTCTATATAAATGCAGACTGTGGCTACGTAAACATAGCAAAAATATCCAAATTTTGGAGCTTTTTCCTTTTTTTCTCTTTTTCTTTTTTTTTTTTTCAACCACACGCTTAAAACAAATATTGACATTTATCCCACTGCTCCTTTGTTGCTTCTGACCATTGTTGCTGGATGCTGCAAATTTTTGCTCAATGGTCAAATACTTGAATCAGGGAGTCGGGTCACTTAACGGATAAGTCGTTATACGCCTCGTCCTTTTGAGGTCATGCCTTTGATCCATAATTCATCGATTTCTTCTGGGCTGCCTATGACGGTAGGCCTCATCCAATTTCGGGGCCTTTTGAATACGAAGCCTTTGCGAATTGAGTGGCACCCCTCTTTAACCTCCTGAAAATTCGCCTTTTCTGATTGCACCTCCTACATATTTTTACATATACATTATTTCTCAAAAACCCTACATTAATTTCAAATTACTCTTTATTTTTCCCCTCTTTTTTTATGTTTTGAATTCTCTTCACTTCAGATTTACTCTCTGAATTTAGCTATTTTTATTCATTCATTTCTCAAAATTAATCTTATTGATTTAATCTACAATAAATTTTATGCCTCTAACATTTGGTTTTCAAACCAATTTCTTCCCTTTCCAATTTTGGAAAAAAAATTAAATAAATTTGAGCTTGTTAACTGCCATTAGAAATCAATAAAAAAGGACAAAGAAAATAATTTATTTTGTTTGTCTTTTACTAAGATTTCAAACTTCACCAAAAAAAAAAAAAAGAAAAGAAAAATCAATAAAACTCACAAGAACGATCTCAAAAAGCTCACAAGAAGCACCACTACACTTCCACCATTGGCCCAAAGTACGTGAGGAACCAGAGGCCTGCAAGGAAGCTAAACAAACAAGGAGGTAAACTGGCTGCTGAAGAGTAAATGCTGTTATGTTAATTACTAAGTTGTTAATTTTATTTTACTTTTGTTTTAATGGGCATTTGTTCTTATTATTGTAGTGACTTCATTTCAATTTTAATTTGAAGTATCTACTTATTCAAAAAAACCTGTAGAGAGAGAGAGAGAGAGTTCATTTGTGGAAGAAGACTGATGGGGTTAATTACTACTTTCCAATTTAGGTTTCAAAATTACACTGCATTAATCAATTAATTTTGGGGTGCAGCAAAAAAAAAAAAAAATATATATATATATAAAAGTAATAATATGAGGGTTTTTTAACCAAAGTAGTTGTGTGCCAATAGCAACACTTGTAAATTGCCTCTTTTAAGCATAGACACCTTGTAACATATGCATTTGTTTTATTTATATATGTAAATAATTAAATCAAGAGGGGGTATACGTGATAATCAAGGGGAGGTCTAGTTGATATTTTGTGGGTGTATATGAAATGGGAAACGGGTAGAAAACTTGAACAAAACCGAGAGAGAGAGGAGAGAACCCGTTTGACCCGACCCGACCCGCCGATTTCTTCCATTTTTGGCCACCTCACTGGCCGAGCAAGGTGTCAAATGAAAGCTTGTGAGTCGGCCGTCAACCCCCACACGTCCTTGCTTCCGGAAACCGAGCGGAACGCCGCCGGCAAAGCTCGAAATTTCTCCAGGTTTGTCGCGGACGATTGCCGTCGATTCAGGTCGTCTTTGGCCGCGCCACTGGTTGGAAAAGGTTCCCCACCTCACCATATTCCATTCCTGACCAGCCACTGGCATTGAGGAGGCCGATTTGCCACCGACCGATCACGTAAAGTGCCGCGGCTTCAAGGGCTCGATCCGGTGCCACCGCCGCGAGTGGAAGGTCACCACCAGCACCATTGAACTCGCCTCGACGAGAAGTGTCTAGTTCGAGCTTCCCCACCGTCGTTGGGTGAATTCGAGTCAATGTTGACCATAGGGGCATTTTGGTAATTTCACGTATAGAGGGTAATTTCATAATTTTGAGCTTTGAGGATGTTTTTGCAATCTAAATTGATGATGAATTGAAAATTTTATGATGTTGAGGATAAATTAGTAAATTATAAAATTGAGGGTTGTATAAATTCAGATTTTATTAGTAAATTACGAATACGAGATTAATACGGTAAGCCGAGAAAATTGAGAGTTGTAATGTTTAGACGAGTATTTATTTGAAGTTTTATTTTTGTGACATTAATTCGAATTATAATTATGGGAAGTAATTATATCATTTCTTTAAAATAGGTGGATCTGCGGACGAAAATTTACCTGTGGACTTGGGTGATAGCCGAGTCTGAGTTTATCATTGTGAGTGGAATATATTAAAACTATTTGCGTACATTATTTTAATATAGTAAGCTTGTTTGTGAAATAAGTATTTTAATTGTTTCTATTTAATGGTTCTCCGAAATAAATGTTTAATACGTATAAATATTTTGTTAAGTTATATGTATTCAATTATATTCCGTGTCGATTTTGAAATACTAAAAGAGATGATTGATTTTGAGCTTGATTTAAAGTGTATTTATATTGATTTCAAGCATGATTTAAAGTGTATATATATGTTGATTTTGAGCATGATTTAAAGAGTATATGATTGATCTTGAGCATGATTTAAAGTGTATATATATTGGTTTTGAGCATGATTTAAAGTTTAAAGCACATACCCATTCCCTCCAGATATGATAAGATGAGATAATAGACCTTTGGGGCTCGTTTGAAAACACATATAGGTTTTGGGCCGTGTGTTTGGGCGCTTTCGCCCTTTGGGGGCATATGCATGCAGACAGATATTGAGATATAATGAGATTTAAGACCGAGTGGTTCAGACATGATGTCGCTAGATAACGCATCATAGCAGGTCCGTTGAGATTCGGGTATGAGTTATGTTGAAAAGCATGAGATGGCACGTTCCCGTCTATCTCTGTAGCTCCGGGCATGATGGTACCCAGATAGTACATCATTACCGTCCGTTGAGGTCCGGATATGACTAGATTATTCCCCCGGGTATTTGTTTAAGGATAATTGTATTAAGGATAATTATTTTTCTTGATTTTGTGGCAGTATCAATTATATTTATGTTCATAATATGATTGAAATGAAATGAATTTTTATATTAAAATAATTATTTGAGAAAAGCAGTTATACAAGCGACGCATTTATTTTTGTAAGTATTTTATTTTTTTAAAAGCTACTATCCACTCACTGAACTCACTGAGTTTTATACTCACTCCATTTTATTATATTCCTCCCCCCCCCGAGATTACAGGTACAACAGTTAACACAGCAGCTGTACATATTTGGAGTTATTTTGGCCACGTGAGGTTGTCTGAGGACATAGAATAATTATTTTTCTTTTGGTTAATGTATAATCATCATATTTTGAAATTATACTAGGGATGTGATATAAGAATTAAGAAACGTGTGTACTATTGGATATGTTACTGAATGAGACTGGTTGATGTAGTTTGGTGCACAATGACTTATTTGGGAGTGTTTGTGTTATAATTGCAGGTTTGAGAATATTATATGTTTATGGGAGGTTCTGCCAAAATTTCGGTAGAATTCTTATTAATAAGATGATTTTTAATGTTTAATTTCAGTTTCTTTAGATAAGTCACCTCTGGGAATGGGGCGGGTCGTCTCACACCTTTTAAAGATAAAGTCTTTAAGCCCATTATCAATGGGTCTTTGGCCTAGTGGGAGAGCTTTCACATTCACATATGTTAGAGCAAGGATTCAAGCCTTTGTTAAAGCATTATATAAGTTAGTTTCAATATTTCTTCAATTATAAAATAATTGAGTGTCACACTACTCCTCAAATATTAGAGAGAGTTTAAAAAATCTGGGCAATGTTAATACCTGACAAAAAAAAAAAAAGAACTCAACAAAAAAAAAAGGACTTTGAGCCCATTTAGTTCGGTTGATTTTTTGAAAAATGAACCAAACCAATCATGAAAAATATAGAAAAAACTGAATTTTCAATCAATCAAATTTTAAGTTCAATTGTATCGGTTAATGTCCTTAATACTCAATAGAGTTAATTTAGTTTTTTTTTTTTTTTTTCAGAAAATCAAACCAGATCCAAAATATCTACCCTTGCTTTTTATTGTGATGCAACTTGTGTTTTATATGCAACTCTTAGAGGATGTAGTATTGCAGAAAAAGTCAGTATTATAGTGTTGAAGCGTGGCATGTGCATTGATTTTTTTTTTTTCGCCTGCTCAAAATCTGGTCCAACAAAAACAAGATAGTTCGTTTGGTAAATGTGACCCACTATTCAAAAAACATTTTCCAACTTGTTATTTGTTGCATAATATAATTAAATTGCATGTAATATTGATAAATTCTTCAGTGTTTAATTTAAAGGGATAAAGCTATGCGTGGATAAAGACATGAAAGTAATTTGTATACTCATCGCAGTTGTGTGTTGCACAATAATTTTAAAGCAATGATATTTGGATAGAATTTTTTTTGTAATGCCGATTAAAACAACAGTAGACTAGATTTATTTTACGTGAAAATTGAAAAATATCGATTAACTCGGTAAAGTATTGTCTTTGTAGTTGTTTTTGTCAGCATTAAATTAGTGTTTATTCTATTTATCATTTTTCATAATTTTATAATAGTCACACTATGTGTTTTCATAAAGTTTAGGTAAAAGATTTCGTGATTGCTGTTATCTCTCAGCTCGCACGAAGTTGGGATCAACAGCAGCTAACATGTAAACGCCTTTTCTAAGCTTATGTTAAAACCAAAAAAGTTAAATCATTCGTTGGTTGAGTTTTGGAATATTATTTTTTTAAAAAAAAACTTGGTGAGCAATTTTAGTGATGTCAATCCTCATTTTCGACGAGGCTGAAAACAGAAGAAAAAAAAAAAAAAATCCTTTGTTGATTTTCCAAGCCACACAGAGAAGCAGCTGAATAAAAAATTAGGGGAGTAAGATCCTCGTGGCCGTATAAAATTTCCAAAATTCAAAAGAAACAGCTGGTGATATAGCATCATCCACATTCTCTCTTTTGTTTTATTTGGGCTGTATTTCAATTTTTGAGGGTAAATTTCCCATTTTTTTAGTTGGTGTTTGATAAAAAAATTGTTAAAGGCTCATAATAATTTGCATAGGCCACATTTTCTATACATATTATAACATGCTTGCTATAAAAGAATAGACGTGCTGGGGAGTCATTTAAATAAACTAGCTCTCTCTACTTACTAAGTTAATTGATCATAATGAGAAAATTCTATGCCATTGCATTCTGCGCTCTGATTATGATTTTGCTTCTCGGATTGGATCCACGCTCATCGACAAGATCTCATCGATTACTCAAAGGTGAGTATGCCATTTATTTGGAAATGATTCTCCTCATTGAAAATTTAAATTTTGATTGATCAGATATATATAGAGGCAATGGTTACACCAATTGCGCTGTGATTTAACAAAAAAATAAAATCTTATTCTCTTCACAATTTTGCTACATAAATTTTTGTAATATTTGACATATACTAAAAATATGTTCGCTTATGATAGGTTTGGAAATGAAGGAAGAGAAAGATTTTTTCATCAAGAGTAACAAATATAAGCAGCAAACATTCGACATGTTTTTGGCTGCAGGAAGAGATATTTTTACACCTACTCCTTCTTCTCCTCATTCATCTCCTGTGGCACGGCCTTAGAGGATATACACGACCCTCTATTCGTATGATCATCTCTATAAAACAAGAATTAGACCAACCATGCCGTAGGCATCCAAAATATTTTCAATCATTGTCTATGCGAATAGCCGGCCATTGTTAAACTATTAAAATAATAATTTATTTGTTTTTCTTTCAATGACTAAATGGGTTTAAAAGGTTGTGTGTATATATATATATATATATTGTAGAAAATGGACGGAGAGAGCCACAAAATTTTACCTAGTGATTATCTTCAGAGTTAACTTGTCAATAATTATACGTGTAATGGTAAATGTTAAAAACATATTCTTGTTGGACATGAATATATATATGGGGACTTATTATAAATTTGTCTGGTGACTAACTTCAAAATTTATTACAATGGGAAGGTTTCTAATTATTACTAAGTTCACAGTATTGTGGGTAGCAATTGTTTTTGTTCAAATGCATGGATATGAAAGCTGCCTGGATAAAGAGAGGATTGGTCTTTCGGAAATCAGGGACTTCATAAAGTCAGTCAGTGAAATGCAATATGCAGATACCATTCTTGTTTC
The DNA here is from genome assembly GCA_025617385.1 of Murraya koenigii. NCBI lineage: Eukaryota > Viridiplantae > Streptophyta > Magnoliopsida > Sapindales > Rutaceae > Murraya > Murraya koenigii. Next base: position 21,156,124 of record CM046813.1, on the reverse strand, counting down.
ATGGGTTGATGAGACAACTTCTGAATGTTGTATTTGGGAGAGAATCAAGTGCAACGCGACCACAGGTCGGGTTATGGATGTATTACTCCATAGTGCAGTACAACCCAAATTTAATGACGTTTCTGATGGATTTCCAATTATAAATATGTCCCTATTTCTTCCTTTTGAAGAACTGCACACGCTTGACTTTTCCCAAAATGGATTTGAAGGTTGGCAAGAGAATAAAGGTAAATGTTGGATCAACCGTTGATCTAATTAATTTGTGTTGATCTTATAAAGATCTATGCCACATGGATTTGTTACGTTTCACTGTTAAGATTTAATTATATGTTCTTATCCAAAAACTACTGATCAAAATAGATTTGCACAAATTTACATTGAATCCATACCTCTAAATTTTGGTACTAATTGCTAACAGCTTTTCTATTGCGGCTTACAACAACAACGAGAGGTTTAAACAGTTAAAGATTTTAAATTTTGGTTTTAATTTTTTCAATGACAGTCTAATACAACTTTTAACTTTGTTGACAACTTTAATCCTTCGAGGAAATGGTTTAGGAGAACCTTTCTATCCTAATAAAGGTATATGTTAATATTTTGTATTTTTGAACATCAACCATCTAGGATATACACTTTCCTATCTAAATTTCAAATATTTCTTTTTTGTTGACGGAGGATTGACAAATTTGAGAAACTTAAGAGTGTTGGATTTAAGTGCTAATGGAATAACTGGTTCGTGAACAATGCAAGGTATCAACATTATGTTTTACTTCGGTTTCTACTTGGAGTTGGATTCTATAATCAATGATGTTAGAGATTTCAGCATTTAAGTCTTAACTTGAGTCGTAACTCTTAATTGATATGTTAAGCATTAATAGATAACATGATGTCAATTAAAGATAAGTTAGGCAGACAAAGCTCAAATTAACTCTCAAGCCCCTATCCATCCGAAAATTTAAACTCGGATAACAAGCCAAAAAATGCTAATTAAAAGCAATGGGTCAACCCTTATTTATCTCGATCTCATCTCCATATCATCCAGATTGTTCTTGCTTACTTGTAGAGTCAACTGAAATGTCACTACTCATTTCCCAGTCACCCGAGGTCATCTTCTGATTGATGATGATCTACTAATTCAGGCATTAGGTCGAACACCAGATTCATTCAACAAACATTTTGTTCTATCTAACATTTCTCCACCTACTTTCAAGAATATGTGAGTTGAAGAATCTTGCTCAGTTGAATCTCAATCGGAATAAATTCGATGGCCATCTCCCTCAATGTCTCAGCAACTTGACCTACCTTCGAGTTCTCGATCTCTCGTCCAACCAATTAAATGGGAATTTACCAATATCTGTCATTGCTAATCTCACATCCCTTGAATATCTATCTATATTTGATAACAATTTCCAAAGATCATCCTCCTTAAGTACATTAGCTAACAATTAAAGACTTCAGGATTTCCAACTTTAAAAAATAGATGGTACATTACAAGTCGAAAGTGAAAGCATTCCATGGCTACCTACATTTCAGTTGGAAGTACTCAATTTACAAAATTCCAACTTAAGAGGAATAATCCCAAGTTTTCTTCAATATCTGTATGACCCATGACTCATTGACCTCTCCAATAATAATTTAGTTGGTGGATTCCCTACTTGGTTGCTATAGAATAACACAAAATTGGAAATCCTGTTTCTGTTCAACAACTTCCTGACAAGAGTCCTTCAATTGCCCCACTACTGACATGATTTACTTTATATGGTTATTTCCAACAACGGTTTCACAGGTCAGCTGTTGAAGAATTCGGGTATGATTCTTCCAAAATTGGTGCATTTGGACATGTCACAAAATAGTTTTAAAGGCAGTACTTCTCCTTCTCTGGGTCATATGGAAATGCTCCAGTTTATGGATTTGTCTTCTAATAAGTTTTCGAGAAAATTACCAAAATTTTTTCTCACAATTGGGGTTCGTGAACCTGTCACATAAATATTTTGATGGGCAAATTTTTCCCAAATACATGAACTTGACCAAACTGACATGGTCATAGTTGAATGACAATCAGTTTACTGCGAGGAATAACATGTTATATGGTGAACTTCCTTACTGGATCGGTAACTTTTCAAATTTAGTTGTTCTTTTGATGTTAAGAAATTCTTTGGAAGGTGATGTTTTTGTTCAACTGAGCAATCTTCAATTTGTTTGAATTCTTGACATCTCCAAAAATGAGTTTGGGCCCCTGGAATTTTCCTTTAATCATTCATCATCACTGCAGTACCTTTTCGTGCATAATAATTCTCTAAACAGTTCAATTCCGAATGCATTTCGAATTTGTGTGCCTTTTTTTGAGAGGAAACAATCTTAAAGGTGATATTCCTCAGCAATTGTGTCATTTAAGGAAACTAGCTATTGTTGATATTTCCTATAACTTGCTTAATGGGTCAATACCTTCGTGCTTCAACAATATATGGTCGTGGATGGAAGAAGGGGATACTTTTACTGGATTTGTAATTTTTTATGTATAAATTTTACCATTTCCTTGTTGGAAAAATCAGCCTTAGCGTATGCATGATGTCTTGAAAAGTCAAAAAAGAAAATGGAGATTCACAAGCTTGCCGACTATTGTTGGAGTTGGCACCGAACTATTGACAATTTAAAGGATTTTTGAATTGTATGCATGCATGGAGAAATTAGCCACCAAACAACTTTGAAAATTGTTAGAGGTAGGTGTAATAGTGTAATTTGCACTCTTATAAATTGAGCTCAAATGATCATTTGAAATGCATTCCAAGCTTGAGAGAATTTGAGAATTTCAAATTCAAAGAGAAATAATTCATTAGAGAATTATTATTTGAGTGAGCAATTAGAGAGTGTGGGTAATTGAGAGTTATTTTCTTTCAAGTGTGTATGAGAGTACTGGTTGTATTTGGGTCATGAGAAGTGAGTTTCTTTACTTTAATATTGTACTCTAAATAATTGTTAATAATACAATTATCTTCTTTTGATCCTGTGGACATAGATATAATCGCCGAATCACATTAAATTCTTGTGTCATTTATTTTCTATAATTATTTAGTGCGCCTAATTCTGCATTTTATGCACAACAAGTGGTATCAGAGTCGAAGGTTTGTACTTGGGATATATGGTACTGTTCTATAAGGTATTATTTATAAGTACATACTATTTACATATACAGTACTATTCAAAAAATAATTTACTGTTCATAGATACTGGAGAGATGGCCATTTGTACTTGAGAGACAGTCTATTGTAAGTAGTGTGTATTTATGCATGTCTAGGAAAGTTCTATCAACAAGACGATAATAGTCTAAAGAGTTTGAATTTTAAGTGGGATCATTGTGACCCTTCCACTCTTCTAGAACCTTTCTTAGTGTATATATTCACGCGAAATTAACATCATAGAGAGTGCTTTTCAAGTGTGAATAGTTTGTTGAGAAAATGATAGAAGATAAAAATTCCAGAATTGAGGAGAGATCTACCAAAACTATTTTAGGAGACACTTCAGGTAGGATCTAGATGTTGTTATGAAAAATAAAAGACACTTATATGACGAAGAAACTTGGGATCGTATGAATGAGAAAGCTTGTGGTCAAATTAGATCTTGCTTGACTAAAGAGGTGAAATATCTGGTGAAAGATGAGGAATGTGTGATTACTTTATGGCGTACTTTGGAGAAAAAGTACTTGATGAAAAGTCCTGAAAATCGTCTTTATGCAATAAGATAGATATATGGCTTTCGAATGAAGCATGGGGTGTCAGTACACAATCACCTCAAGATTTGAAAAGTAACTTGCTGATTTGAAGAGTCTTGATGAAGATATTAAGGATGAAGTCAAGGTTATGATTCTGCTACACTTATTGACAGAAGAGTATAGTTATTTTGTGACTACTTTGTTATATGGGAAAAGCGTGATCATCTTCAAAGATGTTTGTACAACATTAACTAATTTAGAGATTTAGAATAATGGTAAACATTTTGACAGAGCATCATCTGAAGCTTTAATAGCCAAAAAGGACGATGGAGAAAAAGAAGAAGTGTAGTGGAAAGAATTCTCGGTCCAAATCGAGAAGTAGAAATATAGCTCGAGATGAGTGTGGCTTTTGTCATAGAAAGGGCCATTGTAGGAAAGATTATTCGAAGCCTCAGAAAAGAGATGGGAAGAAACCAATAGTAGTGAACATGGCACGGAAAGATGACAACTCTGATTATTCACTAAGTATTACGCCTACAATATATGTGGCTAATACAAATGAATTGATACTTGATATTGGAGCAACCTATCATTTGTGTCCTATTAGGGAATGATTTATAGATTTTCATAATTTAGAATTTAGAGCAGTTGTGATGGAAAATGATCAATCTTGTCACACAATGGGGATAGAAACAATTTGACTTAAATTGTTTGATGGAATGGTCAGAGAATTGAAAAAGGTTAGTATGTTTTAGCTTTAAAGAAAAATTTAATTTCTATGGGTGCTATGAAAGCTAAAGGCTATAAGGTTATCATTAAAAATGGTACAATGAAGTTTATATATAGAGGGCTATGGTGATTCTGCAAGGCGTTAGGCATCATAATTTTACAATTTAAAGGGAGGTACTACTGATGAAATTAATGTTTCTGAGGCGCATAATGACACTACCAAGCTATGGTATGAGTTTTTAAAAGGTACCAAAACCTGTAAGTTAAATTTATGTGAGCATTGTGTAATAGGCAAGAAAATAAAGGTGAAGTTTGGTACAGTTAATCACAATACTCATACGATCCTTGAATATATTCACAGTGATGTATGGGACCAACCAAGATTGCATCAATTGGTGAAAGCCATTATTTTGTTACATTTGTTAATGATTTCTATAAACATATGTGGGTGTACACCATGTGAACAAAAAATGGGGTTCCAGAGATTTTTATGAAATGGAAGAATCTGGTGGAGACTGAAAATTGTAGAAAGATCAAAGTATTACGATATGATAATGGAGGTGAATATAATTCTGATCCATTCTTGCAAGTATGCCACAGAAAGGGTATAAAAAGACATTTCATAGTGAGACATTCTTCGTAACAGAATGTTGTGGCTGAGTGTTTGTTATTTAATGCTAGTTTAGATAAAAATTTTTGGGCTGATGTTGTGAGCTATGCAAGTCACTTAATAAACCGTTATCTTCTGCTGCAATTGGAGGTAAAACGTCTATAGAAATGTGGTATGAAAAGTATCCACAAGACTATGACTCTATTCGTGTATTTAGGTGTTTAGATTATTATCATGTAAAAAATGATAAGCTCGATCCTCGTGCAAGGAAAGCTATATTTTTGGGATTCAAAGGTAAAGTTAAAGGTTTCAAGTTCTGGGATCTTGAAGATAAAATGTTTGTGTATAGCAGAGATATCACCTTTGATGAAGCTTCTATGTTAAAGGCTTCAAGTTCTCAGTAGGTGGAAAACAAGACTAATGAGACATTGCAGCGGGTGGTGTTTAATGTAACTTTGTATGTATTAGTTAGTTCTATAGAAAGGAGTTCAACTTTGGAAGTGACATCAAAAGTTGTAGAAGAGGTTGTTTCTATTGATGTCGCAAAAGAGCAAGAAATAAATGAAGTTGTAGACGATAAAAATGAGACTATATCAACAAAGAGGCCAAAAAGAGTGGTAAAGAAACCTAGATGACTTACAAAAGACATAGTGGTAGCGTATGCACTTCCAATTATTGATAATAACATCCCTAACACTTTCGGTGAAGTATTTATGTAGCAGTGAAAATAATTAGTGGAAGTTAGCCGTGGAGGAAGGGATGAAATCTATCTATCAAAACCAGACTTGGGAACTTTTGGAGTTACCTAAGAGGAAAATAGCTATTGGTAATAAATGGGTCTACATCAAGAATTAAGGATCTCTAAATCAATCAACTCATCGATACAAGGCTTGGCTTATAGCAAAATGTTTTATTTAGAAGGTATTGACTATAACGAAGTCTTCTCTCTAGTTGTAAAACATACTTGTATTCGTATCTTACTTGCTTTGGTAACAGAATATGAGTTATCGTTGGCTCAATTGAATTATAAAACGACGTTCTTACATGGAGATTTAAAGGAAGAAATCTATATGACTCAGCCTTATAGTTTCAAAGTTGCTGGAAAGGAGAATCATGTGTGTAGATTGATTATATCTTTGTACGGACTGAAGCAGTCACCAAGGTAGTAGTACAAGAGATTTGATCAATTCATACAAAGGCAAAAATTCACCAGAAGTGAACACGATCACTGTGTTTACTTTAAAAGACTACAAAATAGAGCTTTCATCTATTTGTTACTCTATGTCAACGATATGGTTATAGCTCCGAAGAATAAAAGTGAGATTGAGACATTAAAGAAGCAGCTGGCTTCTGAGTTCGAGATGAAAGATTTGGGTGATGCATAGAGAAAGCTTGGGATGGAGATTCACAGAGACTGAAAGAATAGAAGCATGTGGTTGACTTAAAAATCTTATTTGAAGAAGATGCTAGAAAGGTTCGGTATAAATGACAAAACTAAATTGGTATGTATTCCTCTAACTCCTCATTACAAATTAAGATCTTCTTTATGTCCTTCCTCCTAAGAACAGCGCGACTATATGGCTCGTGTTCCATATGCTGGTGCTGCGGGTAGTATTATGTATGCTATGGTGTGCACAAGGTGAGATATATCTCAAGCTGTTAGTATGGTTAGTAGATACACGCATAATCCATAAAACGATCATTGGCTTACGGTAAAGTGGATTTTCCGATACTTTTTTGGGACAGTTGATGTTGGGATATTATTCAAGAAGGATTGTGGTCAACAATATATTGAGTATTATGATTCTGATTTCAAAGGAGACCTAGACAAACGAAGATCAACCATGGGCAATGTATTCACATTAGGTGGAGGTCCGATCAGCTAAAGTTCAATTCTACAATCGACAATTGCTCTGTCCACTAAGGAAGCAGAGTACATGGTAGCAACTGAGGCTGTAAAAGAAGCTATCTAGTTGAAAGGCTTGTTAGGTGATATGGGTGTAATCTAGGAGAACATTAAGGTTTCTGTGATAACTAAATTGTAATATTCCTTTCGAAGAATCAAACATATCACGCTTGGACGAAACACATAGATGTAACATATCATTATGTGAGAGAGATTATCGAGAGCGGTGATGTGTTATTGAAAAAGATTAATATTAAGGATAACCTATCAGATATGTTAATAAAAGTAATTTATGAAATTAAGTTTAAACATTGATTGAAACTAATTCAAATTCTTCAAATGTGTTGAGTTTGAAGAATTTTAAACTACGGTTAGCTTGATCACATATTTTGGGTATATATGAGTCACAGAGATGCAGCTACTTTGGGGATGATGGTTCATTGGTAGTTAGTTCAAATTTAGATAAATCTTCACTGAGGTGTCACTGAAGTGGAGATTTATTGGAAAAATCAGCCTTAGCACAAGCACGATGTGTTGGAAAGTCAAAAAGGAAAATGGAGACTCAGAAGCTTGCCGACTATTGTTGGAGTTGGCACCGAATTATTGACAATTTAAAGGATTTTTGAACTACATGCATGCATAGAGAAATTAGCCACCAAACAACTTTGAAAATTGCTAGATGTAGGTGTAATAGTGTAATTTACACTCTTATAAATTGAGCTCAAATGCTCATTTGAAATGCATCCCAAGCTTGAGAGAATTTCAAATTAGAGAAAAATAATTCATTAGAGAATTATTATTTGAGTGAGCAATTAGAGAGTGTAAGCAATTAAAAATTATTTTCTTTCAAGTGTGTATGAAAGTACTGGGTATATTTAGGTTATGGAAAGTGAGTTTCTTTACTCAATTATTGTACTCTAAATAATTGTTAATAATACAATTATTTTCTCTTGCTTCTGTGGACATAGACATAATCGTCGAATCATATTAAATTCTTGTATCATTTATTTTCTATAATTATTTGGTGCGTTTAATTCCGCATTCCGAGTACAATATTCCTGCAATTGGCAATTATTATAATTCTACTCTTAACTTGATGCTGCCGGGAGAAGATTATCGAGATTCATATCAAGAGATAGAAGTAAAATTCAAGGCCAAGAATAGTTATGAATCTTACAAGGGTGAAGTTCTTGAGTATATGACAGGTCTGGATTTTGTCAAGCAATGAATTATCTGGAGACATCCCTTCAGAAATTGGACAACAGCGAGAAGTTCGTGTTCTAAATTTATCTCATAATTTCTTATCAGGATCTATATCGAAGGCTTTTCTAATTTGGAAATGATAGAGCATGGACCTCTCATACAACAAATTAAATGGTCAAATTCCCCGTGAGTTGAGTGAGCTTAGCTTTTTAGCTATCTTCAATATGTCATACAACAACTTATCTGGACCAACCACTGATACATGGCAGTTTGCAGACTTTGATGAAGACAATTACAGTGGAAATCCACATCTTTATGGTCCAGCTGTCCTGAAGAATTGCAGCAGTGACCTACCACCACCACCAATGGCGCCAGCAGAAGAAGATGAATCTGTAATTGATATGGTAGCGTTCAATTGGAGTTGTGGTGCATCATTTGTTACAATTGTACTGGTGTTGTTAGCACTCCTTTTTTTGAACTCAGCTTGGCGCAAGCAATGATTTTGTTTAGTCGATGCATGTGTCAATTTCTTGTACAAGTTTGTATTTTACCAACACTGACTTGAGCAATCATAAGCTGGATTGTTCTTTCCAATTTTTTTATTTTCTTTAAAGTAATATTTTATGATTACCAAAGAATAGCTCTGTTGTTTGGTCTCTTGGAATGAAAACAAGAGGTCATGGGTTTTGAGTGAAAAGGAACAATGGAAGATTTAAGCACAACCGGTTCGAAGCAGTTTGACCCTTCCTTTCAACGAATCAATGCGACGATCGATGCCTGGCCGATACCCCATGCGGTATGGTGTCATCACTGTTATCGATGGCTAGCACACGCCCCTACAGTATCATCATTTCATACACACATGCCCGACACTATCATGGGTCATGGGAACCCATGCCCACCTGACATCCTGCATTCCCAAGGAGTGCCACAGCAATACTGGCTGTCAAAGGGGCTCAGACACCATTTACGTAGGAACGGATGACCCCAGAGAAAAAGGACGGGAAAACTGAAGAATAAAAGGAAACCGACGTGTAAGTTACGGGGGTTCCAGAACTTCAGATTCTTCTTATTTCTCACATTTCGGCAATTTTTTTTTAGTTACGGCCACTTTGATCGAAAAATCATTTTTTTTTCTCCGGTCTCTCATATAAAGAGGGATACAAAAAGAATTACCCGATCACTGACTTGAGCGTCGGAGGGTTTTCACCGAAAAAACATCCGGCGACCCCTGACCTTGCTTCTGTGAGCGCAGGCCCAAGGAAATCGCTGTTCCGGAGAATAGAGGAGAATTGAGATTGGCAAGTATTCTTGCTCGAGCATCCTGCAAGCAGAAGTTTGTGACACTACTCGAGAGCACGCAGAAAATCGCATCAACGTTTTGGCGCCGTCTGTGGGGATCAGTTCAAAAAGCCTAACCTCCCTACACATTCAAGAAATATAACGCAACAATGAGAGGAAATGGCAGGAGAGGAATAAATCCGGAGGAGTCGGTGACTTTGAGGGAGGTGGCCAATGAGGCCCAAAATAGAGAGATCTAGGAGAGAATGGATCGGATGAAAAAAAAAATGGAAGCGTTGACATCCATCCTGCAGGAACTCAGGGAGGGGCAGAGGAAAGGAAAAGGGATCCCGTCAACACTTGGAGGGGGAAGTACGCAGGTTAGCATAGGTTGTGGAAGACCTCCGGGGAAACGAGAAAGGCCCGAGTTGGAGGATAATACTGGACAACGAGTCCCCACTCTCAGCGGAGATCATGGGCGTCACAATACCCTAGGATTTTTTATTCCCGGATTTGAGATTCTCAGGGAAGATTGGCCCGTTGGTGCACATAGAATGGTTTAACGACATGACAAGAGTACATGGCCTAACGGCAGCCCAGCGGTGCAGGGCCTTCCCACTTACTCTTGAGGGAAGGGCGAGAGAATGGTACCGCAGGCTACCGCGGGGAAGCGTTCTGAGCTTCGAACAAATGTGCAGAGAATTTACGAAGCAATTTCAGGCCGCGGTGACCCCCGAAGATGACATAATGGAGCTATCAGAGATCAAACAGAGGGAGGGAGAGCCCTTCTGGGAGTTTTTCAAGAGGTATCATCGGTCGGTTCTGGATCTTGGGGCATTCAACCATTCTCAGGCATTGAGGGGGCTAAGGGACGGAATCAGGATTGGGAGGCCATGGTACAATTTACGGAGCCCTTCGATCCGTTCATATTCTGATGCGTACGAACAGGTGAAGATGGACATGGTTATCGAGGAGGAAAAGACTGCGAAACTAAGAAGTGAGCAGGGCAGTGGAGCGAAGAGGAAGGAAAAAAGAGGTCCTGCTCGAGGAACATCAACTTCCAGGGTAATAAGGGATTGGGTTGCTCCCTATAATCCTTATTAGAGAGCTCCCCAACCGCGAATGGCTCCCGCTCCACTTCGCAGGTCCCTCGGCTGCGAAAGTAGGGAATACCGACAACAAGATAGCCATCCTTCCAGTAATCAACCACCAAGCCAACTTATGCCGAATAACCACAGATCCGACCGTCCATTACCCCTCCCCTAGGAAACTTCCCTTGGGATCGGGCGATACAGGTGGTTGAGCAAAGCCCCGCCTATAGACAATACACGACATTGAAGGTATCGCTCGAAGAAATATTCCAAGCGGCGGAGGAACGAGGACTGCTGAGCCCTCCAACACCAATGGCTAAACCAGCTGGCAGAAGAGATAGGGGACGGTTTTGCCGCTTCCACGGTGACCATGGCCACTCAACATCACAGTGCCGGGATTTAAAGAACCAGGTGGAGGACCTGGTTAGAAACTGATATTTAGATGAGTTTATTGAGGGGGGCCATCCGGTGGTGGAGTAGCAAGCAGAAGAGGATGACAGAACCTACGGCATGGACTTGGAGCTGCCGGTTACGAGAGTGATCTCAGGAGGACCCACGATGGCAGGAAATTCAAACAGGGCTCAGAAAAACTATTGCAGATACGCCACTGCTGGCCGGGAGATCCTGTTCGCCGCGCCCGCTGCAAAAAAGGCTAAGGTACGATAAGTGCCCATCATTGGATAGAGGAGAATGAGGATGGGGTACTGTACCCCCATGAAGATACCTTGGTCGTGAAGGCAAATGTTGCTAAGAAGGAGGTCGATCGAATATTGGTGGATTCAGGAAACTCGGTGGATATTCTCTTCAAGTCCACACTCGACGATTTATGAATAGTGGATGTGAGCCTCGAGCAGACGAACACTTCCCTAAAAAGGTTCGGGGGAGGAAAGCTAATCCCTATGGGAATCATCAAATTGGTTGTGACTATGGGCTCGCACTACTAGAAAAATGGCCTTTAGTGATACTAAAATAGTGTCACTAATTACTTTTAGTGACACTTATTAATAGTGTCAGTGATCTGAGAGTCAGAAAAATACTGACACTTGAATGTGGTGTCAGGGATTACTATTACTATAGTATTACAGATTTTATGACACCATAGTGATAGAAATTACTAATAATTATTACGTGTCAAAAATTCGTATCACTATAGTATTATTAATATTGTGACACTCTTGTAACAGTATTTACAAACAATTATTACATGTCAATGTAAATGCTATGTAGTTTACCTGTAGACTATAGTTTTATACATAAGAAAATATAACTTTCATTGATATAACTAAGGGAATAAGTACAAGATGTGGGGTGGGCAAGTCCTCACCCAAACAATAGGTCCAACAATCTTTAAAGGTAAACTAGCTAAAGTAGTGCTATTACAGCTTCTAGACGTATGTTGAAATATAGCATGATTTAGTCTTTTAAGCCTTCGTTGAACTTCAGAAATGGTCCAAACAATCTCCATCTTGCTGCTCTTCTTTCTATGATTAGGTTTACTACTTCTTGGCAATCTGATTCAATAATTAGAGAAATACATCTGCATTTTCTACAATTAGGCCCCAATTTCATCGCTTCAGACTTCTACAGATGCTTTGACTCGCCATAAAATCTAGATTTCTTCACAGCAACAACAACAAACTCTCCCTAATGGCAATTCCCAACCCAACATATTGATCTTTTGACTTGATGTCTGCATCCACATTCATTTTAAACCAACCTGTAGGGGAGCTCCAGCTTGGCTAACTACAACATAGATGTTTTCCTCTCAGGTTATACCAAAACTACAACATATTGTAAGCAGCAACACTTGAAAAACTCCAACCACGACTCAAATACGACCTCCCGATAACAAGAAAGACATCTAAAATACCACCAAAACCTGCTCAGAATGGGCCAACAGGAAATAATTAACCAAGAGAAATTCTATAGTCACTATAATGTGAAGACCTCTTCAAGGAGTTTGAACTGAAAATTCTAAGCATCTAACTTCATAAATAAATTAATAATTACAGCCTTGATAGCAATCTAAACTTCAATAGCAATTAACAAGGAAATTCACAAAAAAAAAATTATAAATTATTTTAAATCATTCGTAATTGATCACCAAACACTGAGATGAGCATATACTTGTCATTTCCCAAAGATGAGCCCCAGAGTCCACATAACCTTTTGCCTCGCTTCGGTCGATCGAGGTCGATATATCTTTTGTTTCTTTAACCAACACTCGAGATGAAAATGAAATTATAATTCATTTCACACAGGAGGACTCATTGGTATAGAAATTAAGCAAGAAGGCACTGAAAATTGCAACTGACCTTACCAAATCGTGATCCATAAGACTTCTTGTTGCCACAAAACACCCAGGTATCACACAAACAAGGCCCATCGTTGCCAGTACACATAGCTTTACAAGCCTCACAACACTATTTAGAACTGTGTTTCAGTGAGCATGGCCTTATGTGTGTGATATTCCTGTTTTTCAATGCATCCTTGTTACTAGCCGCTCCCATAGATCCCAAGAAGAGACCCTGGCAAAAATAAAAAGAATCGCAGAAAATAACCTGAATTAAGAGATTTGGGCTTTAAGTAACTCAATTGAAGCAAATTCGTATTTGGTAATCATAATGAAACTGTCAATTATATTGTTGAATGATGAAATCAATATTTAGTTACCTGTTCAATCTCACATGGAACCCTGTCTTCTCTCAAACATGTTGTTAACGCCAATCCAAAGTGGCTGGCTTGTTAACCCACCAGAGATATATTTCCAAATTTACCATAAAAACTACAAAACCATACTAGAAATTCAACAGTTTTAGTCTCTCAATTGCCTTACTCTGTATCATTATCTACTTTGGAAATACAACTAGAAAGCAACAGCCTTCTAGTTCTATCAACTAAGGCTTTCACCCAGATTTTTCTGACTATGGCAAGCGGATGAGTCTATTAAATTAGATTGAAAGGTGGAATGAACTCTACTCCAAGAAAGGCTCTTGTGATTAGCTACAAGTTGAATTCCTAAACAGTTTTGAACAGCATGACACTACGCTTGACTTCAAAGCAAAACAAGTAACTCATGATGTCCATAAACATGCACAACATAGATCACAAATCTGGGAAATTCATGAACTCTACTCCAAGAAAGATAATGCTAGTTAAACAGTTCAAAACAGGGAATTATAAACTTTAGAAAATGGAAGGCAAGCTAGTTTAACCAAAATACTTATTTAATCCTCTTGTGGTTGGCTAACCTAAAATAAACAACATGCTTTCCAAACTCAATAGTCACTATGCACAAATTTGTAGAACAAAACTTAGCTTCATCACTTCACCTTACTGTCAGAATCAGAAGACTCATCCCTTTGTACAGAATCTGCCCCTAAGCTCACTTCATTATCCCTTTGGCTTCAACATAACCTTCTCGGATCATTTTGTCTATTAATTTGCGGACAGTTGATTGATTGGCATCTTCAATCTTTGGGTTTCCAGGAAAAATAACCAACTCGACTAAGTCCTCGCAATACTGATTAGACAATCGTCATATTTCCACCGGAACTAAACTGCAAATGGTTGACGCATTTCTTTTCTTTCTTATTACCTGAATATTCTCAGACAAAAATCAGATTTCATCCACAATGACAAATAAAGAATAATTTAACAAAAATACACAAAAACTAGAAAACTACAATAGGCAATCACATAAAAGTTCAAAACTGCAGTTGCTTTATGAAAGAGAAAGCAATGGCTTGTTCATACGAGACGTGGCGCCCTATTGTCGACACACAGATTCCAGCCGACAAGTAAGTAAATCCCTGATAAAAATGTCAGAAATTTCAGCTTCTTCAAATTCACAGTCAACGTTCGCATCCTTTTGGCAGTTTTCCTTTCTTTAAACAAAGAAGTTTAAGAAGAATACACAACAGTAATATATAAGTTACCTGTTGCATCAACTTGGCCAAAGCCTTCATCTGAATGTGATTGTTAGCATCGAAGTCTGCAAGAATAGGCAAGGCCTCATAAGAGCCCAATCCTCGATAGCAACAGTCTTAGCAATAGCAGCATAAGTAACCATAACAATAACAAAACCAAAGAAAACATGAACCAAAAACAAGAGATCCAAAATAGCCTTGGCCCTCAGCTTAAACTCTTCCAAATCACACTTGGTGGACCCCTCAATGATTCATCATCATTAATAAATAATCATTTTGTCATCAGAATTATCATTATAAACAACAATAATTCCTAAAATATTACCAGCTGCTTGTTGTAATCGTGCATGTTCTTGTTCTAATCAGACATTCTTTTCTCAGCCTTTGCTACAAAGGGAGCTTTCTCCTAACATCGCATATCCAAAGAAATATGAACAAACAAGTCAACACATACAATTTTTAAATTAGGTAAAAAAAAGATGAATAAATTGAATATAATACTTACATCATCCGACATTGACTTCCATTTTTCTCCAAGTGACTTTGCCAACCTGATTCATAAGAAAGCTCACATTAAAATCGGTTAGGAAAGAAGTAATATAAATATATATCACTTACAATGAACGAACAAATTTGTTGTTAGGATGAGCTTCTTTAAACTACTTCTCGAACTCCTCCCTTAATTTTGTCAAAAATAAATTGAGATTTAAAACTCTCGAATCAACGACGAAAACATAAAGATGATTTTTGTTTTGTAAATTCAAACAAAAAAAAAAAGAAAACGAAACTCATACATGAAAGCGAAGAAAGCACTAGGAGGCCTTTTCGACTTGTTTGGATCTTTCGCGACCTTGGCTTCGCTGTCACTTGCCGACTCTCGCCTTTGCTCTTCAAACCTTTAAACACCGAGAAAAAAATCACAAACAATATTGAACGAAATAAATATACAAGTAACACTAAAAACAACAAAAAAAGAATAGATCTACGAGATACGATATTATCAAAACTACGAAAACTCACTTGCTATCGGTTCCTACCGCTCGACTTCGATCCGCCTCCTTTCATGATGAATCCCGCACTAAAAATGATGTAAACCGGTGAGAATCGGTGAGAATCGAGAGACTCGAATCAAGCCGCACGGAGAGACTCAATGAAGTTACCCAGCAAAGTTAGGGTTTTTGGAAGACAAAAGGATATGCTTTGTTCGTGCGAGTGTGTGGACCTTTGTTTTTGGCTTTATGAGGCGGAGTGACATAACGAAAGATTAATTTTGGAGGAAATCAAAAATTTTATAAATTGAGATTACGAAAATCAAAACGAAAGAAAAGATAACAGTAAAGTATGATTTTTGAATTAATTGAAATCAACTTGTAAATAAAAACTTGTAAATAGAGAAGAGAACAGAAGATATCAAGAAAAGAGAAATGAAAGAGAAAGCATGAGGGAAAGCATGAGAGATCGAGTGAGAGATAAGTGAGAGTCAGCGTTAATTAGGTTTTGTTATCTTTTTGTTATTATATTTTTGTTTTTAAAATATTTAAAACGAACAAATTAAGTTAATTCAATATGACTCGATGGTCTTTGTTTCAATTGTTAAAATTTTAAATTCTAGAAGTCTCAGGTTCGAGTTGGCACTAAAACAACTATTAATGAATTTTTTTTTTTATCTCTGATACTTTAGTGTCAGTGATTATTGATGTTTAATTTATTGACACACTAGTATCAATAATCTCTAATACCTACTTGTTAATAGGTGCATTTGTTCACAATTACTGATACTTTTTACTAAGTGTCAGTAAACTAAGTGTCAGTAAATGTCATTTTTCTAGTAGTGTTGAGGCCTTTTGAAAGGAATATGATGATAGACTTCATGGTGGTGGATGAAATCAGCCCCCACTAAGCAATACTGGGGAGGCCCTTCATGAGGATCAGCCAATCAGTATTGTCCACCCACTACTTAGCCTTAAAGTACCGAGTAAAAGGGGCTGTGGGAGTTGTCAAGGGCAGTTAGAGGGTCGTAAGGAGCTGCTACGCTGTGGCAGCAAAGGAAACTATGCAGGTAACGTCATTAGACTCGAGGAGGGAGTCGATGAACAGAAGACAGAAGCCCGCTGAGGAATTGGAGGAAATTAGAATAGGACCAGACGACTGCGAGAAGAAGGCCGGATTCGCTCGGGCATTAGCGGGCAGTTGAAGGAAAATCCTGTCGAGTGTTTGCGAGCACACTTTGATGTATTCACTTGGACACACGAGGACATGCCTGGGATTGACCCAGAGGTGGTTGTCACAGGGTGGCAATACAGAAGGACGCTAAGCCAGTGAGGAAGAAGAGGAGATGCGTCAACCAAGAAAGATACGAGGCCATAAACTGTGAGGTGGAAAAGCTACTGAAAGCAGAATTCATAAGGGAAGTCTCCTACCCTGAATGGATCTCAAACGTGGTGTTGGTAAATAAGGTAAGTGGGAAATGGAGAATGTGCGTGGACTTCACGAATGTGAATAAAGCTTGCCCGAAAGATAGCTTCCCATTGCCGAAGATAGACTAGCTGGTGGATTCCACAGTAGGGCATGGCCTGCTCAGCTTCATGGATGCCTTCTCGAGCTACAACCAAATTCCTATGTATCGGCCGAATGAAGAATGCACGGCCTTCATCACCAACCAAGGCCTGTTTTGTTACAAGGTCATGCCCTTTGGCCTAAAAAATGCAGGGGCAACCTACCAGAGACTGGTGAACAAGGTCTTTAAGCCATTGATTGGCCGAACAATGGAGGTTTATGTGGAAGATATGATTACGAAGTCAAAGGACGTGGAGGAACATGAAAAGCATTTGGAAGAAACCTTCGCGCTCTTAAGAAAATATCGGATGAAGCTTAATCGAGAAAAATGTGCCTTTGGAGTTAGTTCCAGAAAATTCTTGGGCTTTGGTCAGTTATAGAGGAATCGAAGCCAATCTGGAAAAGATAAGAGCAGTAATGGAGATGAAATCCCTGCATACTCTCAAGGAGATACAAAGCCTTACAGGTAAATTAGCATCCCTCAACAGGTTCATCTCCCGAGCCATGGATAAGTGCCGCGTCTTCTTCCAGGAAATGAGAAAGGCAAGAAAGACAAAGTGGACACCAGAATGCGAATCGGCGTTCCAACAGTTGAAGGAATACTTACTGAAAGCCCTATTATTGTCAACACATCGAGTAGGAGAGGTTTTGTGTTTGTACTTGTCGGTGTGGCAATGGGCAACGAGCTCAGTCTTGGTTAGGGAAGAGTTAGGGGTACAATACCCCGTCTATTACACGAGCAGAGCCCTGTTGGTGGCAGAAACTCGATATCCGCCAATGGAAATATGGGCACTGGCCCTAGTAACGGCGGCCTGAAAGCTGAGACCCTACTTCTAAGCACATCCGATAACAGTTTTGACGAACTAACCGCTCAGGCAGATTCTGCACAAGCTAGAGACCTCCGGAAGGTTGGTGAA
Source organism: Murraya koenigii (assembly GCA_025617385.1). Taxonomy (NCBI): domain Eukaryota; kingdom Viridiplantae; phylum Streptophyta; class Magnoliopsida; order Sapindales; family Rutaceae; genus Murraya; species Murraya koenigii. Next base: position 21,138,193 of record CM046813.1, on the reverse strand, counting down.
ATGGTCGGTAGAACTCAGTGAATTCGACATCAGCTACCAACCCCGAACAATAATAAAAGCGCAGTCTTTAGCTGACTTCGTAGTTGAATGCATAGAAAGGAATGAAGAGATGGATAGCGAGCACCCACCAGACCCTTCTACCCCGAGCAACGCATGGACGGTCACGGTGGATGGGTCATGTGGAGATCAGAGAGCAGGAGCAGGAGCAGGAGTTGTGTTCCTCAGCCCTAAAGGGGTGGAGATGCAATATGCCGTAAGGCTGAAATTTGAGGCCACCAACAACCAGGCCGAATACGAGGCTGTAATCGCGGGATTAAAGCTCTCCCTGATAGTAAAAGCGAAAGAGGTAAAGCTCCGGACAGATTCTCAGCTAGTAGCAAATCACCTCAACAAAAGCTTTCAAGCGAAAGGTGAGAAGATGGATGCCTACCTTGGGAAAGTGAGGCAGCTGATAAAGAATTTTCGAGCAGTCGAGGTTGAGCAGATCGTGAGAGGGAAGAATTTTTAAGCTGACATGATAGCGCGAATGGTCCCTACATCCGACCCCAAAATGGCGAAGTCTATTCCATTGGAAACCAAAACCTGCTCGAGGTGATGAGTTTATCATCGAGTAGTACCTGGATGAACCCAATCATTTCTGATCTCAAGGAAGGGGTGCTGTCTGCCAATAAGAAGCAGGCAAGGAACCTATAGTGTAAAGCGGGCCAGTACACGTTGATAGATGGGGTATTGTACAGGTGAGGATACACCGTCCCTCTGCTATGCTGTTTAGATCAAGAGGAAGCTGATTATGTCCTCCGGGAAATACATGAAGGGATTTGCGGGAACCATTCTGGTGCGAGGTCTTTGGCTTTCAAGGCCTTAAAGCAGGGGTAGTTCTGGTCCCGTATGCATCAGGACGCGCAAGAGAAGACCAAGAGCTGCAAAAGTTGCCAAAGCTTTGCCAATTACATGGCCCAGCCTCCATGGAACCTCACAGTAATGAATTGTCCTTGGCCGTTTGCTCAATGGGGAATCGACTTGATAGGGCCGTTACCAAAGGGAAGAGCATCCGCAACTTATGCCTTGGTGGCAATTGATTATTTCACCAAATGGGTAGAGGTGGGAGCCTTGAGTAGTATCACAGAAAGAAAGACCACTGACTTCATTTGGAAAAATGTGATTTGCAAGTATGGGATTCCCCACGCGTTGGTTACGGATAACAGGAGGCAATTTGACAATAACAAGTTAAGGGACTTTTACAAGAACATGGGAATAGAGCTAAAGTTTTGCTCACCATCACACCTGCAGGCCAACGGGCAAGTAAAGGCTGCAAACAAGACTATAAAACACCTCCTGAAAACCAGACTCAACGAGCAGAAAGGGGCTTCGGTTGACTAGCAGCCTGGTGTCTAGTGGGCTTATAGAACCACGCATAAAACTGCCACAGGGGAGACTCTATTCTCCTTGGCATTTGGGCATGAAGCAGTTGTCCCCGCCGAAATAGGAATGGGAACACACCGAACGGAGCACTTCAACAAAGGGTAAAACGATGAGCAGATGTGTGCGGGCTTGGACCTGCTGGAAGAAAAAAGGGAAAGGGCCGCAGCAAAGATAGCAGAATACCAGCAGAGAGTGCCCCGCTATTAAAACCGGAATGTACACATCCGCCGATTTCAGGTGGGAGATTGGGTACTTAGAAGAGTCAATCAAAACACTAAGGACCCCAGGCAAGGTGTATTAGGCCCGAATTGGGAAGGTCCTTATAGGGTCTCTCAAATAGCCGGTCCGGGAGCATACAGATTGACCTACCCCGATGGACGAGAGGTCAAAAGGTCGTGGAACGCAGGACATTTGATGAAGTATTTCCAGTAAGTTCCCTTGTATTGCAAGCATTAATATCCAGTTCCTACCGAAATAAAGATGTATAAAGTCTTGAACATCAATAAAAGCAAGAAAAATGCTTCCAATGTTAATTCAATATGAGCAAGTTAAAGCTTATGAGCATGAAGAAACGCAAAGGCCAGAAGTCTCTAAGCCAAATTGAAGGCGAGACGGTGCCAAGCGTGAGCCAATAGCAGGCTGGAGTAGAGTAAGCCCGTGGAGAAACGTAAAGGCCAGAAGTCTCTGAGCCAAATTTAAGGCGAGACGGTGCCAAGCGTGAGCCAATAGCAAGCTCGAGCAGAGTAAGCCCGTGAAGAAACGTAAAGGCCAGAAGTCTTTAAGCCAAATTTAAGGCAAGACGGCGCTAAGCGTGAGCCAATAGCAGGCTCTAGCAGAGTAAGCTCGTGAAAAAAACAAGGGCCAGAAGTCTCTAAACCTAACTTAAGGCAAGATGGTGCCAGGTATGAGTCAAATATCAGCTCAAGCAGACCAAGCTCACAAAAGAAACAGAGATCTACAGGACTAACTTAAGGCAAGGCATTATCACCCATAAGCCAGGAGAGGGCACAAGCAGAAATGACTCGGAGAAGAAACACAAGGGCCCAACATTTGTTAAAGTTCACTTGGCAAGCGCGTGGAGTTAATCTCATAGTGCAAGAAGAAAACATATATGTAAACACAAGGACAAATTATCATCAATGTTCTTCATTCATTTATTAAAAAAGTACAAGTAAAAAAAAAAAAAATTTTTTTAGGTGGCTGGAGAGTCGGGGCTAGCAGTTGGAGCTAGGTCCTTGGGAAGTGGAGTACCTTCGGTGGCAGCAGTAGCGGGGGAGACCTCGGCAGTAGGAGGAGTAGCCTCTTCAGTCCCTACAGGGGCCTCAGTTGGAGGGATTCTCGGCCCTTAGTTTGGGGCATCATGCTCGAGCATGTAAGCCGCAACGCCTGCCTTGAGCTTGGATATATCCATGTTGGGATGCTCCTTGCCCAGGACAGACACGTGGCATTCATAGCTGAAAGTCACCCCGCCATTATACTCTGTCATGAGCCAGCCTTCCAAAGAGTCCACATTCCTCTGAAGACGAGAAGTCTCTACCTCCAGAGTCCTCTCAAAGGAGAACCTCTGCAAGTCCAGGTCCTTCCGAGTGTTCACCAACTCATCCCGGACCATAGACAACTCCTTCTCGAGTTAGAGTGCCTTGGATTCTGACAGGGCCGCCTTCTCCTAGAGGGTGGAGATCTCTGTGCGAAGCTTCGCTGCCTCTTCATCCTTCTGCTCAAGACTCTGTCTCAAATTCTGATTTTATGCTCTGATCTTCCTCTGGGAGTCTAGAGTCTTGGTCTTGAAGGAGGTAGCAACAGTCGTGACACGGGAAGAGAGGCTATGGAGCGTACCGACTAGGTCCTCAGTACTAGAAGCTTTTATCCCCTCCAAAAACCTCTCATCCATGTGCCTGCCAAAGTCCTTAAGGTAGGGCTCGGCGATGCCATGCCTCTGCTACTCCTGTGTGTGTCCTGCTCGTGATCGAGTTGAAACGGCGGTCCTCGGACCCCTTCGGGTCACACCTTTTGTTGCTCGCTCAGTCTCCTGAGTAGGAGGTGTAGCCCTGATCGGCGAGGCAGCAGTATCGGTTCGAGGCCGCTTCGCTAGAGCAGAGGAGCTGCTCGAACGATCTAAGGTGCTTGCGGGCCTCTCCAGCAGAGAAAGCACACCACTCATCTCCTCTTGAGGAACCAGGCCAAACTCAACAAGATTGTGGATTGAGAGAAGCTCCCTGCACGAGCTCGCATTGTTGAGAGCAGTGTTGACACACGATTGAAGCTCTTCCCCAATCCGATAAGAGGCACTCCAAGACACTACAGCAACCATCAGAACAGAAGGGTGAGAAAAAATGCAAGCATAAAAAATCAAAGTAAGAATACATTAAACAGTAGATGACCTGGTGTGCAAAAATGGGAAGGAATCGGAGGGACCCCTTCAGCGGCAGATGTAGCTTGCCCCCAATCTGCCCCCACAAAGAAAAATTTGCCCTTCTTATTGCCACCAGAAGTGGGGAGATCAGTAATGGGTTTCTTACCTTTCAAACTAGAGGCGAAGTAGTACCAGCCAGCATCCTTCGGGCTACTTTTTAGTTAGTAGAGATGCTTTATCTCCTCTACCGAGGGCTCACCCATGTTGCACCACCTCCACAACACATATAGACCAGACAAGACCCTCCACCCATTAGGGTTCAACTGCCCCGGGGCCAAGTGAAGTTTGGACAAAACTCGAACAAAATAAGGTTAAAGAGGCAACCTAACCCTCAACCTGAAACTCTCCATATGAAGGGTTACATACCCCCGGGGAGGACGGCTGGGCATATTACCCTTACTGGGAACATGCAAGTCCACGCTAACCAGAATGTGGTATGTGTCCCTGAGCCTGTTCAGATCCGGGTGTGAAGTTTCACACCTCATAAAGTCAATAGGGTACCACCCACCCTTTGACCGTTGGCTAACCCTTTTCCCCTGCTGCGGCCGGGTCTCCCCCACAACCACGACCCCCTCGGGACTTGGGTCTCTCACTGGGACCATCCTAATTGGTTCAGAGTCACTCGAAGAGGATGATCCTTTAGACAACATTCTACGGGGTTGCTGTGTGTCTGACATGTTTCCTATGGACACAATCTACCAAATGGGAATCGGAAACCCAAAATAAACGAAGAACAGAACAAGGACGAGAAGAAGGCAAGCGGTTTATACCTGAAAAAGAGTTGATGACGGGATCAATTCGAACAATATGAAATCTGATCGAATTGATCCGAATCTAATCCGTATCTGATTTTACCCAACCCTAAAGTGTATGGTGCAACTGTAATGCTGAGAGTTGCAGATAAATTTATACTATACACTTGGCAGATGTATAGTGGCCAAATTATCAGCAGTTTCAACTTGACTCATATGAAATGGTCCTATTTTTGGCACAAAATTTTTGAAGTTCTTCTAAAGGTGTTTGACCCAAAAATTATGGAATGAGAAGCCAAGGTAGTTACTTAATCAAGAGCTTTTCTTGTACAATTAGTTTAATCTGTTTGCTTATACACTTGCTTAACATTCACATTCATTTTCTGTTATTTCATTGTTTGAGCTCTAGTTAATTTTTCTTTAGTGTTATTACAATGTAAGTATCAAAATACTTGTAACTGCTTAAAAAAAACCAAAAGAATGTTTAATGTACGTAGTTATCTTTAAATTTGCCACTAATGTTCAATTTTTCTTCTTTATTTTGATTACTGTTATATAAAATTTTAATATACTCGCAAACATATGAATCTTTAAAAATAAAATAGTGGTAATGCGGTCAAATCGACATGGATTGCCATAAATTGGAAAGTCTGATTTAGATATATAATTAATATTAATCTTAACTTAGTTGAGCAAATTGAATTTCAAGGGTAATTAAACTAATTAAACTAAATGAGATTTCAATAAGACAAAGGATACCAAGGTTTTAGATTCCGCTAATATTTAACTAGTAATTATGTAATTATTACTAATTACCAATATTAGAGTGAAATGTCAAAATCAATCTATATAATCTCATAGATATAACAATTAAGCCCACGTAATTAAATCTAATGTAGGTTCTTTTTCACTTCAAGGTATGATTTCTAAGCATTCTATGTATCCAAATTATTAATTGAAAAATAAATAATTAAAGAGAATCACATTAATCATTATTTCACCAAGTCTTGATTTAATCAAATAATCTCTTAATTATCAAGAATACATGATATTACAAGTTTTTTTTTTATTGTGTATGCTATTATTTAAAAAAAAAGGGGTATATTTGACATTTTGTATGTATAAGGAGATGGGAAATGGGGGGAAACACAAATGAGCAATACCGAGGGAGAGGGAGAGAGCTGACCCGACCCGACCCAACCTGACCCAAAACCCAGATTTTTAACCCAGTTATAACTCTCTTTTCTGACTACCTCACCGGTCGAGCAAGGTGTCAAACGGAAGCTTGTGAACCGGCGGTCAACCTTCACACGTCCTTACTACCCAAAACTGCACGGAACGTCACCAGGGAATCTTGAAACTTTGCCGGTTTTTCATGTGCGAGCGCCATCTTCCTTTCCCGACAAGCCACCGGTTGAAAAAGTTTCCCTACCTCACCATCTTCCTTTCCCGACAACCCACCGCCACCAAGGAGGAAGAAGAGCCGCGGCTGAGAAGGCTCGATCCGGCGCCACTGCCGCGCGTCGGAGTTCACCACCACCACCTTTGGACTCAGGGCAGTCAGCAAGAGCTCTTCCGACCATCCCGACAGCCGTTGGTTATCGTTGACTTCCATTGATCTGTGAAGGGCATTTTGGTAATTTTTGAATGTTCGGGGTGCTTAATTAATTCTAGAAATTTAATAGTTTGTTCATTTACGAATTTGAGAGTTGTTGACAAGTATAATTTCATATTTTATTAGTAAATTACGAATACCGGGTTAATATGGTAAGCTGAGAGACTTGAGAGTTGAGATGTCTGGACGAATATTTATTTTAAGTTTTATTTTTATGACGTTAGTTTGAAATATAAATATGGGAAGTAATTATATCGTTTCTTTGACATAGGAGGATCTGCGGGCGAAAATCTGCCTGCGGACTTTGACGATAGCCGAGTCTGAGCTTTATCACTGTGTATGGAATATATTAAACGTATTTGTGTACGTTATTTTTATATAGTAAACTTTGTTCGTGAAATAAGTGTTTTAATTGTTTTCATTTAATGGTTCTCTGAAATAAATGTTTTATACGTATGAATACTTTGTTAAATTATAAATATATATTCATTTATGTTCCATATCAACTTTGAATTTGTAAAAGAGATGATTGATTTTGAGAATGATTTAAAGTGTATATGATTGATTTTGAGCATGATTTAAAATGTATATATGTTGATTTTGAGCATGATTTAAAGTGTATATATTGATTTTGAGCATGATTTAAAGTTTAAAGCAAATACCCATTCCCTCCAGAAATCAGAGATGAGATATGAGATACAAATATTATAAGATGAGATAAGATGAGAGAGTAGCCCTTTGGGGCCTGTCTGAACACACATAAAGGTTTTGGGCCGTGTGTTTGGGCGCTTTCGCCATTTGGGGGCATATGCATGCAGACAGATATTGAGACATAATGAGATTTAAAACCAGGTAGTCCCGACACGATGTCGCCAAATAGCGCATCATTGTACATCCGTTGAGATCCGGATATGAATTATGATTATAAGTATTAGATGGCACCCGTCTATCCGTGTAACCCCAGGGCATGATGGTACCCAGATAGTACATCATTGCCCGTCCGTTGAGGTCTAAATATGACGAGATTATTCCCCGGGTATTTGTTTAAAGCTAGTTGTATTATTTAGTATTTGATATTTCAATATGAGATACTTTTCTTGATTTCGTAGTAGTATCAATTATATTTATGTTCAGTATATGATTAAAATGAAATAAATTTTTACATTAAAATAATTAATTCAGAAAAATTATCTATAAAGCAATGCATTTATTTTTGTAAGTATTTTATATTTCAAAAACTATTATCCACTCACTAAGCTCACTGAGTTTTATACTCATTCTATTTTATTATATTCTCCCCCAGGAGATTACAGGTACAACTGTTGACCCAGCAACTGTACATACTTGAGATTTCTTTTTGGCCACGTGAGAGTGTAAGAGGATACAGATAATTTTTTGGATAATGTTCTTTTGATACTCTGAAACTGTTTTTAGTGTACTATTGGATATTTTACTGAATGAGTGTGATGCGTATTAAATTATTTTGGAAATGCTTGTGTTATAATTGCAGGTTTGGAATGTTATATGTTTAGGGGAGGTTCTGCCAAAATTTTCGGTAGAATTCTCATTAATAAAATTTTTAATAGTTGAGTTTAGCTGCTTGAGATAGGCTCGTCTCTGGGGATGGGGTGAGTCGTTTCAGTATTCCCGTATGAAAGAAACATGAGAGGGACCCCAAAGATCTACATAAAGCAGTTGCAAGGGTTTTAATGTTTTTGTAACATCAGAATTAAAATGTTGCAAATGATTTTTCCCAAATTGACAGGCATTGCAAAAATTCGAATGATCAACTTTTTTAAAACTAGAAAAGTCATTGCAAGCTTTAAGTACAATTTTTAGAGTAAATACAGCAGGATGCGCAAGTCTTATGAGGAGAAGATTTACTTCAACTAATTGCATTGAAATAGCAGATAAGCATGACTTTTTATTGAGTTTGGAGAAACTGAGAGTATTGGACTTTCCAGAAGGAAAACACAACATAAAGCAAAGAGTGATTCAGGTTTATTTGAGAAAGACCACTGAGAAAGAATGATGGAACTGCAACAGTCAGAGGAAAGGTTCTGGACTCTATACAAGCCACCTTTAGCAACAGCTTTAAGCAAAACAGTCCTTGTGTCCCTGGCCTAAATAAAACAAAACTTGCCAAGGAATTCAATAGTGACAAGTTTGCCAGTTAAAAGTTTAGAAATGCTAAGCAAGTTTTTAGTAATATGAGGTACATGAAGAACCTGATTTAACAATAAAGGCTTAGAAGTAAAGGTGTCAAGCAAAACCGATCCAATGTCATTTATGTGGAATGAATGACCATTACCAACAAATAACTTTTCACTACCAGGATAAGCTTGACCATTACTATTGCGCTTGTGTACATGTTTCTTGAAATTTAATCAGGTAAAAAGAAAAATATTCTGCAAGTGTGTTTTTCTTTGTTTTTGACAAATTACATGTTTACAGTGCCGGAACTGCTTGAGCATTGACTAGTTACGTTAATCCCACAATCGAAAAAGAATTTGTCTTACCCTTTTTAATTTAAATCAAATACGACATTATTGTATTTTAGTATGACCATTGGCCACTAACACCAATTCCACGAAATGGAAAGAATTAATCTTAGCCGATATCTTTTAGTGCATTAATTCAATTCAATACGTTGTGTGTTGGCGGTTGCGTCGTTAAAATTATAAGCAAGTATTTACTAAGACATTGCTACGTGCCAGTGCTGTTTTGTTTGTCATAGACGTTCGTATCTTTTAAAATATCAATTTTAAAATTAATACTTCTAAAACACAACTCATTTAATCAAAATAGAATTCAAGACATGCTATTATATATTTGATACTTTAACCTCAATTATTGTAGTAGAATTTCCCATAATATATCCCTGAGATAAACTAAAACTAATAACTATTAAGTAAAATATAAGTATCACACATAATAACCAAAAGATAAATATATGCAATTTAAAAATTTAGTTATGAAATTGTTTTGAGAGATCGTATCTCACTAAAGAAACCGTTGTCTTTTGCTACTGTCAGCCTCCCCTCATTCTGTCATGTAAATTAACAATCGCTTATTGTTACATGTAGTTCATAGAGCTCGTTATGGTATTTGTAAAGAAAATGAAAAGCACGTGTGGTGCCTATAAAGGAAAACACATGGTGTGCGGTACTTTTCTTATACCACAACGTCAGATAGATTATAATTTATGCAAATTAATTTGAAATTCATTTCTCATTGCACATAAAATTAACTAGAAGATTTACCATTCAATTTGAACGCCGTTGGGAATCGTTAATTGAAATTAGGGGCCATTGATGCTTCCGCTTTTAATATTTATATGTGTGTGTATATATATATATATATATATATATATTAAAGATTTGACTGTTGATATGTTGTGACTGAAGATTTGAATTTTCAAGCCCTAAATAGTGAAGGAGGGCTGGAAAATAGGCTTAGGGCATGGTATTGAATTGTTATATATTTTAAGTTATCATTGTTGTAGAAAGAAAAGTTGTAATTCTAAAATAAAAGTTAATAGTATATAGTAAATATAATTTTTAAGTAATAATTTTTTAAAATTAATAATATAATATATTTTTTATCATACAAATGTAAAATTAAATTAACTTATTTTCCAAACTAGTTAGTGTTTACTAAATATTTTAATATTCTAACTTTTAAATTATAACTATCCAAACTCAATACAATGCCGTAATTGAATTTCTAAACTTTAATAGAATCTTCCATTTTTTTGAATCTTCACTTTACATGCATAAATAATATTTAAATTTTATTTTGAAGGCTCGAAATTTTTTTTCTTTAATAATAACCTTTCACTTTTTAATTTGATATGATATAAAGGAATCATATTATAAAAAATAGATAGGATACTCAGAATAAAATTTTATGACATATTATAGAGCATTACTAAAACTAACTAGATAAATAAATAAAAACTACAATTTTATTATTTAAGTAAAAAAATTTTAGTATTAATATAATTTTACAATTAAAGTTTGTCAATATATATTTACAATCAAGATTTTAATCTAAATCAATATATATTTACCCAAATTTCATTATTATTATTTATTTTGGTTGATTTTTATTATTATGCCTAATGTCACGGACCACAATCGTGATGTCTAATTAAGTGCTGGTACACTAGTATTGACTATAATTGTGTTGATTTTGGGAGATGTTCTTCAAGGTGTTCATGTGAGGAATATAGTGGAGTTAGACTCACTGGAGCTCAAGCAGGCCGATCCGGTTGAGTTTGAGGAATTTGTCGCTACTCAAAATCTTAATATTGAAGAGAAAACTAGGCCAATCCTACACAGATTAGTTAAGAACTAAAATCGTTCTTCTAATGAGATAAGGCAAAGCAAAACCAAATGATATTTGTACTACTTCCACTAAATTTACTGACGTAGTATGGGATGCTGCTGGAGTGCCACAGTTGGTCGTATCCTCTCATCCCATGGCACTAAGCTATTAAATAAGGTATTTGAAGGATGCCTAATTGAACACGTAATCCACGGAAATACATTCATTGGAGGCCAATTACAAGAGAGATATACAATCCCAAAATTATGCTAATAATATAGTAGAATTTTTAATTTTATTCAGACAGCCAAAAGCCACCAGAATATCAGCCCTGACTTCACGCTTCAGAAACCATGGGCATTTCAGTCAAAATAATTAATTTCGTTGGGTATATAAACATGCATGCACTGGAAGAGAAAGAAAATGCGATGCCCATTTGATTTCATTCTACGCACTTGCACCATCTTCGTTAGAGAGTAGAGAACTAGAGAGAAAAATATCTAAGCGGAGAGATGATGGACAATTTCACCCCGCAAGTCCTCTTGCTCTCATTCATTGTCTCCATAATCATCACTCTCCTATACTGGAAGTTACTGTCACGGTCACGGTGACAGTCAGCCACCACCCCACCGTCAGCGCCAAACAAATATCCCATAATCGGTCACCTTCATCTCCTCACAGACATGCCACATCATGCCCTCGCTAAACTTGCTAACAAACTGGGTCCAATTTTTTGCCTCCAACTCGGCCAAGTGCCAACCGTTGTGATCTCCTCATCGGAACTCGCCAAACTTGTTCTCAAAACCCATGACCAAGCCTTCGCCAGCCGCCCGCAACTGATCGCCTTACATCGCGTTCGGATGTACTGACATCGCCTTCGCCCCTTACGGGCCATACTGGCGCCAAGTTCGTAAAATATGCGTCACGGAGTTACTGAGCTCGAAACGAGTCAGCTCGTTCCAGGTCGTTCGAGATGAGGAAGTGCGACGTCTGTTAACGTCGGTGAAAAGCCATTGTGGGTCAGAGACAGACATGAGCAAGCTGTTTTTCACGTTAGCTAATGATATATTGTGCCTTGCAGCTTTCGGGATGAGTTACGTGAACGTGGAAGGAAAAAGGAGCAATAACTTGGTTAGTATTTTTACAGAGACTCAAGAGTTGGCCGCTGGGTTTTGTATTGGGGATTTTTTCCCCAAGTGGGGTTGGCTCAACTCCCTCAGTGGCTACACGCGAAGGCTGATGAAGAATAAGCAAGACATGAAAGTTGCTATTGATGAGATTATCAGTGAGCATCTCTGCAGGAAGCAGGCAACAGATTATTCAGCTTCATCATCAATGGATGGCGATGGCGATGGTGATTTTCTTGATGTTCTGCTTAGCGTGCAGCAACGACATGACTTGGAGGTGCCCATGACTGATGATAATCTCAGGGCTCTTATTGTGGTATGTAGATCTATGAACTGTATACTTTACTACCACTACTACTTCTTTCTTAATTATGTCACCCCGAGTTTCAACCAACTGAGTGAGTCTCTCCTAGTTAAGTGAGTGAGTGAATTTGGCAACAATGTGTTTCCATTTAATTTGCCCATAACAATATTCAATTGAATTATTACAACGGCAGTAGTTGAGGTGTTATCATGTTTTTATTGCGTTCTCCTATCAGTATCAGTTATTAATACAAGTTATTTACAACGTCAGATGTCTAGTTCTCCTGCTCTGACTCACAATTTTGTATAGTAACACGTGTATGTTGAGAAAGAGAGTCAACAATACCTTAAAACTAATATAATGAATTAATACATATATGACATATATAATTTAAGCTAATATAACTATTACTTATACGATAATATTTTAAAATAAGTGCACATATTATAGTATTATTTGTTTATATGATTAAGATGATATCTTTTATATATTTTAAAATTTTTTCGATAAAGTTGGCGTCCCCTTCCTATTTTGTTTAAAATGATCATTGAAACAAAAAAATTTTTAAACGTCTGACTTAAGATCTCTCATCGTTATCATGTTCAAGCCTGACCATTGAAAAATATTGTGACCTTGATTTTTTTTCTTGATTGTATTCTCACTTAAAAGTACTTAGCAATTTAATTAGAATGCATTTAATATTTTATTTATAGTCGATAATAACATTTAACAAGCTTGATAGTTTCTCCATTTGCACTAAGTTTGCCTACATGCCCAAATCCCATCTCCAAGACCCCTTTGCTTACCATGCATAAAACAAAAAAATGTAATTATATAAGAATAGGACTTAAGTGATGTGTTTTCAAAACTATTGTCTTTGATTTTCTTTTGTATAAAAGACTAGGGCTCATAAAATCACTGAATAAAATACTAAGTTGTATTTTGCATTTTTTGTGGTCGTGGATTATCACGTGGGAATGAAGAGAAATACTAAAATATATCAGAGGTATCACGTCAATCATATATTAAGTAAATTATGTTATAATATATGTGTATTTATTTTAAAAAAGCATTATTTAAGTGATAGTTATAGTAAATTAAAAAACATATGTTATACATGTATTAGTTGGCGGTTGTAATACTTTTAATAATTCTAAAATTTCTAAAAAATGAGATATTGCCATCGAGCGAGCACTCGGTGATTTGTTTGTTTTGTTAACATTGCATACAAAAATTATATCATTTTTATGATAAATCTTTCAATCTTTCATAAAAAATAAACAAATGTGAAGTCCACATGCAGTGTAATTTCCACTTGTTAATGCTGCGGTACAGGACATGTTTGTGGGGGGAACTGACACCACAGCATCAACAATTGAGTGGACAATGACGGAGCTTGCCAGACACCCAAGAGTGATGAAAAAATCACAAGATGAAGTTCGAAGAGTTGCTTCCGGCTCTGGAGAAGTTAACGGGAGCCATATCCAGCAGCTCCATTACTTGAAAGCCGTGATTAAAGAGACAATGAGACTACACCCATCAGTCCCTTTACTAGTTCCCAGAGAATCCATGGAGAAATGTGTGCTCAAAGGCTATGAAATACCAGCTAAAAATCGAATCGTAATCAACAGCTATGCCATTAGCAGTGAGCCCATGACTTGGGAAATTTGAGGAGAATGACATAGATTTTAAGGATCCAAAATTCAGGTTTCTACCGTTTGGCGGAGGAAGAAGAGTTTGCCCCGGCTATAGTTTTGCAATGACAATTGTAGAAACTGCACTGGCGCGACTTCTGTATCATTTTGATTGGGCATTGCCTCCAGGAGTTGGGGCTGATGATGTGGATCTTCATGAGATTTTTGGGCTTGCTACCAGGAAAAAATCTCCTCTGCTGCTTCTCCCAGTGGCGAACAAGGATCATGAACTCCAGTGAAATGATGACTAAATGAGTTTCTGAAGCCCCGAGTATGTGTGTGTTTTGAATTTGTTGTTCCAATAATAAATCTTCTTTGAAAGAAGATAAAATAAACATGTATTTTTATTTTCTGATCAAAGCAGGCTGAATTTCTATTTAGATGTTATACATATAACATAAATTTCGTTCCACAAACAAAATCTAGTAATCTACAAACCAAACCGCGTAATCACTGTGTTTGTGTCCACCGCTTCTGTCTCTGTACAATTATTGATGATCAGAACGCTTCTCAATTGGCTTCTTGAACTTCATCCTCCATAGAAACTATTGCTTTTAAATTAAGAAATGATGATAAAAGCAGCTGATTCTATTTTGATTTTTGCAAGTATAACCAAGAAAACGAGATACATACAACTTACTTGGCCTTTCCCTTGGAATTTTCCTCAGACTCCCCAGCTGACGTTAAATTTAGTGTCGTTATCTTCCCAATAGATTCTTTTGCATCACCAAAGAAGTTTTTCACTTTATCAAGAACAGCTTTTAGCTTGTCCGGAGTTGGAAGCTGAAAATTGAATTAAGAGTACAAGGATATTACTCATTATAGACCAGAGTTTTCAACCTAAATATATGACTTTTCTGGGAATAATATCCATAAACCATCGAAGGCAGCCCATACATTGCCATTTTCCTGCGTAATTGGCGTAGAAGTTCACCTTGGTTCATATACAAAGCTTTGATGGCAAGAAGTAAATCCATGTGAAATGTAAAATACTAACAAGGTACGGGAGCATTACAACAAGCTTGTATCCATATCTGAAGTCAGTAGCCTATCGCAACACACGAAATTGCTTGACTGCAGTCTTCTGTATCTCCTTCTCATCCTAATCGAAATAGAAGAAAGCATGAAGATGAACAGCAACTAAGCATAAGGGAACTTAAAGTGAGAGCTCTATGCTCTCAATCCAATAGGAATGAAGATGGAATACTGCTCTACGAATTAAAGTTGATCTAATAATCTCAACCAGTACCCGTCCCTGACGTGGATCTTCAGGCCATCAGCAAAAATTCATCACATACATCATGATGCTTGTGCGCCCCTTATATCTACAATCTGGAGTGCATGCATGTTCCATGTATGTGCTTTTGTATGTATGTTAATTTTATTCAACGCACCCTATCACTATTGCGCTTGCGTACAAAAAATGTTCTGCAGGTGTTTTTTTTTTTTTTTTTTTTTTGAAAATTACATGTTTATGGTGCCGGTCTGTCGTGGCCATATACAACTTCCAAAATTCAGAAGACACAGCTGGTGATGTAGCATCATCCATATTCTCTCTTTTGTTTTATTTGGGCTGTATTTAAATTTTTGAGGTGGTGTTTGATACAATATATATATATATATATATTAAAAACAAATGATTAAAAGCACATTATAATTGACATAGGCCACCATCTTTTACATATTATAATATGCTTGCTATAAAAGGATAAACGGGCTGGGGATTCATTTCAATAAACTAGCTCTCTACTTACTAAGTTAATTAATTGATCATAATGAGAAAATTCTACGCCATTGCATTCTGTGCTCTGATTATGATTTTGCTGCTCGGATTGGATACATGCTCATCGACGAGTTCACATCGATTACTCAAAGGTGAAGTATGACTAATTAAACTCATGCTTTTGTTCATTTATTTGGAAATGATTCTCCTCATAGATAATTTAAATTTTGATTGATCAAATATATATCGAGGCAATGGTTACACCAATTGCACTAAGATTTCACAAAAAGTAAAATCTTATTCTCTTTACAATTTTGCCACATAAATTTTTGTAACATTTTACATATACTAAAAGTATGTTCGCTTATGACAGGTTTGGAAATGAAGGAAGAGAAAGATTTTTTCATGAAGAGTAACAAATATAAGCAGCAATCATTCGACATGTTTTTGGCTGCGGGAAGAGATATTTTTACACCTACTCCGTCTCCTCATTCATCTCCTGTGGCACGGCCTTAGAGGATATACACGACCCTTTATTCTTGTGATCATTTGTATAAAACAAGAATTAGGAAATTTTTCTTAATATCCTCTAAGAGTGCCTTTGGTTTAACGTTTAAGGATAATCTACCAAATTTAGAGATTTGATTTCTCCGAATACTTATGACTTTGTCTGAGTAATTAAAAAGTTGAAGGCAATTTGGAAGAAAAGCATGCAAAAGCGTGATCTCAAATAAATGGATGGTTTGAACTCTTACTATAGAGTTTTGTTACAAGCTGTTTGGTTGGAGAGAAAATGAAAGGAAAATGTAAAGGAACAATCTAGAGGAAGGAATCTGCAATCTTATTAAAATTGAATCTCAACTCACAAATGATTCGATACAGCTGTATTTATATACACTTGGCTATTTTAACAAATTCTGTTATAATAACTGAATCTAAGCTAATAACAAATTACAAAATACCAGCTGTCATATAGTTACGCAGAAACTTCTTAGCTACACGTGACATTATAAGTTGGTTACTCATACTCTTCCATCTCATGCACACACAAATCATCACTGCTTGATCAGCATCAATACTTGGTCAGTAGTTGAACTGAGTAAATCAATCTTACCGAATCAGCTACTGAAGATACTGAGCTACTGCTGAGCACAATCCTTAACAAGTTATTTGAGCTAGCATTGAAGCTTTGAAAATTAGCTTGTCGCGCTTGTTGATCTTTTACCAATTGTATTTAACTTCTGAAGTCTAGGTGGGACTAATCAACATATTTGTATTTCAATGCTTAAGGATATTTTTAATTAATTAGCTCGTTAATTTAAGTTGAATCGAGCGCTGGAAGTTGTTTAATGGGCATCAAACTGGGTTCCTCACCTTCAAAGATGGCCTTTGCAGTCTTTAGAATTAGGGGTAATAAGTTTTTCAATGTTAGTTTGTATAGAATTTAAACATTGATTATAATTATAACAAGAAATTGATCAAAACCTTCCTATTATTTGTCCAAATTAATTATTTCTCTATCAAATTTAAAAAATCATTAAGACTTTCCTGTCAATTATACGACTAATGATTAAAATAATTATTTCTTAACTATTAGCAGTTATGTCAACAGTCATCATTAAAAATTCTTAATCATTCAAGGTAAAAATATAAGAAAAGAAAAGAAAAAGCTCAAAGTTAACATAATTTTTAAAGGTTTTTTGATGAATTTTGAAACATAAAAGCAAAAAAAGTTAATAGGTGTAAGTTTCATTTGACTTCTAGTACTTATAACATCTCTAAATGGATTCCAAATGTTCCTGATTCCAAAGAAGATCCCCAAGGGTGAGGAACATTCAATTCATGTTAAACACAAGTGTCGACTAATTCATTTAATAAAATCTTTTTAGTGAAAATAAGAAGATGTGATTCGACAGTTCACATGAGTGTGGAGTGAATTATTTAGACACTACACTATAATTAAATTTAACAAAATTGCCAAATGTTAAACCACTTCTCTTTTGATAATATAGACATCATTGAAGATTATTATTTTTTTCTAAATATTTTAAAGTAGAACAATCTAGCTATAGGTTTAAATATCCAGATTGCTTCATCAAATAACTCACATAAGAGATTTAGATAATCTATCAATATATTTTCAATCATTGTCTATGTGAATAGCCGGCCATTGTTAGACTATCAAAATAATATTTTATTTGTTTTTCTTTCAATAACTACATGGTTTTAGAAGATTGTATATATATATATAGAAAATGGACGGAGAAAACCACAAAATTTTACCTAGTGATTATCTTCAGACGCACATAATAGCACGCGTTAAAAGCATATTCTTAGCAAAAAACATATACTTGTGGCACATGCATGTATTTGGACTTCTTATAAATTTGTCTAATGACCAATTTCGAGAGTGAAGCTGCAAATTTGACAGAAAAATTACTTACAATGGGAAGGTTGAAATTATATTAGGAATTCTAATATTTAACTCTTAACCCGAGTCCTAACTCTTAATTAATATTTAAACATTAAAACCTAACCTGATCGATGATGTGCCAATTACAATAAGATGTCAATATTAACGTTTATAATTTTTTTTTTAAGTAGACAAAGCTCAAATTAACATTTTAGCCCCTACCTATCCCAAAATTTGAACTGACTAGTAAGCCAAACAAAGCTAATTGAAAAGCAATCAGTCAGCCCTTACTTATGTTGATCTCATTCATATCCTCCAGAATGTTCTTGCTCACTTACTGAGTCAACTTAAATGTCACTACACATTTCCCAGCCACTCGAGGTCATCATCTGATTGATGATGATCTACTCATTCAGGAATTAGGTCGAACATCAGATTCATTTCAACAAATCGTTTGTTCTGTCTAACATTTCTCCGTCTGCTTTCAAGACTTTGTGAGTTGAAGAATCTTGTTCAGTTGAATCTCAATCAGACTAAATTCGAAGGTCATCTCTCTCAATGTCTCAACAACTTTACTTACCTTCGAGTTCTTGATCTCTCATCCAACCAGTTATGTGGGAATTTACCAATATCTATCATTGCTAATCTCACATCCCTCGAATATCTATCTCTATTTGATAACAATTTCCAAGGATCCTCCTCCTCAAGTGCATTAGCGTTTAAGACTTGGGGTTTTCCAACTTTCAACAATAGATGGTACATTATAAGTCGAAAGTGAAAGCATTCCATGGCTACCTACATTTCAGTTGAAAGTACTCAATTTACAAAATTGCAACTTAAGAGGAACAATTCCAAGTTGTCTTCAATATCAGCATGACCAACGACTCATTGACCCCTCTCATAATAATTGGGTTGGTGGATTCCCTAATTGGTTTGATGACAGTGCTATATTTGCTGCAGGATTTGGGCAAAAATAAAAATAGCAAGTTATGGTTATGCTGTCAATAATATTCTGCAAGATTGTAGGAACAATTTGTTTTAATTTATGTTATCAAATACCTGATATATAGGCAGATAATTTGACATTGTTTGTTTCTTTTTCTTTGTATAAAATCAGATATTGTAGCAATGAAATTAGGAATTTACAGCCCCAAATTTCTCTGTGTTATTTTCATTGTTTTCTAAAACCAACATGGTTGCTATGGAATAACACAAAATTGTAAATCCTATTTTTGTTCAACAACTTCCTGACAGGAGTCCTTCAATTGCCCAACTACATATATGATTTACTTCAGATGGTTATTTCTAACATCGGTTTCACGGGTCAACTCTTGAAGAATTCGGGTATAATTCTTCCAAAATTGGTGCATTTGGACATGTCACAAAATAGTTTTGAAGGCAGTACTCCTTCTCTGGGTCGCATGGAAATGCTCCAGTTTTGGGATTTGCCTTCTAATAAGTTTCCGGAAAAATTACCAAAAACTTTCTAACAATAGGGTTCATGAACCTGTTACATAACTATTTTGATGGGCAAATTTTTCCCAAATACATGAACTTGACCAAACTGACATGGTCATATTTGAATGACAATCAGTTTACTGAGAGGCTTGAAGAGGGATTGTGGAATGCTTCTTCATTATATATCTTGGATATATCCAACAACATGTTATCTAGTCAATTTTTTTACTAGATCGGTATCTTTTCAAATTTAGATGTTCTTTTAATGTCAAGAAATTATTTAGAAGGTGATGTTTCTGTTCAACTGAACAACCTTCAAGTTGTTACAATTCTTGACATCTCCAAATGGTTCGATTCTCTGAATGGTTCAATTCGAATGCATTGTTCCGAGCTCCCAATTAATGACACTTGATTTAAGGGATAATGAATTTTCGGAAATATTCCACATTTGACCAATGAGCATCCGAATTACTGAGCTCCTCTTTTGAGAGGAAACAATCTGCACTGTAATATTCACGAGCAATTATACCATTTAAGGAAACTAGCTATTTTAGATATTTCCTATATGGGTCAATACCTTCATGCTTCACCAATATATCGCCATGGATGGAAGAGGGTGATCCTTTTCTCTGGATTTGTACTTTATTATTCATTACTTGTACCATTTCCTGTGATTGGTCGTTATTATAATTCTAGTCTTAACTTGATCTTGCCACAAGAAGATTTTCAAGAGTCGAGTAAACAGATAGAAGTTGTTTGGGTAATATCGGGCAAGGGCTTCTCGAGGCCCCACCAGCTCGAATAAAACACCCCGAGGGCATCCTAGCTCGAGCAGAAGACCCGACTACTTGCACAAAGACGACCTCACCAGAACATCTCTCCTGGTCAAGGTCGAGAGTTGAGCAATTCTCTCCTGCTCGCAGAGATGAAAGGAATGTAAGACCCGGCCCAGGGCAGCCCGACCCGTTTTCTCAGAATCTTGGCACACCCTTTAATGTCTGACCAGGGCCCCACGTGGTATGGTGGCAGTACTATTGCCGATGGCCGGCACATGCCCCCACGGCGTCATCATTCCTAGCGCACACTCCCGACATGGTGGTTTGGCCACGTGAGCCGGATTAAGGAGACAGCCACACATCCCCAGGGAATATTACGCCAATCCCGACTGTCAGAGGGACCCAGAAACCACCAACATGGGTGTGAACAGCCTGGAAATGGAAAGATCTGGAATAATGGAGTATAAAAGGAAACAAAGGGGAACGTTACAAGGGTTGGAAATTTTGATTCAGAAGGGTTACAAAAAAGATATCCAGGTTCTTCCTATTCTGATTTTCTTTTATCTGGATTCTCTGAAAAGATCATATTCATTAAAAAAAGTGAGGGCGAAATAATATCCCTTTCATCTTTCCGGTCTCCCTCATTAAGGGAGATACCAAAAAGAATAACCCCATCACTGACTTGAGCGTCGGAGGGTTTTTGCCGGAACATGCCCGACCAACCCTGACCCTGTTTTCTGTGAGTACAGGTCTGGGAGATCTTTGTTCTAGAGAAGACAGTGGAACAGGACGAAGGAGACAATTCTACTCGAGCTCGAGCTCGTCGCGAGCAGAAGGTTCGAGGCATTGTTGAAGGCACGCGGGAAAAACTGCATCAACATCTTTTGGCGCCGTGCGTGGGGATCGGCACAAAACCCCGATTTCCTAATACACTTAAGACACACAGCGCTAGCGATGAGGGAAGCAGTGAGAAGAGGAGTAAGTCCGGAAGAGTCCAGTAACTTTGAGAGAAGTGGCCAATGAGGCCCGGAATAGGGAGATCCAGGAAAGAATGGATCGGATGGAGAACCAGATGGAGACTCGACTTCCCTATTGCAAGAACTCAGGGAAGGGCGAGAGAAAGCATCTAATGATGTCCGGAATCTAGCCGAGGGAATGCTCATGTTCGCGAAAATATGGGAGACGAAGCCCAAAGACCTAGGGCACCAAATGTTCGTTGTGAGGAAGAAACAAACATGAAGGAAGGGGATCCCGTCGGCACTTACAGGACCTGACCCCAGACCTCTCAGCGGAAGAGTTGGAGGGAGAGGTCTGTGAGGTTAGCACTGAGTTGTGGAAGACCTCAGGGAGCGAAAAGAGCCCAGTGGCGAATAATCTTTGGATAACGAATCTCGACTCTCGGCGGAGATCATGAGTGTCACGATCCCACGTAACTTCAGCTTCCGGATCTGAAGTTCTCGGGAAAAAGTGATCCGTTAGTGCACATAGGCGGTTCAGCGACATGGCGGGGTGCAAGGATTGTCGGCGACTCGGAGGTCTAGGGCCTTCCAGCTCGCCTGGAAGGAAGAGAGAGGAATGGTACATGAGACTCCACGGGAAGCATCTTGAGCTTTGAGCGGATGTGCGAGGAGTTCGCGAGAGTAATTCAGGGCGCGGTAACCCACGAGGATGACATGATGGGTTGTCGAGTGAGGCGAGAAGAGGGAATCCTCGGGAGTTTATCGAGAAGATACCGTAGATCGGTCCTAGATCTTGGTGCGTTCAACCATCCCGAGCCACGAGGAGGATTAAAGGATGGTATCCGAATGGGGAGACCGTGGTATAACTGCGGAGTCCTTGATCTGCTTCGTATTCGGACGCATATGAGCGGGTAAAGCTGGATATGGTGATCGAAGAAGAAAAAGGCATAGGCGAGGGTGAAGCGGGTTGATGGGGCAGAAAGAAGGAAGAGGAGGGCTGCCCAGGGACCACAAGCTCAAGGCGTGAGGCCAGGGTTGCCTTGTCTGACCCATGTCGGAGAGCTCCCTACAGCGGATGGTTCCCTGCCATCTTGCGGGTCTCGGGTAGGGACCACGGGGAGTCTGAGGCGTCATGATGGCCACACATCCATGATTAGCCACCAGCGAGACTGAGGTGAGCCAGCAGCAAGGCCGATCGTTCATTGCCACCCCAGCTGAGAAGTTTCCCAGGGATAGGGTGATCTGAGTGGTGGAACAAAGCCACTACTACGAGATAGTATCTGAGTTGAAGGTATCTCTTGAAGAGATACTTGAGTGGGTGAGGAGGCGAGACTCTTGAGCCCTCAGGCCAGAGGACCAAGCCCGGCTAGCAAGCGGAGCAGAGGCAATTCTACCGTTTCCATGGAGATCACGGCCACACCGCATCACGGTCCAGTGATTTAAAAACCGAGTGGAGGATTTAGTTAGGAATCGGTACTGGATGAGTTTATAGAAGGAGGGTGCCGGTGGTTGAACAACGACTGAGGAAGGTGGCGGGGCTTCTGAAATGAACCGCAGACCACAGTCCACGAAAGTAATTTCAAGTGGGCCAGCGATGGTAGGAAGTTCAACGGGGCCGGAAAAACTATTGCGAGATATCTGCATTACCGGTAGAAGTCTGTTCACTTGCACTGCTGCCAAGAAGGCCAAGGTTGGTGGGTGCCTCGTGTGGACGAGACGAAGGCGAGGAGGGGTCTTTGTCCCCACGAAGATGCCCTGGTGGTGAATGCCAATGTAGCGAACAAGGAAGTTGACCGAATATTGGTTGACTCGGGGAGCTCGGTGGATATTCTCTTCAAACCCACGCTCCAGGATTTAGGAATAACAGGCGCGATCCTCGAGCATATGAACACTTCCTTGAAGGGATTCGGGGGAGGAAAGCTGATACCTCTAGGAATCATCAAGTTGGCAGCAACCATGGGCTCGAAGCCTTTCGAGAAGAACATGATCTTTGGATTTCGTGGTAGTAGATGAAACCGACCCATATCAAGCGATTCTTGGGAGGCCATTTATGAGGATCGACCGGTCGTGCTATCCACCTACTACTCGGCCACTAAAATGCTCGAGGTAAATGGGGTAGTAGGAGTCGTGAAAGCGACGAAAGGGTGGCGAGGGCTGCTATCTTTGTAGCTGCCAAAGAGACTATGCAAATAACCTCGTTGGATGAGAGGGGGGACTCGAAGAACGGAAGGCAAGAGCCGGTCGAGAAGTTGGAGGAGGTCGAGGTGAGGCGGGAGACCCAGGAAGAAAATCCGAATAGGCTCGGGCACTTGGCGAGCCATTGAAGGAAAAGGCTGGTGGAATGTCTGCGAGCACTGCGCCGATGTGTTTGCATGGACACACGAGGATATGCCTAGAATTGACCCGAGTGGCATGTCACGGTGGCGGTATAGAGATGCTAAGCCGGTGAGGTTGAAGAGAAGATCGTCGACCGGGAGAGGTGCAGAAGCCATCAGCTGTGAGGTTGAGGAAGGCTGCTAAGCGAGGATTCATCACGGGAGGTATCTTACCACGAATGGATCTCGAATGTGGTCTTTGGTGAAGAAAGCAAGCGGGAAATGGAGAATGTGTGTTGACTTCACGGGGCGTGAACAAGGCTACCAAAGATAGCTTTCCACTACAGAATATAGACCAGCTAGTGGACTACTGGCGAGGCACGAGCTGCTTCGGTTTCATGGATGCATTCTCGGGATATAATCAAATTCCCATGCACAAGCCAGGACGAGGGTGTGCCTTCATCCTAATCGGGGGCTGTATTGCTACAAGGTCATGCCTT
>CM046813.1:20990961-21114293 GCA_025617385.1 Murraya koenigii | reverse complement strand
TAAGTCTAAAGACGCAGAGGAACATGTAAGGCATTTGGAGGAGACCTTCACACTCTTAAGAAAGTACCGAATGAAGCTAAACCCGTAGAAATGTGCTTTGGAGTGGGTTCTGGAAAATTCAGAGGCTTCATGGCGAGTCACTGGGGATCGAGGCCAACTGGAGAAAATAAGAGCAATGGTGGAAATGAGGTCTCCACGCAGTCTCAAAGAGATACAGTAGTCTCGACCGGCAAACCAAGGCCCCTCAACAGTTCAGTATCTCGAGCCACTGGATAAATGCCGAGTCTTCTTCCGTGAAATGAAAAAGGGCGGAAGACAAAGTGGACGCTCAATGCGAGGCTGATCGCCCAAAGAACCGAAAGAGTATCCGCTGAAAGTCTCACATCGCCAACACCTCGAATGTAAGAGGTACTCGCTTTATACTTGGTCAGTATCCCAACGGGCAACGAGCTTAACTCGTAAGTGGAGGAATCGTGGCACAAGGCCTCGCTTATTACATGAGCAGAAGCTGCTGTAAGGCAGAGACCCTAGATCCACCCATGGAGAAGTGGGCACTAGCCCCGGTCACGACGTACCGAAAGTCGAGGCCTTATTTTCGTGCACATTCAGCAGGTGGTATCGACTAACCAACCTCTCGTGCAAACTCAGACAAACTCGAGACCTCCGAAGGTCGGTGAAATGGTCAGCGGAATTAAGCTGAGTTTGACCTTAATTACCAACCCCGAGCAATAATAAAAGCACAATCGCTGGTCGACTTCGTGGTCGAGTGCACGTGCAAGGGATAAGGAGACGGAGAGCGAGCCCACACCAAGTTCCTGTGCCTCGACCAACACCGGATAGTCTCAGTAGATGGATCCTGTGGAAGTCAGGGAGCAGGAGCAGGAGTTGTGCTCCTAAGTCCAGAAAGGGCAGAGATGCAATACGCTGTGAGATTAGAGTTCGAAGTCACCAATAATCAAGCCGAGTACGAAGCTGTAATAGCAGGATTGAAGCTCGCCTCAGTAGTAAAAGCAGAAGAGGTAAAACTTCGAACAGACTCGGAGTTGGTAACGAATCACCTCGACGAGAGCTTCCAGGCCAAGGGAGAGAAGATGGACGCATACCTTCAGAAGGTAAGGCAGCTAACGGTGAATTTCCGAGCTCGAGGTGGAGCAGATCCCTGTGGGAAGAATTTTCGAGCAGATATGATAGCTCGCATGGCGACGCGATCGGACCCCAAGTTTCCAAAGTCTATCCCTTTGGAAATGAAGACCTGCTCGAGCATCAAACAGGAGGACGAGTTGATGAGCGTATCGACGAGCAACACTTGGATGGAGCCGATCATCTCTACCTCGCCGAAGGGACAGGTCTAGCCGATAAGAAGGTGCAAGGAAGTTGAGGTGCAAAGCAGCCAGGTACACTCTCATCGATGGGGTCTTATATAGAGGGGGGTACACTCTTCCCTTGCTACGGTGTTTAGACCAAGAGGAGGCCAACTATGTCCTCCGAGAGATACACGAGGGAGTCTGTGGAAATCATTCTGGCGCGAGGTCCTTGGCTTTCAAGGCCTTGAGGCAAGGATATTTCTGGCCTCGCATGCATCAAGATGCTCAAGAGAAGACAAGAAGCTGCAAGAATTGCCAGAGCTTTGCCAACTACTTAACTCAGCCTCTGGAAAACCTTACGGTGATGAATTCGCCATGGCCGTTTGCTCAATAGGGAATTGATTTGATCGGGCCATTACCGAAGGGGAAAGCATCAGCCACCCATGCCATAGTGGAAATCGATTATTTCACCAAACGGGTCGAAGCGGAGCCTCAAGCAAGATCACCAAGCGTAAAACCACCGACTTTATTTGAAGAATGTGATTTGCGTGTACGGGATCCCTCACGCTAGTCACCGAGTAACGGGAGGCGCTTGATAACGGCAAGTTCGAGACTTCGCCGTAATCTGGGATAGAGTCAAGTTTTGCTCTCCTTCACACCCGCAGGCCAATGGGCAAGTAGAGGCCGCGAATAAAACTATAAAGCGCCTCCTGAAGACAAGACTGGGCAAGCAAAAAGGAGCCTGGGTGGATGAGCTCCCTGGCGTCTTGTGGGCTTACAGAACCACACATAAAACGGCCACTAGAGAGACCCCATTCTCCATGGCATTTGGGCACGAAGCAGTGGTTCCCGCTGAGATAGGAATGGGGACACACCGGACAGAGCACTTCAACGAGGAGCAAAACGACGAACAGATGTGTGCAGGTCTGGACTTGTTAGAAGAGAAAAGGGAAAAGGTGGCTGCTAAAATCTCAGAGTATCAACAGAGAGTGGCTCGTTATTACAACCAAAATATACACATTCGCCGGTTCCAGTTGGGTAATTGGGTGCTGAGAAAGGTCAACCAGAACACAAAGGACCCGCGACAAGGTGTACTAGGGCCAAATTGGGAAGGCCCTTATCGAGTCACTCAGTTAGCAGGACCAGGAGCATACCGACTAGCTCACCCAGACGCACGAGAGGTCAAGAGGCCATGGAACGCACAACTCTTGAGGAAATATTTCCAGTAAGTCTCCTTGTATTGTGAAGGGTTAATGTAAGATTTCATCCCTAGATGGGATATGTAAAAGTATAAATGTATATGAGAATAAGAAAAACATTCATAATGTAAGTTCAAAATGAAGCGTAGAAGTTCGAGAAGAACTCCTTGGCCAGAAGTCCCAAATCCTAAGTCTTAGGCGGGACGGTGCCATGCTTGGGTCAATTGCAGGCCTGAGCAAGAGTAACAACGGAAGAAGCTTGAGTCAATTAAAAGACCCGAGCAGAAGACCAAGAAGAACTCCTTGGCCAGAAGTCCCAAAGCCTAAGTTTTAGGCGGGACGGTGCCATGCTTGGGTCAATCGCAGCCCGAGCGGGAGTAACAAAGGAAGATGCTCGAGTCAATTAAAAGGCCCGAGCAGAAGACCAGAAGAACTCCTCGGCCGAAGTCCCAAAGCCTAAGTTTTAGGCGGGACGGTGCCATGCTTGGGTCAATTGCAGGCCCGAGCAGGAGTAACAAAGGAAGATGCTTGAGTCAATTAAAAGGCCCGAGCAGAAGACCAAGAAGAACTCCTTGGCCAGAAGTCCCAAAGCCTAAGTTTTAGGCGGGACGGTGCCATGCTTGGGTCAATTGCAGGCCCGAGCAGGAGTAACAACGGAAGATGCTTGAGTCAATTAAAAGGCCCGAGCGGAAGACCAGAAGAACTCCTTGGCCGAAGTCCCAAAGCCTAAGTTTTAAGCGTGATCTGCCATGCTCGGGTCAATTGCAGCCCGAGCAGGGAGTAACAACGCAAGAAGCTTGGGTCAATTAAAAGGCCCGAGCGAAGACCAAGAAGAACTCCTTGGCCGAAGTCCCAAAGCCTAAGTTTTAGAGCGGACGGTGCCATGCTTGGGTCAATTGCAGGCCCGAGCAGGAGTAACAACGGAAGAAGCTTGGGTCAATTAAAAGGCCCGAGCAGAAGATCAAGAAGAACTCCTTGGCCAGAAGTCCCAAAGCCTAAGTTTTAGGCGGGATGGTGCCATGCTTGGGTCAATAGCAGGCCCGAGCAAGAGTAACAACGGAAGAAGTTTGGGTCAATTAAAAGGCCCGAGCAGAAGATCAAGAAGAACTCCTTGGTCAGAAGTCCCCAAAGCCTAAGTTTAAGGCGGGATGGTGTCATGCTTGGGTCAATTGCAGGCCCGAGCAAGAGTAACAACGGAAGAAGCTTGGGTTAATTAAAAGGCCCAAGCAGAAGATCAAGAAGAGCTCCTTGGCCAGAAGTCCCAAAGCCTAAGTCTTAGGCGGGACGGTGCCATGCTTCGGTCAATTGCAGGCCCGAACAGGAGTTACAGCAGAAGAAGCTTGGGTCAATTAAAAGGCCCGAGCAGAAGATCAAGAAGAGATCCTTGGCTAGAAATCCCAGCGGGACGGTGCCAAGCTAGGGTCAATTGCAGTCCCGAGCAGGAGTTTCAGGAGAAGAAGCTTGGGTCAATTAAGAGGCTCGAGCAGAAGCAGCTCGCGAAGAACGCTACGGCCAGAAGTCCCAAAGCCTAAGTGTTAGGCGGGATGGTGCCTAGCGTGGGTCAATTAAAAGGCCCGAGTCAAGATCAAGAAGAGCTCCTGGCCGAAGTCCCAGCGGACGGCTCCAAGCTCGGTCAATTGCGAGCCCGAGCGGGAGTTTCACGAGTAGAAGCTCGGGTCGATTAAGAGGCCCGAGCAGAAGTAGCTCGCGAAGAACACTACGGCCAGAAGTCTCAAAGCCTAAGTGTTAGGCGGGACTGGCATCTAGCGAGGGTCAATTAAAAGGCCCGAGCGTAGCAACTACGAAGAACGCTACTGACCGAAGTCCCAAGTCTAAGTCTTAGGCGGGACTGTGCCTAGCGAGGTCAATTAAAAGGCCCGAGCGTAAGCAACAGAAAGAACGCTACGGCCGAAGTCCCCAAGCCTAAGTCTTAGGCGGACGGTGCCTAGCGAGGTCAATTAAAGGCCCGAGCGTAAGATCAAGAAAAGCTCCCGGCCGAAGTCCTGGAGGACGGTGCCAAGCTCGGGTCAAGTGCAGTCCGAGCAGGGAGTAGGAGTTTAAGAAGAACTCCTTTGCCAAAAATCCAAAAGCCTAAGTCCTAGGCTGGATAGTGCTTGGAAGAGCTCATCACAAGTGAAAAAGGTCTATGAATAATGCTAAGGCCATAGGTCCCTAAGCCTAAGCTCTAGGCGGGACAGAATCAAGCAAGAGCCAAACGTAGGCTCGAGCAAGCTAAATGAACTTGTAAAATAAACGTAAGGCTTTTAGTCTAGTGCAAAGCGAAGCTCTACCATACATAGGTCAATCAGCATTACACTTGGGCATAAAGGAAGATAGGAAGTCCAACACTTAGAAAATTTTTTATTCAGCAAGCATATATGAAATCAACAGAGCTGTTCAACATGTATCTTTTATTTCACTGAAATAATTACATATGTAAAATAATAAAAAAAAAGAGTCCAAGTTATTCAGCAGCTGGAATGTCCTCAGCAGCAGCAGGAGGAAGAGCAGCACCAGCAGGAGGGACGTCATCAGCAGCAGCAGGAGGATTACCAGCGTCCGCAGGAGGAGCAGCAGGAAGGACATCAGCAGGAGCTTCAGCAGGTGGAGCATTGGAAGGAGAGGGAGCGAGCACTCTGACAGCACCTTGGGGCTCGGATGGAGTAGCTTCAGTATTACCCATGTATTCAGCTACATACCCTTCAACCTTGGACATGTCGGCTTCGGGGTATGCCTTGCCAAAAGCATACATAAGGCAATCATAACTGGAGTCTGCCCCATTATTGTACTCTGTGGCGAGTTGGACCTTCAGAGCGTCAACTTGCCCTTGTAAGACTTCTGAGTGTCCAGATCCTTCCGAGCATGCTTTAATTCATCCTTGGTGTCAGCCAGCTCCTTCTGAAGCTCAGAGGCCTTGGAGTCGGCCACCGCTGTCTTCTCTGCAAAATTTATATTCTCGTCCAGCAGCTTTTGATTTTCCTCCTTCACTGCTCACACCGCTCCAAGCTCTGAACCTTTGCTCGAAGTTCGTCCTGGAAACCTTGAGTTATCTTATTAAGCTTGGTCGCAGATGCCAAAGCTCATGTGGAGAGCCGCTGGAAGATACTGAACAGTGCATCAGGAGTGCAGGACTCTATCTCATCCAGGAATCTGCTGGTCAGCTCCTCATTGAAAGCCCTCTGGTAAGGCTCGGAACGGCCAGGCTGATGTTGCTCCTGCACATTGCCGGTTTGAGGACGAGCTGGGTCAACAGTCATCTGTCTCCTGCGAGGAGGACCTTCCTCTGCCCTCTCGGTTTGTCGAGCAGAAGAAGCAGCTCGAGTAGGAAGAGGAGGAGCACTAGTCTCTGCTCGAGGTCTTTTTGAGGTGCTCGCACCTTCAGCTGTCCCCACTCGCCTATGCAACATCTCACGCATCATGTTGTTCATTTCTCCACTTGGTACTAAATTGGACTCCAAAAATTTCTGGGGCGTCAACAGCTCCCTGCACGAGCTCGCGTTTGTAAGAACAGTCTGCACACGTGCTCGAAGCTGGCCCCCAATCGAATAAGAAGCACCCTAGGAAGCTGCAGACACGACCAAAGCAAAGTAATGAGAACAGACACAAGCAGGAAAACTAGAAGTAAAATCTACAAGACAGATAAACGACCTGGAGGTAAAGTAATACCAACGAAGAAGAATTTGCTCTTTCAGCTGCCACCAGAGGTCGGGAGATCGGTGATGGGCTTTTTACCCTTCAAGCTGGAGGTAAGGTAATACCAACCAGCATCTTTCGGGCTGCACTTCAGCTGGTAAAGGTGTCTGATTTCCCCTACCGAGGGCTCACCCAAATCATAGCGTTTCCACAAGACAAAGAGTCCGGAAAGGACCCTCCACCCATTCTGGTTCAGTTGCCCCGAGGCCAGATGGAACCCAGACAGCATAACCCCCCATTTGAAGCATTCTAAGTATATGGTCGTGTACCCTTGGGGGGGACGGCTGGGAATCTCACCCCTGCCCGGCAACCTCAAAGCTACACTATCGGGAATGTTGTAAGTGTCCCTAAGTCTATCCAATTCCGATTGGGTGGTCTCACATCTCATATTATCTATGGGGTATTCCCCACGCTCGGACCTCTGACTGGCCCTTGCCCTTTGATGCGGCTGAGTCTCAGCCGAGGGTAATTCCCGTTCTAAACTAGAATCCCTCACGAGGATTATACTGAGGGGTTGTGCCTCACTAGAAGAGGACGAATCCTCCGGCGACATCCTATGGGCTGTAGGGGATTTGACATTTTCCTAAGGATATAAACTAATGGGGTACAGGGGAAGGAACAGAATGGTGGCAAGAAATGGAAAAAGTGGGTTGTACCTGAATGCGGAAAAAAGTGTGGTTGGCCGGAAATCACCTTGACAGAAAGAAGAAG
The DNA here is from genome assembly GCA_025617385.1 of Murraya koenigii. Taxonomy (NCBI): domain Eukaryota; kingdom Viridiplantae; phylum Streptophyta; class Magnoliopsida; order Sapindales; family Rutaceae; genus Murraya; species Murraya koenigii. Next base: position 21,107,386 of record CM046813.1, on the reverse strand, counting down.
ACAGGCAAACGGCGGTGAGCAAATTAATCTTCAGTTTGAACGAAAATGAGCAAATAGAGGGAACAGTGAAGAAGTTAGAAGTTTTTAAAGAGGAGGACGCGTCTCTTCAACTGGCGGCGTGCGTTTCGAGGGGCACGACCTTTCTGGTAACGTCCTTTCGAATTTTAAATGCACGACTGGGATCAACCCACGTGTCCCCTCTTAAATGCAAAATGATTAAAGTGGGAGACAACGGGGAAGCGTGGGAAGAGTAAAAGGCCGCGAATTCGGCCAATCATTAATGAGTTTCCAGTCTCATTTCGTTTCACTTAAAAGACTAGAAACTGGGGGACTGGTGTTTGGGTAATATCGGGCAAGGGCTTCTTGAGGCCCCTCCAGCTCGAATAAAACACCCCGAGGGCATCCTAGCTCGAGCAGAAGGCCCGACTACTTGCACAAAAGACGACCTCACCAGAATATCTCTCCTGGGTCAGGTCGAGGAATCCGAAACCGCTCGAACCCCGAGCACTCCTTTGCCTGCTCGAGGTCGTCGACCCCAGTCTAAGTTGTCGAGGTCGGAGAACCGAGATCAGCCCGAGCCCCGAGCTCATATATGCTCGAGGCCGCCCATTTCAGTCAGAGCTGGTCAAGGTCGAGAGTTGAGCATTTCTCTCCTGCTTGCAGAGATCAAGTCCCCGAGCGTAACTGGGTTGCGCCAGTCACGAGATGAAATGAATGTAAGACCCGGCCCAGGGCAGCCCGACCCGTTTTCTCAGAATCTTGGCACACCCTTTAATGTCTGACCAGGGTCCCACGTGGTATGGTGGCAGTACTATTGCCGATGGCCGGCACATGCCCCCACGGCGTCATCATTCCTAGCGCACACTCCCGACATGGAGGTCTGGCCACGTGAGCCGGATTAAGGAGACAGCCACACATCCCCAGGGAATATTACGCCAATCCCGGCTGTCAGAGGGACCCATAAACCACCAACATGGGTGTGAACAGCTTGGAAATGGAAAAAACGGGAAAAATGGAGTATAAAAGGAAATGAAGGGGAACGTTACAAGGGTTGGAAATTTTGATTCAGAAGGGTTACAAAAAAGATATCCAAGTTCTTCCTATTCTGATTTTCTTTTATCTGGATTCTCTGAAAACATCATATTCATTAAAAAAAAAGGAGGGCGAAATAATATCCCTTTCATCTTTCCGGTCTCCCTCATTAAGGGAGATACCAAAAAGAACAACCCCATCACTGACTTGAGCGTCGGAGGGTTTTTGCCGGAACATGCCCGGCGACCCCTGACTCTGTTTTCTGTGAGTACAGGTCTGGGAGATCTTTGTTCTGGAGAAGACAGTGGAACAGGACGAAGGAGACAATTCTGCTCGAGTCGAGCTCATCGCGAGCAGAAGGTTCGAGGCACTGTTGAAGGCACGCGGGAAAAACTGCATCAACAGAAGTACAATTCATGGCCAAGAATAGATATGAATCTTACAAGGGTGATGCTCTTGAGTATATGACAGTCTGGATTTGTCAAGAAACGAATTAACTGGGATATCCTCGGAAATTGGACAACTCGAGAAGGCCATGCTCGAATTTGTCTCATAATTTCTTATCGGGATCCATACCGGGGAGCTTTTCTAATTTGGAAATTATAGAAGCATGGACCTCTCATATAAAAATTAAATGGTCAAATTCCTCGAGTTAGGTGAGCTTAGTTTTTAGCCGTCTTCAATGTTTCATGCAACAACGTGTCGGGGCCAACCCACGATACATGGCGGTTACGAACTTTGATGAAAACAATTACATTGGAAATCCACATTTCTATGGTCCAGTGATCCCGAAGAATTGCAACGATTGAGCTACACAACCAGCGACGAGCACTTAAATTCATTAAGAATTGCTTATAAAAGCTAGCAGAGCATGAACCGGAGGCATCTTTACTAAGGATGAAAACTTGAATAATCATTCATCGTTAAATGTGAACCGAATAAGCTTTACATATCAAAACGACAATGTCGGTTATAGCTATAAGCATCGGGATGATGTTGCAATTGTTTAAAAATGACTTGTCGGAAGCTTACAAATTGTGTATGATGATGATCCCATGTCGGACTATTTCATTAAGTGAAACATGTCTCTGGGTCGGATGATCTATTGTGATACATTAAGCTCTAAAGCGGCAACTCACATACGTCGCTTTTGGATTCACTTAAGTTATCACATGCAGTGCACATGGGAAGTCCGTTAAAGGTGGTTAAAGAAGCGGGTAATGGTTTACGTGTTTCTTGCAACAAACCCGAACATGAGAAGTCGATTGGTGAGCCGACTACAAGACGTTTCTAGCCTTATATATAAGCCTCCGATGGATCGTAACCTAATTCATTTGGTTCATTATAATCTCCTTTAAAAACTTATAATCGGTTTCGAGCATCAATGGAATTAATCATAGTCTTTCTTCTCAAGAGGATGTAGGCCCGTCAAAGGTCGAACCTCTATAAATGTCTCAGTCCTTGTTCGATCTTCACGCTCATTATTGTTTTCAGATTAGTTAGTTTTTCATATTCACCAAGTGAACATAACAAAGGAAAATATTAGTGTGTAGTAAGCTGTCTAGGGGTTACATTAGAGATTAACTTTGTTATAATCTCAACAATTACAATTACAAAAGTGAGCATACTTATACATAAACGATTGCATGTACAGCTAGCTAAAGGACAATGTTTGGAAATATCTAAAAAAATTGATCCGCGAGTGTAGCAATCATTAGCCAATCGCCGCAGTCCTTCACGAAAGCGCTATTGCTCTGCATTCACGTACTTCCATTCTTGAGCACATGCAGTTTGCCACTCGACAAGTCCGACTCATTTCCTATATCGCAAGTCGCATGTATGATCGACTTAGGTGGCATGCTAACGTGGCTTTAAGGCCAGCTGTTGACTCTCCACATGAGAGATCCCACATCGACAAAGCACGGGGTGAAACCTAGGCTATAAGGGGGGACAAGCCTTGAGTTGCTGGGACGCCTTTTGGGGTAGTATGGGCTGCCCTGAGAACAAAACCGTGCAGGCTGAGTGCCCAAAGCCGACAATATCCCAATGGACATGGGCCATGTCTTGATAGATGGTATCAAAGCGGAGCCCTATCGGGTGCCTCTTGAATGGTGTGCACAGAGAGAACGTTGTGGCCCTAAGGGGGGTGGATTGAGAGATCCCACATCGACCAAGCACGGGGGTGAAACCTGGGCTATAAGGGGGGGACAAGCCTTGAGTTGCTGGGAGGCTTGCCTTGAGTTGCTGGGAGGCCTTTTGGGGTAGTATGGGCTGCCCTGAGAACAAAACTGTGCCGGCTAAGTGCCCAAAGCAGGCAATATCCCAGTGGACTTGGGCCGGGTCTTGAAACTACAGCAATTTCCTTCAACACCAGCAACATCAGCCGAAGAAGATGAATTTACAATTGATATGGTGGCATTCAATTGGAGTTTTTCTACATCGTTTGACATAATTGTTTTGCTGTTTTCAGCACTCCTTTTTTCTTTTTAACTCCTTTTGGTGTAAGCATTGGTTTTGTTTAGTTGATGCATGTGTCTATTTCTTGTACTAGCTTATATTTTACCAGCACCAGCTTGGGCATGTAGAAAAGTAAGCACTAATTTTCAATAAACATGTGGCTAACATGTTTACCACAATTAGCATGCAAAACTTTCAATTTGGTAGGTAGAGTTTGGTGAAGAAAATGGTGTCAAATTAGGTAGAGTTTAGTGAAGAAAATGGTGTCAAATTAGGTAGAGTTAGGTGAAGAAAATGGTGCCAAATTGTTGAATTTTTTATCAATTATTGAAAACTTTTGTTGCATGGTAGGTGAAGTTTTTCTTATAAATAGCATGAGCTTATTCATTTCTAATGCATCCCAAACTTGAGAGAATTTGAGAAAGTTTCAAATTCAGAGAGAAATAATTCATTAGAGAATTATAGTGAGAGTGAACAATTGGAGAGTGTGGGCAATTGAGAGTTATTTTTCTTTCAAGTGTGTAAGAGAGTACTGGGTGTATTTGGGTTACAGGAAGTGAGTTTTCTTTATATCGTACTATAAATAATTGTTAATAATACAATTATTTTCTCTTACTCCAGTGGACGTAGGCATAATCGCCGAACCACGTTAAATTCTTGTATCATTTAATTTTATAATTATTTGGTGTGCTTGATTGCGTATTCCGCACACAACAAGTGGTATCAAAGCCGAAGGTTCGTACTTGGGGTATATGGCACTGTTCACGTATACTACACTATTTATAGGTACATACTATTTATATATTCGATACTATTTAAAAATATAATACTGTTTATAGATACGGTAGAGACGGCCATTTGTACTTGGGAGACAGTCTATTGTAAGTAGTGTGTATTTATGTATGTCTAGAAAAGTTCTGTCAACAAGAAGATAAGAATCTAAGGAGTTTGGGTTTTAAGTGGGACCATTGTGACCCCTCCACTCTCTTGGAAACTTTCCTGGTGCATATATTTACGTGAAATTAACATCATAAAGACTATTTTTCAAGTGTGAATAGTTTGTTGAGAAAATGGTAGAAGGTGAAACTTCCAGAATTAGGGAGAGATCTACCCAAACTATTTCAGGAGACACTACAAGTGGGAGGCGAGATGTATCACATCGTCATGCAGCACCTGTTATTGGAGGCCAGAAGATCGATGTTGAAAAATTTGATGGGAAAATCAACTTTGGCATGTGGAGGCGTGAAGTTATGGATGCCCTTATTCAAATCGATCTTAATGTTGTTATAAAAAATAAAAGAAACTTGTATGATGAAGAAACTTGGGATCGTATGAACGAAAAAGCTTGTAGTCAAATCAGATCTTGTTTGACCAAAGAGGTGAAATATCTGGTGAAAGATGAGGATTTTGCGATAACTTTATGGCGTACATTATAATAAAAGTACTTGCAGAAAAGTCTTGAAAATCGTCTTCATGCAATGAGCCAGGTGTATGGTTTTCGAATGAAGCATAGGGTGTCAATGCATGATCATGTCTCAAGATTTGAAAAGTTACTTGCTAATTTAAAGAATCTTGATGAAGATATTAAGGATGAAGTCAAGGCTATGATTCTGCTACACTTATTACCAATACAGTACAATTATTTTGTGACTACCTTGATATATGGGAAAAGCGTGATCATCTTTAAAGATGTTTGTATAGCATTGACTAATTTAGTGATTCGGAATAATGACAAACATTCCGAAAGAGCATCATCTGAAGCTTTGATAGCTAGAGAAAGAACGATGGAGAAAAAGAAGAAGCATGGTGGGAAGAATTCTCGGTCCAAATCGAGAAGCAAAAATATAGCTCGAGATGAGTGTGTCTTTTGTCATGAAAAGGGCCATTGGACGAAAGATTGTCCGAAGGCTCAAAAAAAGATGGGAAGAAACCAGTAGCAGCAAACATGGCATGGAAAGATGATGACTTTGATTATTTACTAAGTATTATGCCTACAGAATATATGGCTAGTACAAGTGAGTGGATACTTGATACCGGAGCAACCAATCATTTGTGTCCTATTAGGGAATGGTTTACAAATTTTCATAATTTGGAATCTGGATCAATTGTGATGGGAAATAATCAATCTTGTCGCACAATGGGGATAGGAACAATTCGGCTCAAAATGTTCGATGGAATGATTAGAGAACTAATAGAGGTTAGATATGTACTAGCTTTAAAGAAAAATCTAATTTTTGTGGGAGCTCTGGGAGCTAAAGGCTACAAGGTTACCATTGAAAATGGTACAATGAAGTTCATATATAGAGCTATGGTGATTCTGCAAGGTGTCAGGCGTCACTATTTGTACTATTTGAAGGGAGGTACTACTGATGAAGTTAATGTTGCTGAGATGCATAGTGACACTACCAAGCTATGGCATGTATGACTAGGACATGCTGGAGAGAAGTCTTTGCAAACACTGATGAGGCATAGGCTTTCAAAAGGTACCAAAACTTGTAAATTAAATTTCTGTGAGCATTGTGTTGTAGGAAAGAAAACAATGGTCAAGTTTGATACGGTTAATCACCATACTCGTGAGATCCTTGAGTATGTTCATAGTAATGTATGAGGACCAACCAAGACTGCATCAATTGGTGGAAGGCATTATTTTGTCACATTTTTTGATGATTTCTCTAGACGTGTGTGGGTATACACCATGCGAGCAAAGGATGAAATTCTAGAGATTTTCGTGAAATGGAAGAAATTGATGGAGACTCAAACTAGCAGAAAGATCAAAATATTATGATCTGATAATGGGGGTGAATATACTTATAATCTATTCTTGCAAGTATGCCAAAGTGAGGGTATAAAAAGATATTTCATGGTGAGACATACTCTGCAACAGAATGGTGTGGCTGAGTGTATGAATCATACTTTACTGGAGAAAGTACGGTGTATGTTATCTAATGCTGGTTTAGATAAAAAGTTTTGGGCTGAGGCTGTGAGCTACGCAAGTCACTTAATAAACCGGTTGCTTTCTGCTGCAATTGGAGGTAAAACTTCTATAGAGATGTGGTTAGGAAAGCACGCACAAGACTATGACTCCATTCGTGTGTTTGGGTGTCCAGCTTATTATCATGTAAAGAATGATAAGCTCGATCCTCATGCAAGGAAAGCTGTCTTTATGGGATTCAAAGGTGGAGTTAAAGGCTTCAAGCTTTAGGATCTCGAAGATAAAAAGTTTGTGAATAGCGGAGATATTACTTTTGATGAAGCTTCTATATTGAAGGCTTCAAGTTCTCAGCAGGTGGAGAATAAGACCAGAGAGGTATTGTAGCGGGTGGAGTTTGATGCAACTCCATATGTACCAGTTAGTTCTACAGAAAGGAGTTCAACTTTGGAAGTGACACTAAGAGTTGAAGAAAAGGTTGTTTTTGTTGATGTCCCAGAAGAGGAAGAAACAACTGAAGATGTAGATGATGAAAATGAGACTATAGCAATAAGGAAGTCAAAAAGAGTGATAAAGAAACCTGGATGGCTTACAAAAGACATGGTGGTAGCCTATGCACTTCCAGTTATTGATGATGACATCCCTAACACTTTTGGTGAAGCATTACGCAGTAGTGAAAGTAATTAGTGGAAGTCAGCCATGGAAGAAGAGATTAAATCTCTCCATCAAAACCGGACTTGGGAACTTGTGAAGTTACCTAAGGGGAAAAGAGCTATTGGCAATAAATGGGTCTACACCAAGAAGCAAGATTCTTCAAATCAATCAAATTTTTGGTATAAGGCAAGGCTCGTGGCAAAAGGTTATGCACAGAAGGAAGTATTGACTATAATGAAGTATTCTCTCCAGTTGTAAAACATACTTCCATTTTTATCCTACTTGCCTTGGTAGCTGAATATGGGTTAGAGTTAGCCCAATTGGATGTTAAGATAACGTTCTTACATAGAGATTTAGAGGAGGAAATCTATATGACTCAGCCTTACAGTTTCAAAGTTGCTGGAAAAGAGAGTCATATGTGCAGATTAATTAAATCTTTGTACGGATTGAAACAGTCACCAAGGCAGTGGTACAAGAGATTTGATCAATTTGTACAAGGGAAGAAATTCACTAAAAGTGAACACGATCACTGTATTTACTTTAGAAGACTACAAAATAGAGCTTTCATCTATTTGTTACTCTATGTCAACGATATGCTTATAGCTTCGAAGAATAGAGGTGAGATTGAGAAATTAAAGAAACAACTGGCTTCTGAGTTCGAGATAAAGGACTTGGGTGATGCATAGAGAATATTTGGGATGGAGATTCATAGAGATAAGAAGAATGGAAGCGTGTGGTTGACTCAAAAGTCTTATTTGAAAAAAGTGCTAGAAAGGTTTGGTATGGATGGCAAAACTAAACCGGTATGTACTCCTCTAGCTCCTCATTTTAAATTAAACTCTTCTTCATGTCCTTGCTCCAAAGAGGAGCGTGACTATATGGCTCGTGTTCCATATACTAGTGATGTGGGTAGTCTTATGTATGCTATGGTGTGGACAAGGCCCGATATATCTCAAACTGTGAGTATGGTTAATCGATACATGCATAATCCAGGTAAAGACCATTGGCTTGCAGTTAAGTGGATTCTCTGATACCTGTATGGGACAGTTGATGTTGAGTTATTGTTTAAGAAGGATTGTGGTCAACAATGTATTGGGTATTGTGATTCTGATTTCACTGGAGACCTAGACAAACGAAGATTAACAACGGGTTACGTATTCACATTGACTGGAGGTCTGATCAGCTGGAGGTCAATTCTACAATCGAAAATTATTCTGTCCAATATGGAAGCAGAGTACATGGCAGCAACTAAAGCTGTAAAAGAAGCTATCTGGTTGAAAGGTTTGTTAGGTGATTTAGGGGTAATCCAAGAGAACATTAATTTTTTATGTGATAACCAGAGTGCAATATTTCTTACGAAGAATCAAACATAGATGTGAAATATCATTATGTGAGAGAGATTATTGAGGGCGGTGATGTGTTATTGAAAAAAATTGATACTAAGAATAACCCATCAGATATATTAACGAAGGTGATTTTTGTAATTAAGTTTTAATATTGCTTGAAACTAATTCAAATTCTTCGAATGCGTTAAATTTGATGAATTTTGAACTACAGTTGGCTTGATCCTAAATTTTAGGTACGTAGGCAGTCACAGAGATGCAACCGCTTTAAAGATGATGGTTCATTAGTAGTCGGCTCAGAGTTGGATAAATTTTCGCCGAGGTGGAGAATTATAGAAAAGTCGGCACTAATTTTTAATAAACATGTGGCTAACATGTTTACCACAATTAGCATGCAAAACTTTCAATTTGGTAAGTAGAGTTTGGTGAAGAAAATGATGCCAAATTAGCTAGAGTTTGGTGAAGAAAATGGTGCCAAATTGTTGAATTTTTTACCAATTATTGAAGACTTTTGTTGTATAGTTGGTGAAGTTTTTATTATAAATAGCAAGAGCTTATTCATTTCTAATGCATCCCAAACTTGAGAGAATTTGAGAAAGTTTCAAATTCAGAGAGAAATAATTCATTAGAGAATTATTGTGAGAGTGAGCAATTGGAGAGTGTGGGCAACTGAGAGTTATTTTTCTTTCAAGTGTGTATGAGAGTACTGGGTGTATTTGGATTACGGGAAGTGAGTTTTCTTTACTCAAATATTATACTATAAACAATTGTTAATAATACAATTATTTTCTCTTGTTCCCGTGGACATAAGCATAATCGCCAAACCACGTTAAATTCTTGTGTCATTTAATTTTATAATTATTTGGTGTACTTGATTCCGTATTCCGCACACATAAGCCGGACTGTTCTTTTTAATTTGTTTCTTTTCTTCAAAGCAAATACTTTATTGTAACCGATAAAAAGCTCTATTGTTTGGTCTCTTCTAATGAAAACAAGAGGTTTTGAGTGAAAAGGAAGAACTCGTAACTCATGAAGAGTCTGAGTTGCGGCCATTGACTTCTATGACTTCATTTATCTAAATTCAAATACGTTGAAAGTAAAAACTTCTATGCCTTTGTTGATCGATATTTCAAAGAAAGTAGAATGCTGGTTCGACATGAGCTTAAATGAGGCTCTGTCTCCATTTCATTTGTATATTGTTATAGCAATTCTAGCTTCTATACTAAAATTATTTGATTAAAAAAAAAACCTTCATTTTAAATATCCTATACATTTTTTTTAAAAATGGAAAAATCAAAATTTCATTTTTTTTCTGCATGATTAAAATATCCATCATAAAAATTTAGAAGTTTAATGCTAATTGCAATATGTTCGACATAATGCCTTAATTCAGTATTCTTGAAGCTTCAAAATTTACTGCAAATGAGATGGCTTTCTCGTGACGATCAGATGAGGCTACAATCAAATGGTTAATACAAAAGCATCTAAAAGGTTTGTGCCAACAATGATCAAGAATTATTGTTTGGGGAATGCCGAGCAAGACCAGCTCGAGGACAATCCAGTAAGAGTAGAAGACCTATTCACTAGCACGAAGACACCCCTTCTCCGTGTCAAAGCTGGTCGAGGGCAAGTGTTCTAAAGCTGGTCGGGATCTGATCTCCCTATCCTACTCGAGTAAGGTTACAAAGACCCTCGACCACCGAACAAGACCGGGTCGCGTTACGGGCAACACTATGAACAAGGGGAAACCAAAGCTCGAGCAGAGCAGACCTAAGCATGGCGGCCCTATCCCTCGACAACTTGTCATGACCATTGATAACTGATAGACACCCTCACGCAATAAGGTCTCATCAATGTTACAGATGACCAGCGCACGCCTCCACAGTGTTGTCATTTCACACAAACCTACACGGCATCATAATTTGGTCACGGGAACCCATAGCCTTCTGACATCCCATAACCCAAGTTATGCCACAGTAACCCATAGTTGTCACAAAAACGCAAGTGCAATTAATGTAGGGATGGCTCCCAAGCAAAGGGGGGCAGGAAAACAGGGGGGATAAATACTAGACGATGGACAAGGTAAAAGAATTCTTTGATTCTAATTCCAACTCCAATTTTTCTATCCAAATTCTAGTTTTCTCTTCTCTTTGAAACACCAATTTTTTCAGTCCCCCGGATTAAGAGGGATTCTAAAAGAAGCAACGTGACAATGAGGGAAAACAGCAGAAGAGGAGTAAGCCCCGAAGAATTGGTGACCTTGAGGGAAGTGGCCAATGAGAAATACAAGAAATGATGGACCAGATAGAAAAGTATACAGAGACACTAACGTCTATCCTACAGGAGCTCAGGGACAGACAGAGGAAAGCAAGTAATGGCATTCCTAAATCCAACCGCGAGAACGCTCCCACTGGGGGAAAAGTAGGAGAGGAAGCTCAAAGGCAGAAGGTACAGAACGTTGCTGGAAGGGAGGAGATTAACCTGGAGGAGAGAGAGTCCCGACAACACTTGTAAGACACAACACCAACTTCCCGTGCAGAGAAGTTAGAGGGGGAGGTGCGCAGACTGGCACAGGTCGTTGACGACCTTCGGGGAAACGAGAAAGCCCCAAGTTGGAGAATCATATTGAACAATGAGTCCCCACTTTCAGTAGAAATCATGGGCGTCACGATCCTGAGGGATTTCTGCTTCCCCGACTTAAAGTTCTCAGGGAAGAGTGACCCACTGGTGCACATAGAACATTTCAACGACATGACCGGAATAGAGGGCTTGACAGTAGCCCAGAGTTGTAGAGCCTTCCCACTTACTTTGGAGGGTAGAGCGAGAGAATGGTATCGCAAACTACCACGGGGGAGTAGTCTAAGCTTTGAACAAATGTGTATCGAGTTCGTAGAGCAGTTCAGGGGGGCGGTGGCTCCCGAAGACGACATGATGGAGTTGGTAGAGATAAAACAAAAGGAGGGGGAGTCCCTCCGAGAGTTTATCAAGAGGTACCACTGGGCTGTTTTGGATCTCGGGTCATTTAATCACCCCCAGGCATTGAGAGGGTTGAAGGAGGGGTGAAGATGGGAAGACCATGGTACAACTTGCGGAGCCCCTCGATCCGCTCATACTCCGATGCATATGAATAAATGAAGATGGACATAGTCATCGAGGAGGAAAAAACCGCGAAGTTAAGAAGCGAGCAGAGCAGTGAGCAAAACAGTAGTAGAAAGGGGTGCTGCTCGGGGCTCGTCTACTTCCAGGGCAATAAGGGACCTTGTTGCTCCCTATAACCCCTACTAGAGGGCCCCCAGCCGTGAGTGGCTCCCGTTCCACTTCGCAGGTCCCCAAGTAGGGACCGTAGGGATTATCAGCAATACAGCGGCAACCCACCTCGTAATCCCCCTGCAAATCGACCCATGTAGAGCAACAACAGAGCCGATAGCCCATTGCCTCTACACTCGGGAAACTTTCCCTGGGATAAGGCAGTACAAATGGTTGACCAAAGCCTCGCTTACAGGCAGTACACCCCGTTGAAGGTGTCACTTGAGGATTTGTTTCAAGTTGTAGAGGAACGAGGGCTGTTGTGTTCCCCGACGCTGATGTCCAAGCTAGCAAACATAAGGGACAGAAGCAGGTTCTGCCGATTCCACAACGATCATGGCCACTCGACGTCGCAGTGCCTTGATCTAAAAAACCTAGTGGAGGACTTGGTTAGAAACTGGTACTTGGACAAGTTCATTGAAGGAGGACACCCGGTAGTCGAGCAGCAACAGGCAGGGGACGGCCAAGCTAGTGATATGGACCGTGAATCTCCTACTTTGAGGGTAATAGCAAGTGTGCCAACGATGGCAGAAAATTCAAACAGGGCTCAGAGGAACTATAGTAGATATGCCTCTGCTAGTCAGGAAATTCTGCTCACTGTGCCCACTGCAAAGAGAGCTAGAACTCGACAAGTGTCAATCATGTGGACAGAGGAGGATGAAGAAGGGGTCCTATACCCCCAGAGGACGCTTTGGTTATAAGGGCAAATGTAGCCAATAGAGACACTACAACAGAATAGGCTTTTCATGGCAGAGGAAATATGTTATGAATGGGATACCACGACAAAAAAATGTATGCTGTTGATGCATAAGCTATGGAAAGCTATGGGTTTTAATGGCCAAAATTCAACGCTGTTAACTATGCTATAAAAGGTATTACACAGTGAAAAGTATCCACCATTGATAATCTCATCAATGGCTATTATTACTCTCCGTTATATCTTTGCCACCAAATTGGGTTTAAACTCACATGGCAATCACAACTTACTATGGATTATCTCATCAACGGCGATTATAACTTATTGTGGATTGTCTCATCAACGGCAATCATAACTTATTATGGATTATTTCTATAGCCTACGGTCATTGTTATTGAAAAAATTAATTTTACCATATAATTAACCTGTTAGAAATCAAGTTAATTTACCCTTTAATTCCTCAACTGATTCCTAAATTCATTTATATAAATAATGCATTCAAATTTTCTAAATAAACAAAGCAAACATACATCTGGTGTCCAAATGAAATTGTATGAAAATAAAATAATAAACATTCTAATATAGAGAACTCATTGTCAAGGAAGAAGGAAAATATAGCCATTGTTTAGAAAGAACCTACTGAGTTCCGTAAATAATATCCATAACATGAACTTAAATTAAACAACTTGGTCAAGTCCTCTACCATGAAAAGATTCATTACTGCAAAAGTAATCCTTATCCAAGAACTTTAACTTCTAATTTTTTTTTAAATACAGATACATATGAGATTTGATAGGTTTTAATAAGCTAAAACATCATTAGATAAAATCAAAAATAATTTAAATATAGAATTACCTTTACTTGAGTTAATCCAAGGCGATGTACTTTATAGGCCATGCGATTGTGCTCCCTTTGCATCACCTAAGTTGAAGAACTCTTGAGTTGGTCGAACCAAAGATAATGATGGTTTATTTACATCATGAACCCATACTTTGTAATAATCTGGTCGAAACGAAACATGGTGGACCAATGCCTCAGGATTTGTTGCAGCTATCATTCCTTTTGCAACTACCTCCCCATTACCTAACCAATTTAAAAGTTTACAAGTATCACCGTTATTTAGGGTAGTTGGAATAGATGTGCTGCCTCCAAATGACTAACAAAAACAAAAATTATATATCAAAATAAAGTAACAATTTATTTTTGAAAAATCATAAATTCATTTATAAAACATCTGAAACCAACAAAACCTAGGGAGTAGGCGCAAGATTATTGTTCAAGTTATCATCAATATTAACATGGTCCTGTCAAAATATATAAATAAAAATAATATTGCATGAAAAAAAGGTAAAGTGACAGTACAATTAATTATTAACTTAAATAACTTACCTTACTAAATCTTCTCCCATATATAAAAAGGTTTTGAAATTCAATAAATCGATCATTTAGCTCTTTCATATCATTCTCAAGCTTCTTTACTTTGCGGTTGCCATGGACCTGTGAAGCTACTTTTGAAGGTGTTACACCAAATCCCATACCTTTGACGCAACCAGGACGCTCACCACCTTTTAGTTTTGCAATTCCAACATTCTTTAATGAGGTTTGATCCTCTTCAGTTGATACTGCAGAAATTTCTTGAAGCTTCTTCTAAATGAACATATATTATAAATATTGAGACTATATTAATGGAATTTCATTTAAATTATTGATATGTAAATTACGCAAATGTATTCATTAGTACCATTGATTCGACAGCAACCGCATTAATTGGTTGTCCATTCTTTTGTGTACATGATTTAAGCCATACATTTACTCTAGTACCTGATGATAGAACCTTTTTATCTACCAATAAAATAGAAGATAATAAGAAAAAAATAATTCCACAACTAAAAAGATAACATAAATTCTCCAATCAAATTTTGAGTAGATAAAAACCATTTCGTCTCATGTTTGTGCCATGCCTTTTCGACTCGTTATGTGAGGCTCTGTTTGTGTTGCTCTTAGTAGTTGGAATTTTTTTCCTATAAGACATAAGATATATTGAATGCAGTAACAAGAAATATAAATAATAAAATGACATACATACTTTCCATTCTTTGCTTAATCGATGGGCAACAATTTTTTTCCATTCTTTATCAGCCACATCTTCAGGTTTTAGCAACTTCAGTTTCCTAGTTGCATCAGGTTTATCACATACTTCCCTTATACTAATTGATAGTCTGGATTTGTGATCTGTCCATAACTTTCTCATTCGAGCAAGTATATTTTCTTTCTAATGGTCATAAATGATAAACTTTTGCTGCAATGATATTAAATAAACAACTCTGTTAATTGCTTTAAAGTATTATTATTTAAAAATGAAATTAATAAAAAAAGGCTATCATACTTTAATAGTTGTCCAATTATTAGATTGCTCAATCTACTATATATAACCAATTATTTTTCTTGCTCTCTCTTTTTTTTTCTAACAAACAGTTTTCAATAAAAATTAAAAAAATCCTTTTTCAACTTTTACTTGTAAAAGAAGACATCACGACTATATGACATTGTTTAACAAAAGTAATAGCTCATACACAAACATATGTACATATATGATACAACTAAGATTTCTAAAAGATAAAGATAATCAAACTAATCATTTGCATGCTAAAAAATTATTCAGTATTATGCATAAAAGAATAAACAAACTTCCAATATGACGTAACAAAAAAGAAAAAAAATAATATAAATTTTTAAAAAGTTAGTTTACCAGGTATATAGAATCTGGAGCAACAAAAGGCAAATCTTGATGATTTTGGTAATGCTACAAAAAGTAAAATAAAATATTTAGTTTAAATTCATAAATGGTAATTAATAAATGCAGTATAAAATTAGTAAAAGAAACAAAATTGTAATACAAAAATTATTGTTTCTTTCTAATTTTTTCCCTAAATTTACAAATCAAATTCTATTTTTTTGGATCAATGATACCAAATAGTGATAGATGCAGTAGTACTTCATTTTTCAATTTTTCACAAGAAGTTAATTTTGTTGAAGAACAATAAT
This sequence comes from Murraya koenigii, assembly GCA_025617385.1. Lineage (NCBI taxonomy): Eukaryota > Viridiplantae > Streptophyta > Magnoliopsida > Sapindales > Rutaceae > Murraya > Murraya koenigii. The sequence goes on along the minus strand of CM046813.1, from coordinate 21,091,923 downwards.
TGTCAAGTGTTTGATGACTATAAAACATGCCACGCATGTGGGCCACTCTTAAATTTGATAAAGCAAGTAAATAAAATAAATTGAATTCTCTTTGACAACGAATCATGAAACTCATGTCCTAACTATTCATAAAACTTGTAAAACCAATAAAATATCAGTGATGAGTTGGATCAATTGTCATGAATTCAATTACATTATTAAGGGTAAGAACCAGTTGCTTCGTTTTCCCTTTTAAGAAAATCAAGATGTAGTTTAAGACTAATTTTTATATAAAAATTCAAAGAAAACATTGCTTATAAAGTCTCAAAACACAACAAAAAATAATATGTATATATACAAAAATTTTAAAACAAAAATTATGTTTTTTTCCAATCTTTTACTAAAGTTATAATTTAATTAATTTAATGATAGATTATATTAACTAAATAAAAAAATGACACTAACACTACCATTCAAACTTATATCCAAACAGAATGATTTCCAATTCAAATTAAAAAAAATTACATATTAAATAAAAAGTTCTTACCTTTCCTTGTTGTTGATGATACAAACAATGATAATATGAATTTAAAAGAAGATTGAAAGTGAAATGGTAGAGGATGAAATATTAGGGTTAAAAGGGTATGCGATTCCAAATAAGAGAGAGAAAATATGTAAATCTACGATATTTAGAAATATTGGTATTCTAAAATTATGAGATAAAATTGGAAAAAATCGAAAACTTTTGGAAGAATTTGATAACAGCCGAAACTCCATAGAGAATTAACGCGGGAGTGTTTTAGCTAGAAGGGAAATATGCAAACTGGAGAGAAACTAGTAAAGTGTTTCTATTTGTTTGTGGTAAGGCTTACTTTCAACGGGAGAGTCAAAGGCCAGATTTTATTATTTATTAATAGCAAATATCTTGTCCTATTGAAAATTATTTTCACAGGGATTGATATTTTTATGCTATTAAAAATTTATTATTTAGAGCAATCAACGACATATTTTGAAAATAGGCTGTCTTATTATATAATAAAATATTTTAACGGTGAATATTTAAATACCTTCTGTCTTTACATATTTTTAATGGCGTGTAATTATAATATGTCGTAACAAGTCCACCCTAGAAACTCATTTTTGTTGAAGTGAGAGCTCAGTCGGATATTGGTGGACTCAGTGAGCTCGGTGGATATACTTTTCAAGTCCACCCTAGACATGCTGGGGATAGCGGATGTGAGGCTCGAGCAGACGAGCACATCTCTGAAAGGATTCGGTGGGGGAAAGCTAACCTCTCTGGGGATTGTCAACTTGCCAATAACCATGGGCTCGAAGCCCTTTGAGAAGAACATGATGTTGGATTTCGTGGTTGTGGACGAAGTCAGTCCTTACTAGGCAATATTGGGGAGGCCTTTCAAGAGGATCAGCCAATCGCATGAATGAAGTAGTGGGAGTTGTCAAGGGGGATCAAAGGGTAGCAAAAAGCTGCTATGCCACAGCAGCAAAGGAAGTAATGCAGGTGATGTCTCTGGACACGAGGATTGAGTCAAAAAAGGGGAGGCAAGAGCCTGCTGAAGAATTAGAGGAAATTTTGATAAGGCTAGGCGACCAGGAGAAGAAGGTTAGCATCGGCTCGGGAATTAGTGAGTAGCTGAGAAAAAGCCTGGTCGCGTGTTTGCGAGAACATTCTGATGTGCATGTCTGGACGCATAAAGATATGCATGGGATCGATCCGAAGATAGCATGCCACAGGTTGGCAATAAAAAGATATGCGAAGCCGGTAAGGCAGAAGAGAAAGTGCGTCAACCAGGAGAGATACGAGCCTTGAACAGCAAGGTGGAGAAGCTGTTGAAGACATGATTCATAAGGGAAGTCAACTACCCTGAATGGATCTCAAACGTGGTACTAGTGAAGAAGGCAAGCGGAAAATGGAGGATGTGTGTAGACTTTACCGATTTGAACAAAGCCTGTCCAAAGGACAACTTCCCATTGCCCAAGATAGATCAGCTGGTTGACTCTAAAGTAGGACACGGTTTGCTTAGCTTCATGGATGCATTTTCAAGATACAACCAAATCCCCATGTATGGGCCATACAAAGAGTGCAAGACCTTCATCACCAACTAAGTCTATTTTGCTACAAGGTCATGCCCTACGGCTTGAAGAATGCCGGGGCAACATACCAGAGATTGGTGAACAAGATTTTCAAGCCGCTGATCGGTCACACGATGGAAGTTTATATGGACGACATGATCACCAAGTCCAAGGACGCAGAAGAACATGTGAAGCATCTAGAAGAGACCTTCGCACTCCTAAGGAAGTACCAGATGAAGCTTAACCATGAGAACTGTGCCTTTGGAGTAGGTTCTAGAAAATTCTTGGGTTTCATGGTTAGTAACAGGGGAATTGAGGACAACCCGAAGAAGATAAGAGCAGTAATAGACATGAAGTCCCCGTGTACTCTTAAGGAAATACAGAGCCTCATGGGTAAGCTAGCATCCCTCAACAGATTCATCTCCCGAGCTACAGAAAAATGGCATGTCTTCTTCCAAGAGATGAGAAAAGGGAGAAAGATGAAGTGAACACCAAAGTGTGAAGCGGCTTTCCAACAGCTGAAGGAGTACTTGCTGAAAGCCCCATTACTATTAACACTGCGAGTAGGGGAGGTTCTGTACTTGTATTTAGCGGTATCACAATGGGCAACGAGCTCGGTCCTGATATGGGAAGAGTCAATGGTGTAACACCTCGTATATTATACGAGCAGAGCTTTACTAGAGGCGGAGACTCGGTATCCACTAGTGGAGAAGTGGGCACTTACACTTGTAACAACGGCTCAGAAGTTGAGGGCTTATTTCCAGGCACACTCGATAGAAGTCTTGACGAACCAGCCAGTTAGACAAATCCTGCACAAGCCAGAGACTTCGGGCTAGCTAGTAAAGTGGTCGATAGAGCTTAGCGAGTTTGACATCAACTACCAGCCCCGAGCAATAATTAGAGCACAAACCCTGGCAGGCTCGTGGTTGAGTGTACAGAGTCAGACAAAGGAGCAGACAAATAGCGAACAGCAAGCTCCTTGGCTCCAAGCAAGGTGTGGACGGTTACAGTGGATGGGTCATGTGTAGATCAAAGAGCAGGAGCAGGAGCAGGAGTAGTGCTTCTTAGTCTTGAAGGGGTTGAAGTACAATATGTCGTAAAGCTCAAGTTTAAGGCCACCAATAACCAGGCCGTATACGAAGCTGTAATTGTAGGACTGAAGCTCGTGTTAGTAGTAAAGGTAGAGGAAGTAAAGGTCCGGACAGATTCGCAGCTGGTGGCAAACCACCTCAAGGAAAGCTTCTAGGCTAAAGGCGAGAAGATGGAGGCTTAACTTTAAAAGGTGAGATAGTTAATTAGAAAGTTTCGAGCAGTAGAGGTTGAATAGATTGCAAGGGGAGAAAAATTTTAGGTGGATATGATAGCATGGATGGCAGCTGTATCTAACCCCAAAATACCCAAGTCCATTCTAATGGAGATCATGACCTGATCGAGTATCGAGCAGGAGGACGAGGGATGAGCTTATCCTCGAACAGTTTCTAGATGGATCCAATTATCTTTTATCTCAAGGAAGGTACATTACCTGCCGACAAGAAGCAGGCGAGGAAGCTGAGATGCCAAGCAATGAGGTACACACTAATTGACGGGGTATTGTAAAGGCGAGGATACACCCTGCCGTTGTTACGCTGTTTGGATGAGGAACAGGCTGATTACCTCCTAACGGAAGTACACGAGGGGATTTGTGGGAATCACTCTGGTGCAAGGTCCTTAGCTTTTAAAGTCTTAAGGCATGGATACTTCCGGCCTAGGATGCACCGGGACGCACAAGAAAATACCCGGAGTTGCAGGAATTGCCAAAGATTCGCCAATAACATAGCTCAACCACCTAAAAGCCTCACAGTAATGAACTCACCACAGTCATTTTCTCAGTGGGGAATTGACCTGATCGAGACCACTGCCAAAAGAGAGAGCATCTACAACACATTTCATGGTAGCAATCGATTATTTCACTAAATGGGTTGAGGTGGAAGCTTTGAGCAGCATTACAGAAAGCAAAACTACTGACTTTATTTAGAAAAATGTAATTTGCAGGTATGGGATCCCCCACGCATTGGTTGCAGATGAAGTGTCAAGTGAAGGCCCAAGCAGGATAAGCTCACAAAGAAATGCAAGGGCCGTAAGTCTCAAAAGCCTAAACCTAAGGCGAGATGAAGTGTCTAGCATAAGCCAAGTGAAGGCTCGAGCAAGATAAGCTCGCGAAGAAAAGCTAGAGCCATAAGTCTCAAAGCCTAAACCTAAGGCGAGACGAAGTGCCTAGATAAGCCACGTGAAGGCTCGAGTAAGATAATCTCGGGAAGAAAAGCTAGAGCCGTAAGTCTCAGAGCCTAAAACCTAAGGCGAGATGAAGTGCCTAGCATAAGCCAGAAAGGCTTGAGCAGAATAGGCTCACAATGAAATGCAAGGGCCGTAAGTCTCAAAGCCTAACTTAAGGCTAGACGGTACCAAGCATAAGTCAGAAAGCTTAAGCACAATAAGCTCACGAAGTAATGCAAGGGCCGTAAGTCTCAAAGCCTAACTTAAGGGGAGACGGTGCATAGTATAAGCCAGAAATGCTCGAGCAGGATAAGGTCACAAAGAAATGCAAAGGCTGTAAGTCTCAAAGCCTAACTTAAGGCGAGGCGGTGCCAAGCATAAGCTAGAAAGGCTCGAGCTAGATGAGCTCCCAAATGAAGCTAAAGGCCGAAGTCTCAAAGTCTAATTTTAGGCGAGACAAGAAGGAAAACACAGTTAGAATGAGCTCCAGCGCAACAAGTTCACCTAGAAAGATACCACGGCCTCAAGTATTAAAGTCTGTTCAAGTTAAGGTAAAACAGCCAAAGTTCATAAGGGGTTAATCCAGTTGATCACATTTTGGCAAGACGAGCAGAAGCAAACCATTGTCAAAATTATATGGGAAAGGCTTAAAGCCTGCTGGAAATTTACCCACAGAGAATTTTAGAATGGATTAAAAGTATAAATGCAAAGTAAGAAGTAGGTGTTCTTTATTACATTGCCAAAATTACAAAAAAAAAAAATGCATCAAAGCCAATCAAAGGGCTTGAGCAATCGGGCTAGCAGTTGAGGCAGGGGCTTCAGAAGAGGGGGTAGCTTGAAGATCCTTCTCGGCAGCAGAAGCAGCTTGGGCTTCATCGGTTGGAGGAGCAGCATCCCCAGGCGTTGCAGCGTCTACTTTCACCTCATCAGAGGGATCCTTTGGTCCCTAGTTTCGGGCATCCTGATCATTCATATACGAATCCAAAGCCACCTCGAGCTTGGTCATATCTAGCTCAGGGTATTCCTTGCCCAAGACGGGCATGATGCATTCGTAGTAGAATGTCAGCCCTCTGTTATATTCCTCTGTGAGTTGATTCCCCAATGAGTCCACCTTAAGCTAAAGGCGAGAAGTCTCTGCCTCTATGGTCCTCTCGAAAGCAAACCTCTGCACATCGAGGTCTTTACGGGCATTCACAAGCTCATCCTAGAACATGGATAGCTCCCTCTCGAGCTGGAGTGCTTTAGACTCGGCCAAAGCTGCCTTCTCCTCAAAGGTGGAATTCTCAGCATGAAGCTTGGCAGTTTCCTCCTCTTTTTACTCGAGCGTATGCCTCAAACCTTAATTATCGGCCCTAATCTTCTTCTAAAACTTCATGGTTTTTGTTTTGAAGGTAGTAGATGTAGCCGAAGCCTGGCACGAGAGGCGCTGGAACATATTGGCCAGCTCGCTAAAGTTGGAGGACTCCAACTACTCCACAAACTTTTCCCCCACGTGCCTAGTAAAATCCCTAACATAGGGGTTTGTGAAATCGGGCTGCTGCTCTTGAGAGTGTTCTGATCTAGATCTGGCAGGGACGGTAGCTCTCGGGCCCTCTGGCGAACTTCTTCGGCTACTCGCTCACTCTCCAGAACAGGAGGAACGATCCTGATTGGCGAGGCGGTGAGGTTGACTCTAGGCCTCTTGGCTTGAGCAGAGGAGCTACTCGGTCTGTCGACCGTGCTCAAGCATTTCTTCAAGCGAGAGAGGATACCGCTTATGTCTTCTTCTTCGGCAATTAGACAAAACTCGATAAAGTTTTGGTGAGTTAATAACTCTCTGTACGAGCTCGCGTTGTCTAAGGCGGTGTTGATGTGCGTCTGCAGCTCCTCCCTAACCCGGTATGATAGACTCTACGAGACTATAAAGGACCAAAAAAAATAATAAGAGAGAGTAAGCAGAAAAAATTAAAAGACTTATGAGAGCAAACGACCTGGAGTACAAAAGCTAGAAGTAATTTGAGGAACCTCCTCGGTGGCGGAGGCTGCTCGCCACCATTTCCCTCCAATAAAGAAGAATTTACCCTTCTAGTTGCCACCAGTAGTAGGGAAGTCAGTAATGGGTTTCTTACCCTTCAACCTGGAGGTGAAGTAGTACCAGCTCGCGTCCTTTGGGCTGCTCTTCAGCTGGTAGAGATGCTTTATCTCATCTACAGTCGGCTCGTCTAAATTACATCACCTTTATAGGACATACAGCCCCAATACAACCCTCCACCTATTCGGGTTCAGCTGGCCCGGTGCCAGACGCAACTGGGAAAGGGCCCAGGCAAAATAGGGTTGTATGAGCAACCTGACGCCCCACTTAAAACATTCTAGATAAAGGGTGACATAACTTCGAGGAGGACGGCTAGGGGTATTATTTTTGCCAGGGAGACGCAGACCAACACTATCAGGGATGTGATACATAGCCATAAGCCGATCTAAATCTTGGTGTGAGGTTTCACACCTCTTGTTGTCAATAGCAAATGACTCGGCCTTTTTGGCCGGCCCTTTGCCTTTGTTGCAGCTGAGTGTCCCCTACAAGCTCGACCTCTTCCAGACTTGGGTCTCTCATGGAACCCCTTAGTGGCCTCGGAGTCACTCGAAGAAGATGATTCTTCAAGGGACGTCTAATGGGGTTGCTGAGTGGCTGACATTTTTTTTCCTAGAGACACAGTCTACCAGGTGGGAAACCAGAAACCTAAAAAATGAAAAAGACGAGAATGAGAAGAAAAAGAAGATTTTATACCTTAAACTGATTTGATACAGGCAGATAACGACGGCGGCAAAGAAGAAGATGAATTTCACTTGCAGGCAGCAGTTTTTAGTCTGAGTAAAGTGTGGAAATAAGAAAAGGCACAGTGGAGAAATTAGGAATTTATAAAAGGGAAAGCAAGTCACGCCAACAGACGGTACGTTACCCAAGAGGACATGACTGTTCAAATAGCCGCCTCTTCAAAATTCAAACGAGCGGTTTAGATTAATCCACGTGTCTTGCATTAAATGTGAAGTGATGGAAGGGGTAGACAGCTCAGTGTGAAAAAGCAAAAGGGAGGAGAACCTGCTCGGACAAGTAGTTTCCAATCTTATCTCATTTCACTCTAAAGACTAGAAACTGGGGGACTGGTGTTTGGGGAATGCCGAGCAGAACCCACTCAAGGAGAATCCAGCCATAGCAGAAGACCTGGTCACTAGCACGAACACACCCCTGCTCAGTGTCAAAGTTGGTCGAGGGAAAGTGTTCTAAAGCTGGTCGGGCCCTGATCTCTCTATCCTGCTCGAGTAAGGTCATAGAGACCCTCGACCAGCGAATGAGACCCGGTCGCATTACGAGCAAAACCATGTATAAGGGGAAACCAAAGCTCGAGCAGAGCAGACCTAAGCATTGTGGCCCCATCCCCCGACAACTTGTCACGACGATCGATAACTGACAGACACCCTCATGCCATAAGGTCTCATCACTGTTACCGATGACCGGTGCATGCCTCTATAGTGTTATCATTTCATACAAACCTACACAGTATCATCATTTGGTCACGGAAACCCATAGCCCTCTGACATCCCATACCCCCAGGTTGTGTCGCAACAGCCCATAGCTGTCAGAAAAATGCAGGGGATGGCTCCCAAGCAAAGGGGAGCAGAAAAACAAGGGGGATAAATATTGGACGAGTGACAAGGTAAAAGGATTCTTCAATTCTAATTCCAACTCAAATTTTTCTATCCAGATTCTAGTTTTCTCTTTCCTCGAAACTCTCATTTTTTCGGTCCCTCGGATTAAGAGAGATTCCAAAAGAATCAACTCTATAACTACATACTATTACAACATATTATAAAGATCGACACAATGCTCAGATCACCGTCGAGTCAAAACCCCTTTAAATTTTGGTTCTAATTGTTAATGATTTTCTTTTATATCTTACAACACCAATAGATTTTGAAATGGTTAAAGATTTTAAATATTGGTTGTAATTCCTTCAATGACAGTCTAGACCACTTTTGACTTCACTAACGTTGTTGACCACTTGAATCCTTTAAGCCAATGGTTTAAGAAAAGACTTTAAACCAAAGAAAGGTATGTTTTAAGATTTTGATTATCTGAATAAGTAAACATCAACTATCCTACTATTTTCATATATGAAAATATGCGAATCCTAAAGTAAACATCTAACACTCTTCATTAATTCAGATTAAAAAAATTAGCACACTATAGGCCAGTTTGAGATTACAGTGACTAATTAAATAAGCTGCTTATGTTGTGCAGATAAAATAAGTGGGTGACTAAAAAAGTGACTTGGTGTTTAGTAAATTGTGTTATTGTGGTAGTTGATGTGAGTTTGAAAAGTAAAGTATATGTGTTTGGTAAATTTTAATACAAAAGTATTATTTTATTATATAATGACTAAAATATACATAAGTTTAAATTGTCTTTTATTTTTACAGTATATTTAATAAATTGTTTGGAAATATTTTTTTAATACATAAAATTACATAAAGTGACAAAAACTCAATTAAATAAATCTAATGAAGTTTATTATTACACCAAATGTGATAAAAATTCATACTTATACAAAATTCAAATAAAATAAAAAGTAATATCTATTACATTCACATTGGAAAGAATATACAATGATTGTGGCGGTAATTTAATTATTATTATAATATGATATATAAGGATCTATATATTAGGGTTTATGAAAAAGTAAGATATAATTCTCTTTTGTTAATATATTAAGGTCATAATAGAAACTTTAAAATGTATGGTGACTCATTTAATAAATTACTTATAAAAAGTAACCCCATCTACTTTTAAAAGTTGTTGTTAAAATGAGAAAAATTATAAAATAAGCCGCTTTTACAAAATTTACCAAATACTATTTTAATAAAAAATTATGAAATAACTAGATTGTTGAATTTCAACCTCAATCTCAAACAATACCTATAATAATCTAAGCCCAACTACCCAAAAGATATTGTCATCATTAGAAAAATGGCATTCTATGACATCAATTTTGATTCTAAGACATCATGTACATAATGATTCTATAGCACCAAATAATTTTGATTCTAAGACATCATGTATATAATCATTCTAATTGATGCTCCCCGAGTTGTTGATGGTTCGATATTTCAAAACATCGCATTCATAACAATGCTATGGTATTAAAAATATTGTGATTCTATGATATGAAAGAATTTCTAATTTGATGTTGTTACCAATATCAACGAAATTCTGATGTAATAGTATTAACTAAATTATAATTGTAGAACATCAATATTACAGAGATGCTAAATTGGTGTCACTATTTAATTAATAAAATAAAAATAAAATAAAATAAAATGTGTGATATAGAAATCCAATTTGAAGAATATTATAAATGCCACTTAAGCTCCATTTCAATAGTACAACATATCGTAATCATCCAATCCAAAAAACATAGAATCATCCAACAAGTCTAAAATACCCTTACAACTAACAATAACCAAATCAGCGATTAATCATCTTTGGGTAAACATTCACCCACAAGCTCTAAGGTACACAAATTTGTTTATCTTAAAATTGGAAATAACAATAAACAAAGCATGAGTTAAAATATATATCAGTAGCTAGTAGTGATCTTGAATAAAAGCAACATAAATCAGCAGAAACCAACAGCAACCATATCTAAAAAGCTCTAAGTAACTTGAATAACATCAACATTCTCTGAAAATGTAAAGGAACAATCAAGACAGCAACATTAAACATAATTCTAATATAAGCCCTTGTTGACATATTATTTATTTATTAAACAATTGATACGTACCTATTTTGTTAACTCAATAATTAAGTTTCTCACATAGGCCGCCCATTCATTTCGAACCTTCATAAGATCCTCATTTGAGTATTGAGTTATCCTCTGAAACTTCAAATAAGGAAATGAAAATAATGTCGTAAACAATATGTTCTTAGTTGAAAATAACGAAGTAACAAAAAATAAGATTTCAAACTTACATTTTCCTTCAATATGTTCACATTCCCCACAATATCTTACATATACTTCATAACGAATTACCCACATTCAAAACCACTTATATGTTAGGGGCACTGTACATTTATGAAATAAGTTTTACTACCACTGAAATCGTAAAAATAATAAGTTACAAATTGAAACAAAATAACCAAAGATGTAATAAGCCCTTAGTTAGACAGCTACTTATTTTAGGTTTAACTTGACTTTGAACTTGGTTGAATGAAACATTTTAACTCCTTTGGAGGTAATAAACAAGATGAATATAGAGACCAACATACTATGATTTCATAACTAAGCTATATGAAACATTAAAATATAAATCTATAGAAACTTAACTGATTTATTATTTACTCCAAATTGACATTAATCTTTTCTCCAACTATTGAATCCAAATAATACATAGTAGAGATAACACATCAATTGCAACCAACACCCAGTGATTGCTACAGTTTAAATACATAAATGGTAATATTAGTATCCTAATAAATCAATTATCTCAATAAGGAAAAATAATGACAATTGATGAAGTCAAATTGTAAATGAATAGCTTTCGCTCAAAATGCTATCAATTCTCAAAAACCATTTTTCTCATCTTTATAAACACAACTTTGTTTATTTTGCACCATCTTTTTTTTTTTACACAATAATTAATTTTTGCTAATTTTATATTTTGCCAACTTAATACCAAATACAGGACCCATTAAAACAAAATGGCAAAGAAAGTTCATCCTGATATGCCATGCAAAGCAAATTCTACTAGATTAGAAACAACTTATTGCGTATTAATGTAGGAAATTACATGTTTTAAATTATTTTAATGTTCAATACACAAAAAGCTAGAAGACCTTACCCTGGATTATATATGATCAATGTAATCTGTCCAAGTAGAGCCACTCGAAACAGGTCAAATACATGACAAGACTATTGAGTTATATATTCTTCTTGCGATTTGGCTCTACAGAGCATAACTTGACCAAATCCCACATGAAACATCCCTTAATCATTCTCCATTGGCTCATGTAAGTACTTACGATATGGTAAAATATAAGTTATTGAACATCATTGTATATGATCAGCAAAACATCATAGTCATACAATGTAAGATTAGAAACCAGTGAGTTACCTTGCCTAGAGGTCAATCACTTCATTCCACAATCCAACAAAATCAATGATCACTTGACAAACATCATTGGTCAACAGGATTATAGTTTTATAGCCAAAAATGGATTCATCATGTTGAATTAATATTTCTGTCTGTAAGAAAGTTTCAGCTACAACCAAGAACATTTTAATTGTTGCATTGCTACTCTTTCTCTCTTGTGCAACTAGTCTAGTGTTCTTCCACAATACTAGTTTTCTGCTAGCGACTACTTTAATCAAATTTGGCTTCATATGAGGAGGGAATTTAGAACCAAAACAGAAAACAACGGGGTCTTCTTGTTTTCATTGCTGGTTTATAGCCATTTTCAGTCTAGGAGACCTTTTTGGAGTGTTTGTACGGGTCTTTCTTGGAGTCTTTTTCTATGTTTTAACTGAAGGAGCTTCTTTCATTTTTCTATCTTTATAAGAATCTTCTTCTATGATATCTGCAGCCTATGTAAAATGCATAAATATCATAGTAATTAGTTAAGTAAAATAATAACTAAGTGTAACATACAGTAAAAAAATTATTGTAAGACAATAACCATTATATTTTGCATTTGATTGATCAATTTTGGGGAATCTTCATCCATGATGTCTACAGCTTATTCAATATGCAAACGCGATAGAATAATTAGTTGAACAAAATACAAATTAAGTGTAACACAAAGTAAATAAATTGATGATGAATATAACCTTTCTTTTTGCTTATGATTGAGCTTTCTTGTCATCATCTCCAATTGTTAGAGATTCAGCTTTCATATAGCTATAACTAATAAATAGTGCTAGTTAACCTACCATTTAGCTCTACACCCATCATCTCCATCATCATCTGAAACCTTTCCCCATGCACCTTTCTTTCCATCGCCATTTTTTACTCAAGCAAGTCTACAATATTAGGTACATGGAAATACATTGTTAAGTGATTGACTTCCCACTCCTTAGACGCTACTACCATTTGGCTATTTCCCAAAGGTCGTTGACAGAATGTCATTTATTGCAGGAGTTTGAAATGATCCTTCGTCAACTTGACTCTTTAATTCCTCCTAAAATAATGTGGATACAAACTAAATCAGCATAAAGAAAAAGTTGTTGTTCAAATATATGCAAACCTCATATTCAAATAAACTTAAGTAATAAATAAAGAACCCTTACAATTTTCTCTACCGTTGGTAACACTTTAGGTTCATAACCACCCTTGTTGTTTTTTTGAGCCATTAACCACAACTGAATTCGGTCAAGCTCTTTCTCAGAAATTGTAATCTCATCCTACTATTTTATGTTAACAACCACAAAGGACAACTTAATTTTATGATTTAAAAAATGAAGTAAGTACAATAAATTAAATTGAACAGGATGGGGTATGATACCTTACAACATGCCACTATAACCTGTACTACACAAACGATGCTTATACTTGATTTTTTCACGTATCTTCTTCCATTTATTGCTCTTATCATTGATAAAAATGGTGTACAACAATTCTTTATTAAAACAAGTAATAAAGAATGAACATTGTTGTAAAATAATTTACCTCAAATTCAGAACCATGAACTTTCTCAACACATTGTTTCCATTCTAATTGTCTAATTTTGGGACATTCCCATTGAGATATGAGACGTCCCGCCCCATTCCCAGAGGTGACCTGTCTTAAGAAACTGAACTCAAACATTAAAAATCATCTTATTAATAAGAATTCTACCGAAATTTCGACAGAAACTCCCTTAAATATATAACATTCCCAAACCTGCAATTACAACACAAGCACTCCCAAATCATTTATTATACATTAACTACATCAACCCAATCTCATCCGGTAACATATCCAATAATACACACATTTGATAATTCTTATATCACATTCCTAGTATAATTCCAAAATAGGATGTTTACATTAACCAAAAGAAAATAATTAGTATATAGCCTCAAACAACCTCACGTGGCCCAAATAACTCCAACTATGTACAGCTGCTAGGTTAACTGTTGTACCTGTAATCACCTGGGGGGAAAATATAATAAAATGGAATGAGTATAAAACTCAGTAAGGTCAGTGAGTGGATAGTAGTTTTTGAAACATGAAATACTTACAAAAATAAGTGCATCACTTGTATAATTACTTTTCTCAAACAAATGTTTTCATGTAAAAATTCCTTTCAATTCAATTATATTCTAAACATAAGCAAAACTGATACTGCCACAAAATCAATAAAAAAAAAACATCTCATATTGAAATGTCATCTCATACTAAAGTATCAAATATTAAGTAATACAAATATCCTTAAACAAATACCCAGGGGATAATCTAGTCATATCCGGACCTACACGGATAGACGAAAGGACGTACCATCTCATGCTTATCAGCATAACTCATACTCGGATCTCAACGGACATGCTATGATGCGCTATCTTGCGACATTGTGTCCGGACCACCTGGTCTCATATCTCAATATCTGTCAGCATGCATATGCCCCTAAAGGGCGAAAGCACCTAAACACACGTCCCAAAGCTTATATGTGTGTTCAGACGGGCCCCAAAGGCCTACTATCTCATCTCATCTAGAGGGAACGGGTATTTGCTTTAGAACATTAAATCATGCTTGAAATCAATATATATACACTTTAATTCATATTTGAAATCCACATTTACACACACTTGAAATCATGCTCAAAATCCTCATATATTCAACTTTCAAATCATGCTCAAAATCCTTATATATATACACCTTTCAAATCATGCTTAAGATCAAATCATATACTCTTTAAATCATGCTCAAAATCAACATATATAAACTTTTAGATCACACTCAAGATCAAATCATATACCCTTTAAATCATGCTCGAAATCCACATAAAAGCACTTTAAATCATGTTAAGAAATCAATCATCTCTTTTACCATTTTAAAATCGATACGGAGCATAAATAAATAAATATAATTTAAAGAAATATTTATACGGAATAAACATTTAATTTCGGAGAACCATTTAATGAAAGCACTTTAAATATTCATTTCACGAACAAGCTTTATTATATAAAAATCAAATAATTTTAATATATTCTACTCACAGTGACAAACTCAGACTCAGCTATCACCCACGTCTGCAGGACCCACGTCCGCAGGTAGATTCTCGTCCGCAGATCCACCTATTTTAGAGAAATGATATAATTTCTTCCCATAATTATATTTTGAACTAATGTCACAAAAATAACGCTTAAAGTAAATATTCGTTTAAATATTACAACTGTCAATTTTCCCGGCTTACTGTATTAATCCCGTATTCGTAATTTACAAATTTACCCTCAACATCATAAAATTACCAATTTACCCTCAATTCAGATTGCAAAAACATCCTCAAAGCTACAAATTACAAAATTACCCTCAATACGCAAAATTACCAAAATGCCCCTACCCAACGGCGGTGGGGAAGCTCGGACTAGACACTTCTCGTCAAGGTTAGTTCAACGGTGCCGGTGGTGACCTCCCACGCCCGACGGTGATACCAGATCGAGCTCATGAAGCCGCGGCTCCTTGGGGTGATCGGTCAGCGGCAAAACGGTTTCCTCGGTGCCGGTGACTGGTCGGGAATGGAAGATGGTGAGATGGGGAAGCTTTTCCAGTAGGTGAAGCAGCCAAAGACGGCCGCAATCGGCGGCGATCGTCTGTGTAAACCCGCGGAAGTTTCGATCTTAACTGGCGGCGTTCCACACATTTTCTGACATCAAAGACAGGTGGGGGTGGATGGCTGGCTTACAAGCTTCCGTTTGACACCTTGCTCGGTAGGTGAAGTGGCTGGAAATGGAAGAAACCGGTGGCTCGGGTCATGGGTTTGGGTTCGAGTTCGGGTCAACGGGTCAAATAGTCTCCTCTCTCTCTCGGTTTGCTCCAAATTCACCCGGTTTCCCTTTTAAATACACCCACAAAAGATCAACTACACCCCCTTATGATTAACACATAAAGCCCCTCTTAATTTATCACATAAAAATCCCTCTTGTTTTGATTATTTACATAAATAAATAAAATAAAATAAATGCATATGTTACAGATAGCTTTAATTTAATGTGGTTTTCCTTGTTAGATTGGATAAACTCAGTGTTCAATGCATATCTAAAGTTCCTCAAAGCAATTCCCATTGATTAAATCACATGTTTTTTGCTCCTTATATCAAGGGCAAATTTTATCTTCCTAGGTTGTAAAAAGAAACAATATTATTATTTTTAGGTAATATATTAACTAATTATTATGGTTTTATATTTTGAAACAATAGGTAACAACTGATAAAGCAAATAATATAGCAGTTGATGAAATAGTATAGTGGTTGGCAAATAAAACGCCCTTAAGCCTAGTGACATATAAAGGCTACTATATTAATGATTTTTAAGTTTGATATGAGAGCTCAGGACAAAAACTGTGTAACACAAAATAGTGATGTTCATGTTGTTGCTAAATCTTTACATATTTTGAGCTCAAAAGACAAAAATCCCCATTTTGGGGATATGCTTTTTATAGGGTTGTTAATGAAATTAAGTAGGTTGATTATTTGGGGGTTAAGAAAATTATTTTCAAGTGTAATTGGGTGGATGATAGGGGGTTAACATTGATGAATTATGTTTCACTAGTTAATTTAGATCAAATATACTATGGATCTGATGGTTAAATTCTAGATGGTCATACAAATCTAGTGTTTTATGTGAAAGACCAGCTAGATAATAATAAATCAATTATTTGTTCAGTGTGTGAAAAATGTAATTATTGGGTGTGATGACATGGATGTGTATGCACATTATCCAACAATCTTCTAGAATATAAGTTAGATGTGGGTCATGAAGAACATGTGTAAGATCAGATGGTGATGTTTTCATGTAGATATCAAGGCATAAAATGAACAATACATTTATTGTAACTTGTTAGCACTACTTTTCATAAGTAAGCAACTGATGTATTTTTATTATTTTATTATTTATATTAAGATAGTATATTGATATCTAATGCACTTATCTATTTTATGCAGTTGCAAGTTTGTTGGCGACATGGTAGAAAATGATGAGAGAGCATATAATCCAGATCTCGAAGGAAGACTAAGATGAAACCTTACAAAGATGAAAGACATGCAGAAATGAGTTAATGAGGAGACTAATGTTATGGGCCGAGCGATTCTAGCCCAAAAACGGCCCAAGGACATGAGCCAAGATGTGCTAGCTTGGCCCGATTCTAGAAACTTCCGTAAAATTCCAGCAACTAGCACACTTGTACATAAGGCTAGATTTCTCTAAAATGTTGCACATGTATATAGAATTCTCTAGGCCTTAGAATTCTCTAGAGCTAGCCAAGCTTCCCTATAAATATGGGTGAGCTCTAGGCATTTAAGCATCCAAGCATCCAAGCAAAGCATCAAGCATTAAAGCACTCTTGTGAGCTCTCTTGTAAGCTTTCTTTCGAGTAAGACAATTTCCGCATTTGCCTACATTGCTTGCTAGCTCTCTCTTCTCTTTAGCATTTCGGGAACCTCTTGGCTTAGCTATTGAGAAGCTCAAAGGCTTACTTAGCAACATCCCGACAAAGGTTGTCTAAGTGCCGCACGGGCTTGTTGCGCAAAACACTCATCCCGTGACAAGTGGTATCAGAGCTACTGTTTGCACACAAGCATTTCAGCAGCAATGGCCAACCTTCCAACCTCAAGCACTACACAAGAGGGCATTATTAGTATAGAGATCCTCCCGGAACCAAGCCAGGGCCGCGATGAAACTCGCGGGAAGGCCAAGACTCGTAGCAAGTCCAAGGCTGCGTCTATCGATGCTTTGGAGCCAAGATTGGCTACGCTCGAAACAACAATGTCCGCCACTCAGGACACCCTCGAAACTTTGGAGGAAATGGTGGACGGTCTCGAGGGTGAATATGCCGACTTCACAATGGCAACCAAGGCCCTCATCCAAGACCAAGCCAACACCCTAAGAGGGGAATTTTGAGCATTTCAAGAGGAGTTAATGAAACTCTGCAGCTTCGTACAAGATGAGCTGCGCGATGTCCGCGCAAAAATGGAGGAAGTACGCTCGGACTAGGCATGGCACAAGCGCACACTCTCCTCTAGCCCAGCTTCTACAAGCACGAGTGATGCGCGACGCATTGACGTGTCGAAGCCCGACACCTACAATGGTACACGCAATGCCACCATCGTAGACAACTTCTTATTTAGGCTAGATCAATATTTTAATGCCATGGGTGTTCGAGACGAGGCATCAAAAGTGGGCACTGCACCCACATTTCTACAAGGCGATGCACAACTATGGTGGCGTCGAAAGTATAGCGAAACAGGCAAAGGCATCTATGCCATTCACACATGGGCAAAATTTAAGCAAGAACTCCGAAAGCAATTTACCCCAAGCAATGCCGAGAAAGAGGCGAGAGCACGCCTACGTCGCCTCAAGTAAACGGGTAGCGTTCGCGACTACATCAACGAGTTCACTACCCTAATGCTTGAGATAAGCGACATGTCCGATAAGGACTCACTCTTCTACTTCCAAGAATGGCCTCAAGGACTGGGCCAAAACGGAGCTCGACAAGTGGGGCGTCCAAATACTTGACGAGGCCATTGCCACTGCGGAGTCGCTGAACGAATACTCTACCCAATCCAAAGATAAAAGGCCTAATCAAGGCAAAGGTGGGGGAGAGAGTCGCAAGGACAAAGGCCACAATCGCAAGGATTGGGGGCAGAAAAAACCTCCAAGCAGCGAGAGTGGGCAAAAAGCCTCGAAACCGTGAAGCCCATGGTTCATATGCAATAGCCCACATTGGGTACACGACTGTCCCGAGAAGAAGTCGCTTAATTCCCTCGCTACCCAACTCAAGGGCAACTCCACACCATCGCCAGAAGAACCCCGACCTAGCATGGGTTCTATCTAAAAACTTTGCGCACTCGACAGCCCACAAACGGCAATCGCCAAGAAAGGGCTAATGTATGTGAGCGCGAGGATAAATGAACACATCGTTTGCGCATTGTTGGATACGGGAGCCACACACAACTTCGTATCCGAGGATGAGGCCAAGCGCCTAGGCCTCAAAACCACGAAGGAATGAAGCACTATGAAGGCGGTGAACTCACCCTCCAAGCCCATTGCTGGCACAGCACAAGGTGTGCATGTCGCACTTGGCGCATGAAGCGAAAAGCTCAACTTCTCAATCGTACCCATGGACGACTTTAAGATGGTCCTTGGCATGGAATTCTTCGGCCAAGTCCATGCCTTCCCACTTCCAGCCACAAACTCCCTAAGCATCCTCGACGGGAGTAAGGCATGCATGGTTCCCACGGAACGTGGCAAGTCCGAGGAGAAGACGCTCTCGGCCATGCAATTCAAACAGGGTTTCAAGAAGGACCCAAGCTTCTTAGTTGCCATTCGGGAGCTCAACAAGGGAGAGAACTCCGCAAGTGCTCCAAGCCAAGTCCCTCCAACGCTACAAGTCGTCCTCAAGGAGTTCAAGGACGCAATGCCTCCTAAGCTTTCGAAGACGC
Source organism: Murraya koenigii (assembly GCA_025617385.1). Classification (NCBI taxonomy): domain Eukaryota; kingdom Viridiplantae; phylum Streptophyta; class Magnoliopsida; order Sapindales; family Rutaceae; genus Murraya; species Murraya koenigii. Next base: position 21,072,935 of record CM046813.1, on the reverse strand, counting down.
TTCCACCTAGACGAGAGGTGGATCACCAAATAGAGTTGGAGCAAGGTTCAAAGCCTCCAGCTTTAGCGCCCTACCGCATGGCGCCACCTGAGCTCAAAGAGTTGCGAAAATAGCTCACGGATTTACTGGATGCAGGCTATATGCGCCAGTCCAAAGCCCCATTTGGTGCACCGGTCCTTTTCCAAAAGAAGGAAGATGGATCGTTGCGAATGTGCATCGATTACAGAGCACTCAACAAGATCACTATCAAGAACAAGTACCCAATTCCTTTAACAGCGGATCTATTCGACCAGCTCGGCAAAGCAAGGTACTTCACCAAACTTGACTTGTGCTCCGGGTACTACCAAGTACGCATTGCCGAAGGAGATGAGCCCAAGACAGCATTCGTAACAAGGTACGGATCTTTTGAGTTTCTTGTAATGCCTTTCGGTCTCACTAATGCACCGGCTATATTCTGCACTCGCATGAACAAAGTACTACAACCATTCCTTGACCGCTTTGTAGTCGTGTACTTAGATGACATAGTGGTGTACAGCACCATGCTCAAGGAGCACGCTAAACATTTACGCTAAACATGCTCGAGAGAACGAGCTCTACCTCAAGATGAAGAAGTGTTCATTTGCTCAAGAATAGGTAGAGTTCCTTGGACACAAGATAGGAGACGAGAAGCTTATGATGGAGAACTCGAAAGTAAAGGCCATCCTCGATTGGGAGCCTCCCACAAAAGTAACCGAGCAACGCTCATTCCTTAGCTTAATGAACTATTATCACCGATTCATTCAAGGCTACTCAGCCAAGGCGGCACCCTTGACGGATTTACATAAGAAGAATCAGACATGGCATTGGTCTGAGGATTGCCAACAAGCATTTGAAGACTTGAAGAAAGTAATTTTGAAGGAACCCGTCCTAGTTCTTTCGAGTCACACAAAGCCCTTCGAAGTGCAAACGAATGCCTCCGACTTTGCCATTAGCAGGGTCCTTATGCAAGAAGGCCACCCGATAGCGTTTGAGAGCCGAAAACTTAATGACACAGAACGCCGCTACACCGTGCAAGAGAAAGAGATGACAGTAATCATTCATTGCCTACGAGTGTGGCAACACTACTTGCTTGGCTCACACTTTACGATCATGACGGACAATGTAGCGACAAGTTACTTTCAAATGCAAAAGAAGTTAAGCTCCAAGCAAGCTCGGTGACAAGATTTCCTTACAGAATTCAACTATAGGCTCGAGTAAAAACCGGGCAAAGCCAACGTCGTTGCAGACGCACTAAGCCACAAGGCGGAATTGGCCACACTTAGCGCGAGCCAACCGAAGTCAGACCTTATCTCATGCATCAAAGAAGGCCTCCAATAAGACCCATTGGCAAAGGACTTGCTGGAAAAGGTCCTCGAAGAAAAGACAAGGAGATTTTGGTAAGAAGAAGGCATCCTCCTCACCAAGGGAGATCGACTGTTCATGCCAAGGTGGGGAAACTTACGCAAAGAGGTAATCAATGAGTGCCACGACTCCAAGTGGGCTGGTCACCCCGGATAGAGCGCACGACTGCACTAGTCCAAGCCTCATATTTTTGGCCAAGTATACGGGATGACATGGAGGCATATGTGAGGACATGTCTTGTGTGTCAACAAGACAAGATTGATCAAAAATTACCGGCAGGATTGTTGGCGACCCTACCCCTTGCATCAAGGCCGTGGGAGAGCATTTCCATGGATTTCATAACGGCCTTGCCTAAGTTCGAAGGTTACGGCAGCATTATGGTCGTGGTAGACTGCTACAGCAAGTATGCAACGTTCATTGCCGCACCAACAGATTACAACACCAAAAGATTGCAAAGTGAATGAAGCAGCCCGTCTCTTCATCAAACACATCGTGAAGCTTTGGGGTGTTCCAAGAAGCATTGTGAGCGATCGAGACCCATACTTCACTGGAAAATTTTAGACGAAGCTCTTTAAAATGTTGGGGACGGATCTTAAGTTCTCAACAAGCTTTCATCCACAAACGGATGGTCAAACTGAGTGCATTAATGGCCTCCTTGAGATGTACTTGAGGCATTACGTAAGCGCTCACCAGCGAGATTGGGCGAAGTTGCTTGATGTCACCCAATTCTCTTATAATCTTCAGCGGAGTGAGGCTACTAGCAAGAGCCCATTCGAGATCATCATGGAATTCCAGCCCATAACCCCCAACCACATAAGCTCGCTCTCGAATGGCATGAAGAAGCGAACATCACGCGAGCTTACCTCAACAAGGCCGCGTCGAAAATGAAAAAGTGGGCCGATAAACGGAGATGGCACGTCGAGTATAAGGAAGGAGATCAAGTCATGATCAAGCTCCTACCCCAACAATTCAAGACACTTCAGAAAGTCAACAAGGGGTTAGTGAGGCGATACGAGGGACCTTTCCGCATCGTCCGACGTGTAGGCAACGTCTCATATCAAATAAAGCTTCCACTAAGGCTCAAGATACATCCGGTCTTTCACGTAAGTCTTCTCAAGCCCTATCACGAAGACGTGGGAGACCCAACACGTGGAGAATCAAGGCGTTCCCCAACAGCCGTTGTCACCACGTTTGAAAAAGATATGGAGTACATCCTTGCAGATCGTATCATTCGAAGGAAGGGCGTGCCAGCCTACTACGAGTACTTGGTGAAGTGGAAAAACCCCCCTGAGAGTGAAGCCGCTTGGGAACGTGAAGAGGACTTGTGGCAGTTCGCGGAACACATCCAAAGGTTCAAGCACGAGAGCGCGACAAGGATGCTGCGAGCTTAGGTGGGGGAGGATGTTACGAGCCCCGCGATTCCAACCCAAAAATGGCCCAAGGACATGAGCCGAGATGTGCTAGCTTGGCCCGATTCTGGAAACTTCCATAAAATTCCAGCAATTAGCCATAACGCTAGATTTCTCTAGAATGTTGCACATGTATATAGAATTCTCTAGAGCTAGCCAAGCTTCCCTATAAATATGGGTGAGCTCTAGGCATTTAAGCATCCAAGCAAAGCAAGCATCAAAGCACTCTTGTAAGCTCTCTTGTAAGCTTTCTTTCGAGTAATACAATTTCCGCATTTGGCTACATTGCTCGCTAGCTCCCTCTTCTCTTTAGCATTTTGGGAACCTCTTGGCTTAGCTATTGAGAAGCTGAAAGGCTTACTTAGCAGCATCCCGACAAAGGTTGTCTAAGTGCCGCACGGTTTGCTGCGCAAAACACTCATCCCGTGACACTGAGCTCACATACAATTTTTACGGAGTTCCAGTTGAAAAGAAGAGAAATGACCTGAGGAATTATATTGGGATGATTATACGAGAAAGAATAACAATCATAAATAATAATTGGAGGAAAGAGGCACTGGACATCAAAGAGACTTTGTGGACTTATTTTCAAGAAAAGTTCAAATTGAGCCTTAAGGCTAAAACTCCAAGTGTTGAAATGGATGAGAGTTGCATTAAGGGCCTTTAGATGTAAGTTGGCAAATGAATATATTTTCCCCAATACAAACAACTTGAATTCACTGAAGAAGCGTCCTCTTGAGTATGAGGCCATTAGAAAAGAAGATTACAAGATCTTTGTTCATAGGGTTTTATCCGAAAAATTTCAGGTATGTTTAAGATGTTGTTAGTTTATTAATATCATTGAGTACTTGTAAACATTTTAATTGACATCCACTTTATACATGAAAAAAATAAAGCAACAAAAGATAAAAGAGCAAAGAATGTATACAATAATCATTTGGGCAGTACAGGATATGCTGAGCTGTTGCATAAAAAAAATAAGTACAATAACCACTATAATAAAAACTTATAATATTTTTAATACAAATAATAAGGTGATTTGAAGTAGCTATCAATTTAATTTTATCAATTTATTGTAGAAGTTGGAGCTCAGAGCTTCTAAACAAGAGATTGATAGTAGTGAGACCTAGTTATTGGCTCACAAGAAAAAATATGGAAGTTACACCCCTGATGTGTAGCAAGTGGCCGAGAGAATTATAAGTTTCCACCACTACTATGCATTTAAGAAAATTGAACACGTAAATTGCCTGAAACTGAAAGCTAGCTAAATTATTTTTAATTTGACTCTATAAGATGATGCTATATGACTTTTGGCAACCATGTTGAACAGATATAATAATTTTTTTTTTGTTTTTCTATTTACATTTTTTGGTTGTTAGAACTTGGAACTTTGAACTAAACACTGTGTATAATAACTAATCAGCTAGCTCAGCCATAGGTTGGACTCACACGGCTTTGTGATTTAAAACATACGGTACATTTTAGTTCTAGCACCCACTAAATTAGAGAGAGACAACAATACATACCTTGCTTATTAACTTCAATTTTGCCCAATTATTATTTCATGAATAATTTGTGTGTTATGTCTTTCCTTGACAGCTAGTCAGTTAGAAGCTTTTTCAACAATTGCTTTAACTTAAAAACTATAATACTTTATTATTGAATAAATCCTAACATTATATTCAACTTTATAAATGTAACACCATTAAAAAAATATATACCAATTGATAACAATAAGATTTATTTGATTCATGCTTGAAAAATATTGAATTTGATTGAATTATAGTATATTTAAAATGTAATAAGGAAGGTAGTTAATCTTTGCATTTGATTGCATTAAGAAATATAATAAAAATTGTTGTATAAATAATTCATTTTAATCAAATATACAAAATAACACTTAATTAATTGATAAATATAAAATTTGCTTGGAAAAATATAGGATTGTTTAGTATTTAAATTTGTTGAACTGGATCAGTAACAGGCGAATTGGCTAAAACTAAATACAAATTAATTAAGAGTGTAAAGAGTTCATTGCCCTGCCTCTCTTCATAGTATACAATAGGATTTTTTTTAATGATGTATGATTATTTACAAGATTGTTTTCCTTGAATTTAAATATTTTAATCATTGTTATTAGTTTGATTTAAGGCCTGCGATTAATTCTGATTTTTTGTTTGTTGTGTGATGAATGTTATTAAATAATAATCCAATTGCATCTAAATACAAATTGGATTGCCCTGTTTCTTTTGATAAATACTAGTAATGAGATGTATGTTTTGGCTATCATCATGTAACTTATTTGTTTTTGTTATTTCTAATTTTGATAAAATCATTTTGTATTTATTTTTCAGAGTGAGCTAAAAAGCTAGGTTGTGCAGGGAACATTCCAATCTCAGGGACCAAATGATATCCTAGGCGAAGCCCTGCAGAAGAAGCCTAATAGAAGTTGACTGCAAGGCTTGGGTTAATTCATCACCCCTCCCATATATTTCAGTATTCTTGATCCTACTGAATTGGCGCAAGAATTGAGAATGTATCAAGGAAGTTTTGAATTTATGCAAGCTCAGTTGGATCAAATGAATGCAAAGATAAATGGAATGTGCAAATTTATTACTGTTTGTTAACTGATCAATATTTTGTTAAATGCATTCAAGATATTGTTTGGCAAAATTGATGCTAATTTTTAGTGTGTTCTGCTGTGTACTTGAAGCATTACAGTGCAAACCAGAGTGATTATAATTGTTGAATGTATAAATGGAAGGTCTCATTGTTGAATGCTAAAGTAGTATTCAGTGATGTAAAATAATTATTATGAACTATCAATTTGTTAAACAGCTTCGGTAATTATTATTTACTATAGTGATACTCTTTATTTGCATTAGATACAGTTTTTATGGTAATTAGAACAAATTTAAAAATATATCTATACATTTTGTTTCTTTATTTTTTTTAAGTTCAAGTACAATGATGAGTACACTATGGATGATATTTCGCAACTTCGCGATGAGTGGGCCACGTACACTATGTAGCATACAATAATCAAGTTAAATTATAAGTATATTTTTGCTTGTAAATATTTGAGAATTGATTTGTGTAGCATACTAGCTAATTGATTATATATGCTGCACTTGTAGGTCGGGAAGGTGAAGGGAAAGGGGAAGGTCAAGGAGTAGATGTACTTAGGATAATTGATTGATTTATGCAAACTGTCACTATGTTGTTTTCAAACTATATTTGGAATATTTGTTTTACTGTTATATTTATATTAATGTTTGATTCATACTTATTTAAATTTTATTGGGAATCTTCTATTTAATTGGTCACTTTAGTAGTTCAATTTACTTTTAATATTTTCTTTGAATAACATCATTTGATTGGAAAAATTAAAATAACAATAAAAATAATGGGGTAACATAAAAAATGTCAAAATATAAATACAGCTAGCATAATCTAGATTATGTTTTAGCTAGATTCTAGATTACTTACTTAATAGTATGGAAATGCATTCATTTCTTATACACCTATCCCGATTTTTTAACCTTAAAAAAAATTAAAATGATTGAAGTCTTTATATTTGGAATCGTGTTAGGTCTAATTCCTATTACTTTGGCTGGATTATTCATAACTGCCTATTTACAATACAAACGTGGTGATCAGTAGAAGTCATTGACACTTGAAAAATGTATAAAAAAGTATCGGTTCCATTAGGGTGATTGTACTAATGATACAATAGTAATAATAATTATTGACACTAATGTATTAGTATTTGTAATCTATCATCCAATATTGGTGGGTATAAAAACAAACTATTGACATGTAATAATTATTAGTAAATATTGTCACTAGCACATTATAATATTAACGATACTATAGTGAAACAAATTTTTGATATCTAATAATTGTTGTTAAACACTATCACAATGGTGTCATAATATTAGTAATACTATAGTGAAACAAACTTTTGACACGTAATAATTATTAGTAACTTCTATCACCATAGTATCATAAAAGTTATAATACTGTAGTAATAGTAATCCCCGACACCACTTACAAATTTCACTATTTTTTTGACTGCCAGATTATTGACACTGTTAATAAAACATCCCATGCTAATTTTGAGTAGTTCAACATCTAATTTTTTGTTGTTACATGATGTTAATAACTTTCCGAAAGAAAAATAATAATAATTAATTAAGCCTAGAGTTCCCATAACTACAAAATTAATTTTGTAGCGAAAGAATAACTAACCTTAAAGTATTTCTTAGACATACAATAAATAAACTAACACAAGAATTTAAACTTGAGCAAACTTTTAATTCAAACTTATTTAAACTTGAGCAAAGATCATTTAATTTTTTATTCACTTACATAAACATATTTGCAAAACATATAATTTGCTGAAAAATAATTGAGAAAAACATTTAGAAAACAAAAGAGTTTGTCATGGATGGGTCTACTTGAATCCAAAACAAGTCTTAACCTTTCACTTACTAACCCGAAGCATCACCAACACATCCTAAAATTGAAACATATGCTGATTTATTATTAATTCCATATAGAAAACTAGAACCTTTACTCATATCTTTTCACAAATGAATCTAGCTACTAAAATTTTGCACAACAGTCAGCATCCAAAATATAATCACCCATATACTTAAGGACATTAAACAAATATAATATTTTCCAGAATATTATCTCTGCATGCAAACTAATAAATCCTCAAATTTCATAATTTATGACTTAATAGATTAAGAGATCTAATTCTAGGAATGTAGCGAACTCAATCTCAAATTCTCAATCTGGCAGTATCTAAGCCAAATTTCTCAAAATGTTTGAAAGCCAAAAAGAACTTCAAAATGAACAATCTTTATACCATTTTAAAGCTACAGATGTCTAGTACAATACCTCAAAATTTCAGAATTTAATTCCTTAAATATTCAGATTTATGAATTTTTAAAAGCTCAAAGGTCAGTTCTGTCAGAATCATATTTCAATAATTAAAGCGATTGTCTCAACAATTTAGCAAACCAAAACGTCACCAAAAATTATGAAACTTTATAGAGAGGCTTTTCCATTTGTGTATTTAACTATATCCAAAATTCGGATTTTTATCCATTATATATCTAAACTTATAAAAGTACCATTGCTTAAGGGTCAAGAACAACCATGCTCAGAAACAGATTATCTTCCTAACTTCTTTCAAATCCTAAGTTCCTTATTCAACACTAAAATCTACGAGAATTAAATTATCCATAGTCTAACATGTGATTAATAAACATTAAAAATTTCAAACCCAAAATACATTAATTATGAAAGAAATGAAATAGTAAACAAACCATATCAGAAATTTCATACTGAAACTACTAAAAGAATTTAATTTATACTCAAACTTCTAAAAGAATTTACTTACCGTAATCAATAAAAGTAGGGAATGCTCAAACTTTTTAAGGGAATTTAAAGTATGTAAGAAAGAAAGAAAAGATGTTAGATATAAAGAGAAGTTAACATTAGTTACATGAGAGGGGGAAGTTAAGTTCAAATGAGATAATGGGAGGTTAGTAAAATTTCTCAAATCAATTTCAATATTCGAAAAAATAAAACAGCACAAAAATAACATAAAAATGAAATAAAATAAAAATTACTTTAAAACTATATAACATACAAAACTTGAAATACGTGGGTTTTACAATTAACAGGTGTCACGAAAAGTAATTACTGACACTAAAATAATATCAGTAAAGACTATTTTTCTAGTAATGTACCCATTTCAATCTAATGGGTTATATCAAAGTGTCCTTTGCAAGGAGAGTCACATGACAACTTATTCATCTTGATCTTATCTTCATATCTGCCAGACTATTCCTAAAATGTCACTACATATTTTCGAGGCATTATGTTGAACACCTGATTCATTTCGGCATATGATTGAAGATATATATTCTTTTAAAACATTAGTTCAAATATTTGATTCATTTCAGCAAAAAAAATTGTTCTATCTAACTTTTGCCCATTTCCTTTCAGGAATATATGACTTAAAGAATCTTGTCGAATTGAATATTAATGAGAATGAATTCGATGGCTTTCTCCCTCATGTCTCAGCAACTTAGCATACCTTTGAGTTCTTGATCTCTCGTCCGACAAGTTGAGTGGGAATCTACCAATATCTGTCATTGCTAATCTCACATCTCTTGAATATCTATCAATATTTGATAACCATTTAAAAGGATCATTCTCCTTAAGTTCATTAACTAATCATTCAACACTTGAGGTTTTCCAACTTTCAAGATTAACAGAAAACTTTCCATGGCTACCAAAATTTCAATTGAAAGTGCTCAATCTATGGACTGCAACATTAGTGGAACCATTCCAAGATTCCTTCAATATCAGTATGACTGTTGATGCGGTTTCTGCGTGCCCTCAAACAGGATCGTAAACCTCTGCTCGCGGGATGTTCGAGCAGGATTCTTCACCTACTCCTGCCTGTCTCCATTTATTGGGGCAGTGAATTCCTCGGGCCTGTGCTCACAAAAGCAAAGCCAGGGGTTGCCAGGAGTTTTCCCAACGAAAACCCTCCGACACCCAAGTCAATAATCGAGTTATTCTTTTTATATCCCCCTTTCTTAGAGAGACCGGAGAAATAAAAAGGTTTTTTGCCTTTTAGTGGCCAGAATCTCAAGAATTTGTGAAAAATCGAAAGGAAAAGGGAGAAGAAGAAGAACCTCCAAAAACTCTCGGAACCTCTCACCTTTACTTCAATTTTTCTTTTATACTTTAGTTTTCCCGCCTTGTTTTCCTCAGGGGCAATCGTTCCAGCATCTATGGTGTCTGGGCCCCTCTGACAGCCGGGATTATCGTGGCACTCCATGGGAATGCGGGGTTGTCTGGTGGGCATGGGTTCCCACAACTTAATGATAGTGTCACGCACGCGTATCCAAAATGATGACACTGTGGGGGTGTGCTCGACCATCGATAGTGATGTCGACACCATACCGCTTGAGATGTCGGCCAGGCATCGATCGTCGCGTTGAATTGTCAGAAGGAAGGGCCCAGCTGTTTCGAATCAGCTATGCTTGAATCTTACATTTCCTTCGTGCCGTTGCTGGATTGACTGGACTATGCTCGGGGGACTTGAAGACCTCGAGTAGAAGAAAGAGCTCGGGGTTAGATCAGCCTTAGGGCATTTGACCTTGACCAGCTTTGACGCCAAGTAAGATTGTTTTTATGCCAGCGGTCAAGTTTTATGCTCGAGATGGGTTGACCTCGAGGTCTTCTACTCGAGCTGGATTGTCCTCGAGGGGGTCTGCTCGATATTACCTAAACAATTACTTAAGATGCATTGATCTATCTTATAACAATTTGGTTGATACATTTCCCACTTGGTTGCTACAAAATAACACAAAATTGGTAATCATGTTTTTGTTCAACAATTTCCTGACAGGAATTCTTCAATTGCCGAACTCCAAAAGTGATTTGCTTCATTTAGTGATTTCCAAAAACAGTTTCATTGGTCAGCTCCTGGAGAATTTCGGCTTAATCCTTTCAGAATTGGTGTATTTGGACATGCCAAAAAATAGTTTTGAAAGCAGTATTCCTCCTTTCATGGGTTACTTAGAAAGGCATCTCTTTCTGGATTTGTCTTCTAATAACTTTTCCAGATAATTACCAAAACATTTTCTTACCGGCTGTCTCATTGGACTTCATGAACTTGTCACATAACTATTTTGATGGGCAATTTTTTCCAAAATACATGAACTTGACCAAACTAATGTTTTGTATTTTCGAATAAGAATCAGTTTTCTAGGAGGCCTGACGTGGGATTGTTGAATGCTCCTTCATTATATGTCCTGGATCTGTCCAACAATATGCTATCCGATCAGCTTCCTCATGGGATAGGTAACTTTTCAAATTTAGATATTCTTCTAATGTCTAGAAATTCTTTGGAAAGTGATGTTTCCATTCAACTGAGCAATCTTCAAGATGTTAGAATTCTTGACATTTCCGAAAACAAGTTATATGAGTCCCTGCAATTTTCCTCCAATAATTCATCACTTTGGCACGTTTTTCTGTATAATAACTCTCTCAATGGTACAATTCCAAATGCATTATTGTTGCCGAGCTCCCAATTAATAACACTCGATTTAAGGGATAATGAATTCTCATGAGATATTTCGCATTTGATCCATGAGGGGATTAATAGTATTATAAAATTATACTCTTAAACCACATGACTTAATAGTTTTCATAGACATTACACTGTTAAACCGAGCGGCTTAATAGCTTTCCCAAATTTTAATAAAGTCCGGATCCTGGACTGAAACATTTATATATATATATATATATCTCCAAATTAAGGATGCCCTCATTTTTTTTTAGTGCAAACACACTATTAAGCTATGTCATTTAATAACATTAAAAATAGACTCTAATAAACTTCAAGGCTTAAAAGAGTGTTCGTATAATTAAAAAAAAAAAAGGACGTCCACACTAGGGAATGACTATATATATATATATATATATATATATATATATATAATGTGGCAATCTAGATCTTGAATTTATTAAAGTCCGAGAAAACTATTAAGCTATATAATTTATTAGTATAATCTCCGTGAAAGTTATTAAGCCACATGATTTAATAATATAATGGCATAATGCTACTAAATTATATGACATAATAGTTTTCCCGGATTTTAATAAAATCTATGATTCTAGACCAGTTCAGCACTATATATATGTATATATTGTTGAATGTTGATGTCGAAGCCCAGCCGGCCAATTTTAAACAATCAAAATATTTGTCGGCCATTATTTGTCTGTGTAATACATAAGTTGATGTGAGTCATGACCTATCAACTACTATTCCATTTGTCTTCCTTTTAATGCCTGTAGGAATTTAGAAGGTTGTAAGGAAATATATTTTTGCAAAATAATAATTGATGGAGAAAGCAACGAATTAAGTATTCTTTTTTGGTAAAATATACACTTGTTTAGGAAATGGATATATGTTATTCTCTATAAATTTGGCTAGTGACAAACTTCAAGATTGAAGCTGCAAATTAATTAATTACAAGGGGAAAGATCCTAATGATCAAGTTCTCATTTTAGGTAGCATTAGCATTTGTTCAAATGTATGGAGATAAAAGCTGCTTGGAAAGCGAGAGGATTGGTCTTTGGACTACTCTACCCTTAGATTAGTTTGAGGCAGCTCATAATTCTAGAGGATTCTGAGTTAGGCCTATTGAATTTTAACTTCACTGAACAAAATATTAAGTACATTGACTAAAAACTAAAAAGAAATAGAAATTGAGATGGTCGGGTTAGAACTTAGACTGAAATAAAAAAAAAAAATTGACAATTCTTACTCCACATGATCTTGAATGAAATTTTATATAGGTAAATATGCCATGCACCTTTTTTTTTCTTTTTTAAATAAAAAAATAAAAAAATTCATTTTTTTTCTGTGATTAAAAGTTCCCAACAGTTAAAATTAGGTGTTCAATGTTTGTTGCCGAGTGTTCCTCATAATGCATCAATGAACTATTCTTGGCAGGAAAGCTTCTGTTCAAATTATTCTGCAACTCATATGGCTTTCTTGTATTAATCAGATGAGGCTACTGATGGTTAAAAATAGTTTTGTAGTGGAAATATATGGATCGTAATTCTCATACAACATATAGAATTACCATAATTTATAAATCATACCTTCGATTTTTTATAGAAGTAATTTAGGCTCACAAGTCATGATCCACTAATCTTATTAGATCACGATTTGTCACCAACAATTTTCTAAATTATGACTCAAGTTCAGTCTGCATTTAACTTGTAGGCGCATTTATAAAGTAACTAGCAGTAGAAAACTTTTCTTTTCAAAGCTAGAGAAAAAAAACTCTTTTTCTTTATTATGTATATTGTGACTTCTCTGTCCTTCTGTGAAAGAACAAGCCTTTTTATATCTTTTGGTGGAAATCCTAAGCTCTTCTATTTTATCCTTTTTTTTATAATTCTATTAAATTAAAAATATTTGATTTTAATTAAAATATAAGATAAAGCTAAAAAGTGGCATATCACTTATGTTTGTTATAGGGGCCTACCTTATAATATAACACAAGGCCTTTTGTATAGAAGCATATTAAATAGAGCCTCCCACCAAATAATATATTTAGACTTTTATAGCTAGTTATTTTACTTATCAGTCAAGTAGTTGTGCAGTTAATTAAGTGAACTAACTCGAGAATCAATTAGATACATACAATAGTAGCTACAATAATTAGGCTTATAATTCAACTAGTCCGATTATTTAATTCTAAATTTACTCCACAAAAAGATTAGAGCTAACCTTCATAATTATATGCTATCTAGGATAGTATTCTCGAATAATAATTCGACTCATGCCACATTGATTTCTTTACTAAACAATTATTTGTACTACACCGTTAATTAAATTATTATCTCAACTGTCCAATCAATCTAAGTATATCTTGTTTATTGACACTTACTAGCTTTTTCTAATGGACATTTTCAACATAATAATTACGTTGACACATTCTGACTAGAGAATTCTATAATCAAGAGCCAAAACTGATGAAGAGATGTATTGTACAAATTCTATATTGTTAATCTATAATTTCGCTGCTTATAATTGGTCTCATCAAGTTATCAAGTAATCTTGACTATAATTGTATGTCACACCTATTGGTAACTCAAATGGAATAACAATCATAATTATGAGACTATAATTAATAGAATATTGAGATTACAATAAAATCAACACCTATCAGATTTAATAATTAAGTCTAACAGTTATTTCAAGGTTAATTAAATCTCATATGTGATCTATTTCATTGTAGTCAAATTACATCAGTAAATTCATATATAATTAAGACAAATCATTCAATAAATTTTCTATAATCTAACCTTCAATAGAGTATCCAACTCTATTAATCAATTGCGAACTCAATTTATTTAATTATCAGATGACTTGTAATTATGTCTTCTGTGAATCCATATAATGATCATATAAATACATATAATATGACTAAATATATCTTATTCAAAATATATATGCAATTAAAATATATGAAAATATCTCAAATATTTTATTGATTAGAGAATATATTTATAAACAAAATCAATATACTTTCAAGAGCACATAATCCCAACTGCTATAATCAAATTGTTAATTCAAAAGCATCTAGAAGGTTTGTGCCAAGAATATCAAGAATTATAGACATATGCATGTTAGTCAACAAGGAGCATGAAGACAAAATATACTATAAGTTAGTTATCAATTTTATTGGTCACCGATGAAATCATAACCATTGATGAATTGTTAGTGTTAGTGTTTACACCTTTACGTAATATGAATTTGAATGAAAATGAATAAAATATAGGCTGGTAATTTCAACATTCTCTGTACATGCAGTGTTCATTATATATATATATATATAGAGAGAGAGAGAGAGAGAGATGGTGCTATATAACAATCATCTTTATCCCATGACATAGACTTGAGTTTGAAGTTCAGTCTATTATTATTTCAATGACTTCATTTGCATTTTTTTTTTATATCCGTTTAATGCTGATATCATTTTGAAGGCTATAGCCGGCCACTTTTAATTTTAACCATCAAAATTATTTACTGCCGTTGTCTGTATGATACGTTGATGTGAAACATGCGACCTATCAAATTATAGTTCATTCGTCTTCTTTTAGTGCCTACAGGATTTTAGAAGGTTGCAATAAGAAAATATATTTTTGCAAAAAATTGACGGAGAAAGCCACAAGGTACATTCTTGGCAAAACATGTACTCGTTTAGCAAATGCATTTATGTTATTCTCTATAAATTTTTCTAGTGACAAACTTCATGAGTGAAGCTTCAAATGGCCAGCAAAATCAATTACAATCGGAATATTTTTAATTATATTCAAATTCTCATTGTGGGTCGCAATAGCTTTTGTTCAAATGTATTGACTTAAAATCTGCTTGGTTAACCAGATGATCGGTCTATTTGAAATCAAGGCCTTCATAAAATCAGTCAGTGATATGCAATATGCAGATAAAAACTCTTGTTTCAAGGGTTGATAATAGAACCTCTGATTGCTGTAGTTGGGAGAGAATCAAGGGCAACGTCAGTACAGGTCGGGTGATGGAACTCTTACTCGATAGTGCAAGACAAGTCATATCTGATGACTTTTCTGATGGATTTCCAATTATAAATATGTCCTTATCTGTTCCTTTGAAGACAAGTCCTTATTTGAAGGATGAGAAGAGAATAAAAGTAAAATGTATGAAAGGTCATTATATTTAATTCTAAGCATGGTTTAGCCAAACTAACAAAAATTGTAAGTGCTTTACGGGAAACAGAACCAAGAACAAGAAAAAGGTAATGTCCTCGCTGAATTATAGAAGCAAAAAAGAAAAAAAAAATCACTGAAGTTCTATCACCAGCAAGAGGAACCCAATCAACCCATGATACAGACCCATAAATTATAGAAGCGCCAGGGTAGCGGCCTCTTACCCTTCAGTCTTCACAATTGAGCCAGAGCTACAATGAAACCATCACCGAACCCAAATCGCTCTCTGCAACCTCCGCATTGGATAATCTTTATCGATTAATTGAAGCGAACGAAACTCAGCATCACAATTTACGAAATCGAGCCAACCAAATTTGCCCCAAATCAACAAGTCGAGCCAACCAAATTCGTCCAATTAAAACAAAAATCAAGAATAAAAAATTGCAAGCAACCAAATTTGCACAATAACTTCAGCATCACAAATCAACAAATCGAGCCAACCAAATTTGGAATTAATAAAGAAAATTGCCTCCAAGTCGATTACGGCAGGGGGAGAGAGAGAGCCGCCGACAGGAGACGACACAACGGCATAGAGTGACCCACGGCTGCTGTTGAAACGCAAGAGAGTGAAAGAGCTTGAGTTGTTTCAGACACGAGAGGGCGAGAGCTTGAGTTGTTTCAGACGCGAGAGGATGAGCCACATCGATTTCTTTAATAAACAATTATTTGTACTACATCATTAATTAAATTATTATCTCAACTGTCTAGTCAATTTAATTATATCTTGTTTCTTGATATTTACTGACTTTTTCTAATGGATATTTTCAATATAATAATTACGTTGACACATTCTGACTGGAGAATTCTATTATCAAGAACTAAAACCGATCAAGAGATGTGTTGTACAAATTCTATATTGTTAATCTATGATTCCGCTGCTCATAATTAGTCCAACTAAGATACCGAGTAATCTTGACTATAATTGTATGTCACACCTATTAGTAACTCAAATGGAATAACAATCATAATTATAAGACTATAATTAACATAATATTGAGATTGCAATAAAATCAACACCTATGAGATTTAATAAGTCTGACAGTTATTTCAAAGTTAATTAAATCTCATATGTGATCTATTTCATTGTAGTCAAATGACATCAACAAATTCATATATAGTTAAGACAAATCATTCAATAAATTTTCTATAATCTAACCCTAAATAGAGCGCCCAATTCTATTAATCAACTGCGAACTCAATTTATTTAATTATCAGATAACTTGTAATTATGTTTTCTGTGAATCCATATAATGATAATATAAATACATATAATATGCTTAAATCTATCAAGATGTAGTCAGGTTGGTCGCCATAGTCGGTTCTAGATTCAGTAGCGACCCGGGTTCGAGTCTTGGGGGTGGGAGGGGTAAAACTCTTTGGGCTTGCCCACCCCTCCCTTTAAAAAAAAGAAAAAAAATTAAAAAAAATATGATTAAATCTATCTTATTTAAAATATTTATGCAATTAAGATATATGAAAATATCTCAAATATTTTATCAATTAGAGAATGTATTTATAAACAAAATCAATATACTTTCAAGAGAACATAATCCCCAACTGCTATAATCAAATAGTTAATACAAAAGCATCTAGAAGGTTTGTGCCAAGAATTATAGACATATGCATGTGAGTCAACAAGGAGCATGGAGACAAAATATACTATAAGTTAGTTATCAATTTTATTGGTCACTGATGAAATCATAACCATTGATCAATTGTTACTCTTAGTGTTTACACCTTTAGGTAATATGAATACTGAATGAAAATGAATAAAATATAGGCTGGTAATTTCAACATTCTCTGTGCATGCAGTGTTCATTTTTTATCGATATATATATACACAGAGAGAGAGAGAGAGAGAGAAAGAGAGGGTGTTATATCACAATCATCTTTATCCCATGACATAGACTTGAGTTTGAAGCTCAGTCTATTATTATTTCAATGGCTTCATTTGCATTTTTTATTTTTAATATCCGTTTAATGCTGATATCATTTTCAGGCTAGAGCCGGCCACTTTTAATTTAACCATCAAAAATTATTTACTGCCTTTGTTGTCTGTATGATACGTTGATGTGAGACATGCGACCTATCAAATTACAGTTCATTTGTCTCCTTTTAGTGCCTGCAAGATTTTAGAAGGTTGTAATAAGAAAATATATTTTTGCAAAAATTTGACGGAGAAAGCCACAAGGTACATTCTTGGCAAAACATGTATGCTATTCTCTATAAATTTGTCCAGTGACAAACTTCATGAGTGAAGCTTCAAATTGCCAGCAAAATCAATTACAATCGAAAAATTTTTAATTATATTCAAATTCTCATTGTGGGTCGCAATAGCTTTTGTTCAAATATATGAACTTAAAATCTGCTTGGATAACGAGATGATCGGTCTATTGGAAATCAAGGCCTTCATAAAATCAGTCAGTGATATGCAATATGCAGATAAAATCTCTTGTTTCAAGGGTTGATAATAGAACCTCCGATTCGTCGTAGTTGGGAGAGAATTAAGGACAACGTCAAGATCGAGTCGGGTGATGGAACTCTTACTCGATAGTGCATGACAAGTCATATCTGATGACTTTTCTATGGATTTCCAATTATAAATATGGGTATGTTTAGGATTGAGATTGGGCAGCTGTAGCTTTTAAGTTGCAGCACTAAAGTATTTGGTAAACACTAGCTACTGTAGCTTTTAAGTTATATTAGCTATGTTAATATGATTTTTTACTTGTATGATGTAAAATCTATTCTGTTTTTAATAATTTTATTAAAATTATATTTAAAAATTATATTTGTTATATATTATTAACTTTTATTTTATAATTACAGCTTTTTTTCCACATCAGCTGTAGCTTAAAAGCTACAGTACCTCAATCCCAAACATACCCTATGTCCTTATTTGTTCCTTTAAAGAACTGGGGGTACTTGACTTATGAAGCAATATATTTGAAGGGTGAGAAGAGAATAAAGGTAAAATGTATGAAAGGTCATTATATTTGGATCTAATGTAGATTTGAGTAGTGTTGATCTTTCAAAAATCTGAAGCCGTATGTACATTTGTTACTGAGTACAATGAATATTTAGTTACTTGAATATTCTTATCATGTAACTACCATCACCTATAAAAAGATCGATCGGCACAAATCTCATACCACCGTTGAATCAAAACCCCCTTAAATTTTGGATTAATGATTTTTCTTTTGCAGCTTAGAACAACAATGGGAGTTTGAAACAATTGAAGATTTTAAATATTGGTTATAATTCCTTCAATGAAAGTCTAGTGCCACTCCTGACTTCACTAGCTTCGTTGAAGGCTCTAAACCTAAGAAAGGTATGTTTTAAGATTTTGATTTTCTGAACATCATCTCACTCTTGTAGTACATAATTTCCCTCCGTCATTCTTTTTTTTTTTTTTTCTGTTGATATAGTATTGGCAAATTTGAAAAATTTGGATTTATTGGATCTATGTGGTAACCGACTAATTGGTT
The DNA here is from genome assembly GCA_025617385.1 of Murraya koenigii. NCBI lineage: Eukaryota > Viridiplantae > Streptophyta > Magnoliopsida > Sapindales > Rutaceae > Murraya > Murraya koenigii. Next base: position 21,054,301 of record CM046813.1, on the reverse strand, counting down.
CTTTAACAATGCAAGGTACAGTTACATTTTACTTAAAGTCAGAATTTTATAAGTTGATATTTATTATGTCTAGCATACACATGAATTAACACTAAGGCTATGTTTGGATGGTTGGATTAAATATGGGATTAGACTAATTTTGGGATTAAATATTTATCTTATGTTTGGCAAGTGATGAAACGGAAGCTTATTATTTATTGAGATGAAAATCAAAGGTTTCTGAATAATACAAATTTTATTGAAAAGAAAACTGAATGAATAAAACTAGGGTTTTGAGGTCCCTTTTGTAACAAACTTAAATATCGCAAATTTACCAAAATAGGCAAATATGAAATATAATCTTATAATAAAATTTTTCTATCCGAAATAAGAAAGACAAAGAAAACGAAAGTCAAATCCGAGTTGTAGAAAAAAAGATATCAGGAAAAATAGGAAAAAAATCTTAAAATCTAAAAACGACAAAGAAAGAAAATGAATTTTCGGGCCGAGCATGGACTAGAACGGCTTTGGCAGTTCTAGGTTTTGTTCGTCTCGTCGCAAACTTCAAAACAATATATTATACATCGAAAACGGACACATGTAGCCAAAGTTATGCCATCCAAAAGGTACTTTGCTCGCAATACAAAATATCTTACAGTAGCAAGTTTGTTGGATTGGACTAAGGGGGATTAAATTTGAATTTAATCCTAAAATCATGGGATTGCTAATCCTAATTTATACATGGATTTAGTGGGGACAAGATTAATGGAAAAATTTTGTTCTTTTATGATGTACTTAAAATTTATTTATGCCTAATATTAATTAATTAATTAATTTTTATTTATGATGTACTTAAAATTTATTTTTTATTTATTATCTATGATCTAATTAAATTGGTATGTTTACTTCTATTAACTCTTGAGATTAACTTTTCATTACTTATATATTTAATAATTTATCAATATAATTAACCATTTAATAATTTATTGCATTATTGATTGAATTAAATTTAATAATCACTAATATAATATTAAAAATAACCATGAAAAGTAATAATACCATTAATTAATTGATTTTATATAATATTTTTTATTTAATTGATTTTATATAATATTCTTTAAGTATTTGATAAAATTAATTAAATATTTAAATTATTTTATTTTTATTATTTATTTATTATATTATGACTACCAATAACTTATTTACAATATATTTAATTTTCTTATTAATTACTTTTTAAGTTTATTTTAATTATTATTATAAAATTTTATGAATAATTAATATTTATACTTAAATATCAACGTAAATATTATTTAATATTATTTAAATATAATTTAATATAATCTAATCCTATACTGTACCAATCAAAAGATAGTATAATATAATCTAACTTAATCCAATCAAATCTAATCCAATCTAATTCTAATAATTAATTCAGTCCAATCATGCGTACCAAACGTAGCTTAAAAATATTAGCACACTTTAATAGCCTACGTTCTACTGCCAAATAGATATTGTGTATTTTGGGTCCTATTGTAACATCTAATTAAATTAGTTTTTTATGATTGATGAGCATTTTTTTTTCTTTAATCAATAAAGCTCCATTATTAGCGTTGAGGCTCATCCAAAATAATAGTTATAATAATAATGAACTGAATCAATCCCCGTTTGTATTATTACGTCCAGCTCGATTAGATAAAATCTTTCCAACCGATAACTTTAGTTGTTAAGAAGAAACTTAAGCTATTGAACAACAAATGCAGAGAAATGAATAAAGTTCAATGCCTTCCGTCTTAAGGTATACAAAGTTGCTGCACAAAGAAAGATAGTACTGAAGTATAACGGCTACAACCCTTTCAATCTAATGGCTTACAACAAAGTGAGTTTTGCAAGGGCAGTCACATGACTCGTTATTCATCTTGATCTTTCCTTCATTTCCTTCTGACTATTCTTGCTCACTTGCTGAGTCACCTGAAATTACACTGCATATTTTCCAGACATTAGATCTGAGACGACCCGCCCCATTCCCAGAGGCGACCTATCTTGAGAATCTTAACTCAAATATTAAAAATCATATTAATGAGAATTCTACCGAAATTTCAACAGAATCTCCCCTAAATATATAACATTTCCAAACCTGCAATTACAACACAAGCACTCCCAAATCATTTATCAAACATCAACTGCATCAACCCAATCTCATCCAATAACATTTCTAATAATACACACGTTTCAGAATTCGTATATCACATTCCTAGTATAATTCCAAAATATGATAATTATACATTAACCAAAAGAAAATAATTTTTCTAAGTCCTCAAACAACCTAAGAGGCCCAAATGACTCCAACTATGTACAGCTGCTGGGATAACTGTTGTACCTGTAATATCCTGGGGGGAAAAAATATAAAAAAATAGGAATGAGTATAAAACTCAGTGAGCTCAGTGAGTGAATAGTAATTTTTTTAAAATATAAAATAATTACAAAAATAAGTGCATCACTTGTATAATCACGTTTCTCAAACAATTATTTGAATGTAAAATTATTTTCAATTTAATTATATTCTGAACATAAGCAAAACTGATACTGTCACTAAATCAATAAAAAGCATCTTATATCGAAATATCATCTCAAACTGAAATATCAAACATTAAGTAAATAAAATATCTTTAAACAAATACCCAGGGGATAATCTAGTGTCATCCGGACCTCAACGGACGGCAATGATGTACTATCTGAGTACCATCATGCCCAGAGCTACACGAATAGACGAAAGGACGTACCATCTCATGCTCATCAACATATCTCATACCCGGATCTCAACGGACGTGCTATGATGCGCTATCCCGCGACATCTTGTCCGGACCATCCGATCTCATATCTCAATATGCATGCATATGCCCCCAAAGGGCGAAAACGCCCAAACACACGGCCCAAAGCCTCTATGTGTGTTCAGACGGGCCCCAAAGGCCTACTATCTCATCTCATCTGGAGGGAACGAGTATTTGCTTAAAACTTAAAATCATGATCGAAATCATTATGTATATACACTTTAAATCAAGCTCAAGATCAACGTATATATATACTTAAAATCATGCTCAAAATCCATGCGTATAAACATTATAAATCATGCTCGAAGATCATATATAAACACTTTAAATTATTCTCGAAATCAACATATAAATACTTTGAATCATGCTCAAAAGCAATGTATATACATTTAAATCATAAACAGGATCAATCATATACTCTTAAAATCATGCTTGAAATCCACATAAAAGCACCTTAAAACATGTTCGAAAATCAATCATCTCTTTTGCATTTTAAAATCGATACAGAGCATAAATAAATAAATATAATTTAACACAATATTTATACGCAATAAACATTTATTTCGGAAAACCATTTAATGGAAGCACTTTAAATATTCATTTCATAAACAAGCTCTTCTATATAAAAATCAAATAATTTTAATATATTTCACTCACAGTGATAATTTCAGACTTGGCTATCACCCAAGTCCGCAGGTAGATTCTCGTCCGCAGATCCACCTAATTTACAGAAACGACACAATTACTTTCCATAATTATAATTAGAACTAATCTCGCAAAAATAACGTCTTAAATAAATATTCGTCCTAATATTACAAACTCTCAATTTTTCCGACTAACCGTATTAATCCCGTATTCGTGATTTACTAATAACATATCCGAAATTATACTACCCTCAATTTTATAATTTACTAATTTACCTTCAACCTCATAAGATTACCAATTTATCCTCAATTCAGACTACAAAATCACCCTCAAAGCTGGAAATTACGAAATTACCCTCAACACGTGAAATTACCAAAATGCCCCTACGGTCAACGTTGACCGAAATTAACCCAACGGCGGTGGGGAAGCTCGGACTAGACACTTCTCGTCGAGGTGAGTCCAACGGTGCCGGTGGTGTCCTCCCACGCGCGGCGGCGAAGCCGGATCGAGCACGTGAAGTCGCGGCTCCTTGGGGTGATCGGACGGCAGCAAAACAACCTCCTCGGTGCCGGTGACTGGTCGGGAAAGGAAGATGGTGAGGTGGAGAAGCTTTTGCAACCGATGGCGTGGCCAAATACGGCCGGAATCGCCGGCGATCGTCCGCGCAAACCCGCGGAACTTTCGAGCTTCACCGGCGGCGTTATCGACGTTTCTGGGCAGCAGGGATGGCAGGGGAACGTTCTCTGTCTCGTATGCTTCGATTTCATACCAAGCTCGTCCGGTGGGGTGATCGGAATAGGGAGTTACGGCCGGGTCAAACTCGCGGGTTCGGGTCGGGTCAAACGGGTCTCCTCTCTCTCTTTCTCTCGGTTTTCTCCAAATTTTAACCGGTTTTCTCCTTTTATAAGCACCCAGAAAATATCAACTAGACCCCTCATGATATATCACATAAATCCCTTCTTAAATTATCACATAAACCCCTTTCAATTTATCACATAAACCCCTATTAAATTCATTATATAAATAAATATTACAAATTCATATGTTACGAGATCAAACACCTGACACATTTCATGCACATGATTGGTAATGATCTACTCATTCAGGCATTAAGTCGAACACCTGTTTCATTACAGCAAACACTTTGTTCTGCTAACATTTTTCCATTTTCTTTCATGAATATGTGAGTAGAAGAATTGTGTTCAGTTGAATCTCAGAGCAAATAAATTCGATGGTAGTCTCCCTCAATGTCTCACCATCTTGAATTACCTTCGAGTTCTTGATCTCTCGTTCAACCAGTTAAGTGGGAATTTACCAATATCTGTCGCTGCTAATCTCACATCCCTCAAATATCTATCTCTATCTGATAACAATTTCCAAGGATCATTCTCCTAACCATTCAAGACTTGAGGTTTTCCAATTTAAAGATTACAGATTGAAACTGAAAACTTTCAGTGGCTACCAAAATTTCATCTGAAAGTGCTCAATTCATGACACTGCAACATTAGTAGAACCATTCCAAGTTTCCTTCAATATCAGTATGATTTATGATACATTGACCTCTTTAGGTGGTACATTTCCGACTTGGTTGCTACAGAATAAAACGAAATTAGAATTCCCTTTTTATTCAACAATTTCCACACAGGAATTCTTCAATTGCCCCACTCAAAACGTGATTTGCTTCATCTGGTTTTGTCCAACAACAATTTCGCTGGTAAACGTCCGGAGAATTTTGGTATGATCCTTGCGAATTTGGTGTGTATTGATATGTCACAAAATAGCTTTGAAGGCAGCATTCCTCCTTCTTTGGGTTACATGGAAAGACTCCTGTTTCTGGATCTGCTTTTCAGGAGAATTACCTAAACAATTTCTCACCAATTTTGTGTCATTGATGTTCTTGAACCTGTCACATAACAGTTTCCACGGGCAAATTTTTTCCAAACACATAAGCATGACTAAACTGATATGGTTATTTTTGAACGACAATCAGTTCACTGGGAGACTTGAAGATGGATTGCTTGATACTTCTTCATTAAATATCCTAGATGTATCCAACAACATGTTATCTGGTCAACTTCCTTATGGGGTAGGTAAGTTTTCAAATTTAGAATTTCTTTTAATGTCAATAAATTCTTTGGAAGGTGATGTTTCGGTTCAACTGAGCAATCTTCTAGTTGTTAATTAGAATTCTCGACATCTCCCTAAATAAGTTATATGGGCCCCTGGGATTTTCTTTCAATCATTCATCATCACTGTGGCACCATTTCCTACATAACAATTCTCTGAATGGTTCAATTCCGAATGCATTGTTCCAGAGCTCCCAATTAATGAATGAATTTTCAGGAAATATTCCGCCTTTGATCAATGAGAAATCGAATTTACGTGCTCTTCTTTTGAGAGGAAGCAATCTGCAAGGGAATAATATTCCGCCTTTGATCAATTGTGTCATTTAAGGAAACTTGCTATTGTGGATATTTCCTATAACTTGCTTAACGGGTCAATACCTTCATGGTTTACCAATATATGGTCATGGATGGAAGAGGGTGATCCTTTTAATGGATTTGTAATTAGTTACTCATTAGCTGTACATTTTCCTGCCATTGGCGATTATTATAATTCTACTCTTAACTTGATATTGCCGTCCGAAGATAATCAAGAATCAAGTCAACAAGTAGAAGTAAAATTCATGGCAAAGAACAGATACGAATCTTACAAGGGTGGTGTTCTCAAGTATATGACGGGCCTGGATTTGTCAAACAATGAATTAACCTACAGATCCCTTCAGGAATCGGATACCTTCAAGAGCTCCATGCACTAAATCTGTCACTTAATCACTTACCAACATCTATCCCGAGGAACTTTTCTAATTTGAAAATGATAGAGAGCTGGACCTCTCATATAACAAATTAAGTTGCCAAATTCCGCTTGAATTGTTTAAGCTAAACTATTTAGCAATTTTCAATGCGTCATAGAACGACTTTCAGGGCCAACTCGTAATGCAAAGCAGTTTGCGAACTTCGATGGAAGCAATTACAGAGGAAATCCGCATCTCTGTGGTCCAGCAATACTGAAGAATTGCAGCAGTGGCCTACCACCACCACCACCACCACCACCAACGACGCCAGCAGAAGAAGATGAATCTGTAATTGATATGGTGGCAATCAATTGGAGTTTTGCTGCATCTTATGTGACAGTAATAGTAGGCTTGTTAGCAATCCTTTTCTTAAACTCGTATTGGCGCAGGCAGTGTGGTTTTGTTTACTTGATGCATGTATTGATTCATGTTTCTATTGCCTATACAAATATATATTTTACCAACATTGACTAGGGTAATTATAGGCAAGGGCGGAACTTAGAAGACAGGAAGTGGCCACGGCCCCTGTAAGAAAAAAAAAAAGAAGTTAATGTGCTATATAAAAATATTTTTATAAATAAAACAAAAAAAATAATCTTGTAAACTAAGAAGAAGAAACCTATACAAGACAAAATGAACAAAACCAGATAGTCTATTCTTAGTGTCCCACCAACCACTAGCCTTTATAAATAAGGATAGATATTTTATTGTTTGTGGCTAAGCATTTTGATGTACTCTTCAAGAGAAAATATGTATTAGAAAGTCTAACTTCAAGTGATAGTCTAATTAATGTTGAACGTTCAAGTCATAACCGTGTCTTCTAAATCTCCAAGAATTGAATTATAGTAAATAATTTTTTTTTTCTTTCATAGAAATATTAAAATCTTTTCCAAGTATTTTTCCTTTTAGTCTTTTAAATCTAATAAAAAAAATAGTCTAATTATAAATAAAAAAAAATAGTTTTATTAACGACATAAAAATTTAAAATTCAATATTGGTTACTTATTTCAGTAGGAGAGATTATGAGATAAAAGAAATATTAAGAGAAGATCATTGTCCTTGCAAGAAGTAATACCTAAATTTGAGAAAATTTTTTAATTTTCATTCTTTATTTGACTATATTTTAATAGAGAATGTAGAATTTTATTAAAATATTACTATATTATCAAAAGGCTTTTTTTATTATTCTAATGAATGTTTATGTAAATTAAAAGTTTATATTGATTTTGCCTTAAAAAAATAAAACTTTGGCCTGTAACTAAAAGGTGCTTGTTCCGCCCCTAACATAGGCGGGATGAAAGCAACAGAGGTAATGTGTTTTGACCTCTTTGATGACAATATTAATTTTGTTGGTTAAGTTCTCCAGTGAATGCGTTGTTGGATCTAATACAATAATTTTATACTGTATTTATTTGTCAATAATCGGAATTAGCTGAAATTGGAATGAATGGGAATGGAAATGGAAAATGAAAATCAAAATAAGTTGGTGTTTGGGTAAAATATCAGACAGGCCCCTCAAAGCCCTTCCAGGAGTATGGGGTAAATATCAGACAGGCCCCTCGAAGCCCTTCCAACTCGAGCAAGACACCCCGAGGACAGCCTAGCCCGAGCACCTTTTAGGTCAAAGCTGGTCAAGGTCGAGAGCTAAGCACTCCTTGCCTGCTCGAGGTCGTCCCTCAGGTCAAAACTGGTCAAGGTCGAGAGCTAAGCACGCCTTGCCTGCTCGAGGTCGTCCCTCAGGTCAAGGCTGGTCAAGGTCGAGAGCTAAGCACATCTCTCCTGCTCGCAGAGTTCCACGAGCACAGCTGGACAAGACCCGACCCGGGGCAACCCGACCCGTTTTCTCAGAATCCTGGCACACCTTTTGATGTCTGACAAGGGTCCCACATGGTGGAGTGGTGATACTGTTGTCGGTGGCTGGCACGTGCCTCCAAGGCATCATCATTCCCTGCGCACTTGCCCGACATGGTGATCTGGCCACGTGAATCGGGTTAAGGGACAACCGCCATCCCTGGGAATATTCCGCCAAACCCTACTGCCGAGGGACTCAGATACCACTAGCGTGGGAGTGGACAGCCTGGAAAGGAAAAGAGCGGGAAAAATGGGGTATAAAAGGAAACGAAGGAGAACGGCACAAGGGTTGGCATTTCTAATTCTCAAAGGTTGGAAAAACTTCTGATTCAGAAAGGATCTGTAACTTGATACAGGTTCTTCCTTCTAAAACCTCTCTCATTTGATTCTCTGAAAAAATTCCAGACTTATCCAAAAAGGGGGGGCGAAACAATACCCCTTTCATTTTTCCTGGCCTCCTCACTAGCGGAGATACCAAAAGAAAACCCGATCATCGACTTGATCGTCGGAGGGTTTCACGGACACGCCTGGCGACCCCGACCGGTTTCCGTGAGTACAGTCCGGAGATCACCGCTCAAGAAGACAGTGAACAGACGAAGGAGGCTATCCCGCCGAGATCTAGCTTATCGCGAGCGGAAGGATCGAGGTATCGTTTGAACCCGCGAGCGTAAGGTTCGGACATTTCCGCCGAGCTGCTGGGAGACACCGTGGAAAGGTTCAAGCACTCGCTGAGGCACGCAGAAAAGTCGCATCAACATTTTTGGCGCCGTCTGCGGGATCGGCACAAAAGCCCGATTTCCTAATACATCGAAGACACACAACACAACGATGAGGGAAACAATCAAGAGGAGTAAGTCCCAAGAATCGGTGACTTTGAGAGAAGTGGCCAATGAGGCCCGTAATGTGGAGATCCAGGAAAGGATGGATCTGGATGGAAAAACAGATGGAACTATGACCTCCCGTTACAAGAATTCAGGGAGGGATAGAGAAAAGCATGCAACGATGTCCCGAGTCCAGTCGAGGGAATGTTCATGTTCGGAAAATGCGGAGATGAAGCCCAAAGACCCTGGGCACCGAATGTTGCGATGAAGAGAAGAAACGAACATGGAGGAAAGGGGTCTCGTCAACATTTGCAGGAGACGACCCCAACCTCTCGTAAGTGAGGAGTTGGAGGGAGAAGTACGCAGTTAGCACAAGTTGTGGAAGATCTTCTGGAAACCGAAAGAGTCCAAGTCGGCGAATAATGCCGGACAACGAATTTCCTCTCTCCTGGAGATTATGGGTGTCATGATCCCACGTGACTTTCGCTTCCTGGATCCGCAATATTCGGAAAGAGTGACCCATTAGTACACATAGAGCGGTTCAATGACATGACAGGGTGCAAGGTCTGCCGCAAGACAGAGGTGCAGGGCCTTCCCGCCACTCTCGAGGGAAGGGCGAGAGAATGGTACCGCAGACTCCCACGGGAAGTATCTCGAGTTTCGAACAGATGTGCGGGAGTTCGCGGAACAATTTCGGGCGCAGTGACCCCGAGGATGACATGATGGAGTCGTCGAGGTGAGGCAGAAGAAGGGAGTCCTCCGGAGTTTATCAAAAGATACCATAGATCGGTCCTAGATCTTGGTGCGCTCAACCATCCCCAAGCTCTAGGGGATTAAAAGAGGGTGTTCTGATGGGAGACCATGGTATAACTCATGGAGTCCTTCGATCCGCTCAGATTCTGGACGCTGCATGTAACAAATAAAACCGGACATGGTAATCAAGAAGAAAGGTCGCTAAACCGAGGAGTGAACAAGTCACCGGAGCAAGACGGAAGGAGAAAGGGAGTCCCGCCTCGAGGACACAGCTCCAAAGGCAGCAAGGGATCGAGCACCTCAGCACAACCCGTGACGTAGAGTTCCCCACCGCGGATGGTTCCCCAACCACCTCGCAGGTCTCCGTGCCGGATCACAGAGAATACCAAGCGCCACGATGGCCATACATCCCGCAACCAGCCCACCGAGTAGACTCGAGTGAGCCATAACAGTGGTGATCGCCATCGCCACCCCACCAAGAAGCTTCCCGAGGGATGAGGCAAGACAAGTAGTGGAATGCAGCCCCGCTACTGCATCGAGATACGAAGTCGAAGGTATCTCTCAAGAGATACTTCAGTGGCCGAGGAGCGTGGATCGCCGAGCCCTCCAACGCCGATGACCACGCCACCAAGCAAGTGAGCAGGGGCGCTCGCTGCTTCCATGGAGACCATGGTCACACCACATCACGGTGCCGTGATTTGAAAACCGGTAGAAGATTTAGTTGAAATCGATACCGGATGAGTTTGTAGAGCGAGGGCACCCTGTAGTTGAACAACAGTCGAGGAAGGTGACCGTGCCTATGAAATAGACACTGAACCACCATCCGCGAGAGTAATTTCGGTGGTCCAACGATGGCCTAAGTTCTAACAGGCCCGAAAAACTATCGCAGATATGTCACGCCGACCGAGAAGTCCTGCTTCATCGCCTCCGGCCAAGAAGCCAAGGTTCAGCAGTGCCAATCATGTGGATGTATGAAGATGAAGAGGGGTGCTGCATCACCACGAAGATGCCCCGTGGTTAAAGCCAATGTAGCGAATAAGTGAAGTTGACCGAATATCGGTTGATCTCGGGAGCTCTGTAGATATTCTTTTAAATCCACACCGAGGATTTAGGAATAAGCAGCGCGAGCCTCGAGCATACGAGCACTTCCTCAAGGGGTTCGGGAGGAAAGCTAATACCTCTAGGAATCATCAAGTTGGCAAGAACTATGGGCTCAAAACCTTCGAGAAGAACACGATGTCGGATTTCGTGGTGGTAGATGAAACCAACCCATACCAAGCGATTCTCGGGAGGCCATTTACGAGGATCACCAATGCGTGGTGTCCACCCATTACCTAGCCCTAAAGTATCGAGTAAACGGGGCTATAGGGGTCGTGAAAGGCAGCCAAAGGGTGGCGAGGAGTCTGCCATGTAGCAGCCGAAAGAAACTATGCAGTCACCTCGCTAGACACGAGGCGTAATCGAGGAACCAAGGCAAGAGCCGAGAGAAGCTAGAGGAGCTCGAGATGAAAACAGATGACCCCGAGAAGAAACCGAATCGGCCGAGCCTTAGCGAGCCGCTGAAGGAAAAGTCAGTGGAATGCTCGCGAGCACACGCAGACGTGTTCGCATGGACGATGATGATATGCCCGGATCAACCCGTAGGTGGCGTGTCACAGTGCCGGCAAGACGGAGAGATGCTAGCTCGGTAAAGCGTAAGAGGAGGTGCGTGAACCAGAGAGATACGAAGCCATCAATCGCGAGGTTGAAAAGTCGCTGAAAGTGGATTCATACTGGAGGTGTCCTACCCCGAATGGATCTCGAATGTGAGTCAGTGAAGAAAGCAAATGGAAAATGGAGAATGTGTGTTGATTTCACAGATTTGAACAAGGCCTCGCCCGAAAGATAGCTTTCCACTACCAAAGATAGATCAACCGGTGGACTCTACTAGTAGGCACGGGTTGCTTAGCTTCATGGATGCATTCTCGTGGATATAACCAAATTCCCATGCACCAATCGGACGAGGAGTGTACAGCTTTCATCACCAATCGTGGTCAGATCACATAAGGTCATGCCTTCTACCTAAAGAATGCAGGGCAACGATCGTAGGCTAGTGAATAAGGTTTTCAAGCCACTGATCGGCTCGACTATGGAGGTATATGTAGATGACATGATCACCAAGTCTAGAGACGCTGAGGAGCATGTAAAGCATCTAGAGGAGACCTTCGCGACTCCTAAGGAAGTACCGAATGAAGTTAAACCCCGAAAATGTGCTTTGGAGTAAGTTCGGAAAATTCCTAGGCTTTATGGCGAGTCACAGGGGATCGAGGCCAATCCCGAGAAGATCGTAGCAGATGATAGAATGAGGTCCCTCAGAACCTCGAGCGAGATACAGTAGTCCGACCGCAAGCTAGCGTCCCTCAACAAAGTTCGTGATCTCGAGCCACTCGATAATGCCGAGTCTTCTTCCGTGAAACGAAGAAGGCGTAGAAGACGAAATGGACGCCTGAAAGCGAGGAGGCTGCTCCAAAGAACTGAAAGAGTATTTGTTAAAAGCTCTGCATCGCCAACACCTCGAGCGTGAGAGGTATCGCTTCAGACTTGGTCAGATCCCAACGGGCAACGAGCCCGGCCTCGTAAGGAGGAATCGTGAGTACAAGACTCGTGTATTACACGAGCGTAGCTTGCTGAAGCGTAAACCCTAGATCCAACCATGGAGAAGTGGGCACTAGCCTCGGTCACGGCGCCCGAAAACCGAGGCCTTATTTTCAAGCTCATTCTCGTGGTGATCGACTAACCAGCCCTCGTGCAAACTCTACACAAGCCCCGAGACCTCCGGAAGGTCAAGTTAAATGGTCGTGGAGTTAGCGTAGTTCGACCTTAATTACCAACCCCGAGCAGCCATAAAAGCACAATCTTTAGCCGACTTCGTGGTCGAGTGCACCGCGAGGGAAAAGAGACTGAGAGCGATCCTCATCAAGCTCCCGTGCTCAACCAAAACACGGGTAGTCACAGTAGATGGATCCCGTGGAAGTCGTGAGCAGGAGCAGGGTGGTGCTCAAGGTCCAGAGGGGCTGAGATGCAATACGCGTGAGATTAGAGTTCAAGTCACCAACAATCAGCCGAGTACGAAGTCGTAATAACGGGCTCAAGCTCGCCTCAGTAGTAAAAGCAGAGGAAATAAAGCTCGAATCCGACTCACAGCTGGTAACTAATCACCCCGACGAGAGCTTTCGTGAAAAAGGGAGAAGATGGATGCCCACCTTCGTAAGGTAAGGCAACTAACGAAGAATTTTCGAGTCGCCGAGGTGGAACAGATCCCGAGGGGAAGAATTTTCGAGCAGATATTATAGCTCGTGATGGCAGCCACCCTGACCCCAAGTTTCCAAAGTCTATCCCTCTCGAAATCAAAACCCGCTCGAGTATCGAAGCAGGAGGACGAGGTGATGAACCTAACAACGAGCAACACCGGATGCAACCGATCATTTCCTACCTCAAGGAAGGGACAAGACTAACCGATAAGAAACAGCAAGGAAATTGAGGTGCAAAGCAGCCGTGTACACTCTCATCGACTGGGGTCTTATATAGACGGGGTACACTCTCCCTCGCTGCAGTGCTTAGACCAAGAGGAGGCCGATCACGCCCTCCGAGAGATACACGAGGGAGTCTCGTGGAAATCATTCCTGGCTCGAGATCCTTGGCTTTCAAGGCCTCGAGGCAAGGGTATTTTTGGCCCCGCATGCACCAAAATGCTCGTGAGAAGACTAGAAGTCGCAAGAGCTACCGAGCTTTGCTAACCACCTGACTCAGCCTCCGGAGAACCTTACGGCGATGAATTCGCCATGGCCATTTGCTCAGTGGGGAATAGATTTGATTGGGCCACTGCCGAAAGGGAGAGCATCCGCCACCCATGCCATAGTCGCGATTGATTATTTCACCAAACGGGTCGAGCTGGAGCCTCGAGCAAAGATCACGTAAGGTAAAACCACCGATTTCATTTCGAAGAATGTGATTTGCAGTGTGGGATTCCTCATGCATTAGTCACCGATAACGGGAGGCAGCTTGACAATGGCAAGTTCGTAGACTTCGCCGTAACTCGGGATAGAGTCAAGTTTTGCTCTCCTCACACCCACAGCCAACGGGCAAGTAGGCCGCGAATAAAACTATTAAACGCCTCAAGACAAGGTCAAGCGAGCGTAAAGGGCTTGGGTGGATGAGCTGCCCGGTGTCTTGTGGGCCTACGTAACCACACACAAAACGGCCACCGGAGAGACCCCATTTTCCTTGGCGTTGGGCACGGGCAGCTGGTTCCTACCGAGATAGGAATCGGGACACACCCGACGTAGCACTTCAACGAGGAGCAAAACAACGAGCAGATGTGTGCAGCTCGGACTTGCTGGAAGAAAAAGAGAAAGGATAGTCGCCATGATCTCGTAATATCAACAGAGAGTGGCTCGTTATTACAATCAAAAGTACACATCCGCCGATTCCAAGCTGGTGATCGGGTATCGAGGAAAGTCAACCGTAGCACCAAAGCACCCAAGACAAGGGGTACTGGACCAAACTGGAAGGTCCCTATCGAAGTCACTAACCGACAGGACCCGGAGCATACCTGCTGGCTCATCCAGATGGACGAGAGGTCAAGAGGCCATGGAACGCGCAACTCCTGAGGAAGTATTTTCAATAGGTTTTCTTGTATTATAAAATGCTAATGTAAGATTTCGTCCCAAGATGGGATATGTAAACGTACAAATGTATGTAAGAATGAGAAAAACATTCATAATGTAAGCTCAGGATGAAGAGCAAAGGTTTCAGAAGATCTCCTCGGCACGAAGTCCCAAAGCCTAACTCATTAGGCGGGACGTGCCAAGCTCGGGTTAATTGAAAACCAGAGCAGGATTATCATCAGATGCTCGGGTCAATTAAAAGGCTCGAGCAGGTAAGATCTCCTCAAGACGAAATCCCAAAGCCTAACTCATTAGGCGGACGTGCCACGCCGGGTTATTTGAAAACCGAGCAGGAGTGTCATCGAAGCTCTGGTCGATTAAAAGGCCTCGAGCGGTAAGAAGTCCTCGGCATGAAGTCTCCAAAGCCTAACACATTAGAGCGGACGTGCCACGCTGGGTCAATCAGAGGTCCGAGCAGGAGTATAACGAGTCGCTGGGTAAATTGCAGCCCGAGCGAGAGTAGAGATATCGAAGACCTCGGTCAATTAAAAGGCTCGAGCGTAAGAAGAACTCCTCGGCCAGAAGTCCCAAAGCCTAACTCATTAGAGTGACGGTGCCCAACTCGAGTTATTTGAAAACCGGAGCAGGAGTATTATCGAAGACCCTGGTCAATTAAAAGACTCGAGCGTAAGAAGAACTCCTGCCAGAAGTCCCAAAGCCTAACTCATTAGAAGTGATCGTGCCCAGCTCAAGTTATTTGAAAACCAGAGCTGAGTATTATCGAAGACCTCGGTCAATTAAAAGGCTCGAGCGTAAGAAGAACTCCTCGCCAGAAGTCCCAAAGCCTAACTCATTAGACGTGACGTGCCAAGCTCGGGTTATTTGAAAACCAGAGCAGGAGTATTATCAGAAGACCCCGGTCAATTAAAAGGCTCGAGCAGAAGAAGAACTCCTCGACCGAAGTCCCAAAGCCTAACTCATTAGAGTGATCGGCCGAGCTCAAGTTATTTGAAAACCAGAGCAGTGAGGGTCATCGAAGCTCGGTCGCTTAAAAGACTCGAGGAGAAGAAGAGCTCCTCGGTCATACGAAGGCCCGAGCAGGAGTATCGCGAAGCTCGGGTCAATTGCAGTCCCGGCGTAAGAGCGTAGTTCGAAGAACTCCTCGCCGAAGTCCCCAAAGCCTAAGTCATTAGCGGGACGTGCCACGCTGGGTCAATTGCAGCCCGAGCAGGAGTATAACTGAAGACGCTGGGTCAATTGCAGCCCGAGCAGGAGTAGAATCGAAGCTCGGTCAATTACAGTCCCGAGCAGGAGTTCAAAGGAACCCCTTATCCAAAAGTCCCTAGGCCTAAGTTCGAGGCGGGATGTTGTCTAGCAAGAGCCAAATGCAGGCTCGAGCAAGTCAAATGAGCTCGCAAAGTAGTACATAAGGCTTTTTAGCCTAAGTCGAGCAAAACTCTACCATGCATTCATAAATTTTCTAAGTTAATTCAACGTAGAAGACAAGAATGTGTGTACACTAGCAGTCAATAGAATTGTTCAAAATATGTATCTTTTTATTTCATGTGAAATGATTACATATGTAAAAAAAAAAAAAAAAAAAAAAAAAAAAGAAGACAGTAGTCCAAGTCACTCAACAGCAAGCAGAGGGAAGAGCAAAGATCGGCAGCTAGCCGGCCTTCAAAGAATGCAAGGTGGAAGATCAGCATCTGCAGGAGCAGCAGCAGGAGGGATGTCAGTAGGAGCTTCAGCAGGAAGAGCACTGGAAGAAGAGGGAGCCGGTTCACTGACCACACCTTGGGGCTCGGATGAAGTAGCTACTGTGGTTGCTCATGTATTTCAGCAACATACCCTTCAACCTCGACATGTCTGGCCTGTGGTATGCCTCGCCAAAAGCATACATAAGGCAGTCAGAACTGAGTCCCGCCTCAAGATTGTACTCAGTGGCAAGTCGGACCTTCAGAGTGTCAATTTGCTCCTCAAGACGAGCAGCTTTCTCCTCCACGAGCTGCTCAGAATAAGACTTCCGAGTATCCGTGTCTTTCCGAGCGTGCTTCACTGCTCTTGACCTCACCAACTCCTTTCAAGCCCGAGACCTTCGAGTCACCCACCTGCTTTCTCTCGCAAAATTTATATTTTCGCCCAGCAGCCTTCCGATTCTCCTCCTTTGCTCATTCAAAGCGTGCTCCAAGTTCTCGAACCTTTGCTCTGAATTCTTCCCTGAACTCGGAGTAATCTCATCGAGCCTCGGTCGCAGATACCAATGCTCGAGAGGAGAGTCACTGGAAGATTCTCGCGACAGTACCGAGGAGAACAGGATTCTATCTCATCCGAAACCCGCTCGGCCGCCTCTTCATTAAAAGCCTTCCGTAAGTGCTCTGAACGGCCGGGCCGACTCGCCTCCCGCACACCGATGGTTTGGGGAATAGCCCTCCGTCTCCCACGAGGAGGACCTCGCTCGCACGCTCGACCGCCGAGCCGAGGAAGGAGCGTGGCTCGAGCCGATGGAGGCGGAGCACCGATTCGGCCGCGGTCTTTTGAGGTACTCGCAGCCTTCAGCTGTCCCCACGCACTGCTGCAACATCTCGCGCATCCCGCCACCATTTCTTCACTCTGAACTAAATCGGACTCTAAAAGCTCGAGGTGTCACAGCCTCCTCGCACGAGCTCGCTGCTTGCAAGAGCAGCTTGCACACGTGTTCAAGTCGAGTGTTAATCGAATGAAGCACCCCGTGAGACCGCAAAACAACCAGAGCAAGAAAATGAAAACAGACGCGAAAGGTGGAAACTAAAAGTAAAATTCACAAGGTAAATAAATGACCTGAATGCGTAAATGCCACGGATCGGAGGGACTCCTCGCCACGGCGGCAACAGGCTCCCACTCTCCCCAACGAAGAAGAATTTGCTCTTCCAGCTGCCACCGTAGGTAGGGAGATCGACGATGGGCTTCTACCCTTCAGTCGGAGGTAAGTGTAATACCAACCAAAGATCCTTCGGGCTACACTTAAGTCGGTAGAGGTGTCTCGATTTCCCACCGAGGGCTCATCCAGTCGCAATGCTTCCACAAAACGAAGAGTCCTGGAAAGGACCCTCCACCCATTCTGGTTCAGCTGCCTGGGCCGATCGAAACCCGCATAAAACCCTGCCAAAATAAGGTCGAGAGGCACCTAACCCCCATCCGAAACACTCCAAATAAGGTCAGTAAACCCTGGGGACTACCGGGATTTCACCCCACCGGCAACCTCGTAACTACACTATCTGGAATGTGGTAAGTTTCCTAAGTCCTGCTCAACTCCGATCGAGTGGTTTCACATTCTAAGAAATCGACGGGGTATTCCCCACGCCGCACCTCCGGCCGGCCTCACTCTCCGATGCTACCGGGTCTCACCATGGTAATTCCTCCTGGACTAGAATCCCTCACTGGGATTATACTCTGAGGTCGTGGCCTCACTGAAGAGGAAGAGTCCTCCATGACTTCCTACGGGTCACTGGGATCCGACATTTTTCAAAGCGGTATGGACTAACAAGATGCAGAGGAAGAAACAGAGTGGTGAAATGGAAAATTGAGTGGCACCGGACACAAAGTGGAAGTGTGGTAGCCTAAGTCGCCTGATGTAAAGAAGAAGACCTAGAAGCGGAGAGCGTATGAATTTTGAATTCGAATGAAAAGTAAGCAAACAGAGGGAACATCAAGAAGTTGGGATTTTTAAAGAGGAAGACGTGTCCTTTCGAGTAGGCAGCATAAGCTTCGAGGGACACGACCTTTAGGTCGCTGTCCCTTCGAATTTCAAATACGCTACTGGATCAACCCACGTGTCCCGGCCTTAAATGAGAAATGATTCGAGTGGCGCATACCGGAAGCATGGGAAGAGTAAAAGGCCGCGAATTCGCCCATCATTATCGAAGTTTCAGCCTTATTTCGCTCACTCAAAAGACTAGAAACCGGGGACCGGTGTTTGGGTAAAATATCGACAGTGCCCTCAAAGCCCTTCCGTGAGTACGGGGTAAATATCGACATGCCCCTCAAGCCCTTCCAACTCGAGCAAGACACCCCGAGGACGACCTTAGCCCGAGCACCTTTAGGTCAAAGCCGGTCAAGGTCGAGAGCTAAGCACCTCGCTCGCCGAGGTCGCCCTCGTGTCAAACCGGTCGAGGTCGAGAGCTAAGCACGCCTTGCCCGCCGAGGTCGCCCTCGTGTCAAGGCCGGTCAGGCGTCGAGAGCTAAGCACATCTCTCCCGCCGCAGAGTTCCACGAGCACACCGACAAGACCCGACCCGGCAACCCGACCCGCTTTCTCGTAATCCCGCACACCTTTGATGTCCGACAAGGGTCCCACATGGTGGAGTGGTGACATCGTTGTCTGCTGGTCGGCACGTGCCTCCAAGGCATCATCATTCCTCGCGACTTGCCCGACATGGTGATCCGCTACGTGAATCCAAGTTAAGGGACGACCGCCATCCCTGTGGAATATTCCGCCAAACCCGGCCGCCGAGGGACTCAGATACCACTAGCGTGGAGTGGACAACTGGAAAGGAAAAGAGCTGGAAAATGGGGTATAAAAGGAAACGAAGGAGAACTAGCATAGGGTTGGCATTTCTAATTCTCAAAGGTTGGAAAACTTCGATTCGTAAAGGATCCAGTAACTTGACATGTGTTCTTCCTTCTAAAACCTCTCTCATTTGATTCTCCGAAAAATTCCGGACTTATCCAAAAAGGGGCGAAACAATAACCCTTTCATTTTTCCGGTCTCCTCACTGAGGAGATACCAAAAAGAAAACCCGATCATCGACTTGATCGTCGGAGGGTCTCACGGACACGCCTGGCGACCGACCGGTTTTCCGTGAGTACAGTCCGGAGATCACCGCTCAAGAAGACAACGAACAGACGGAGGAGGCTATCCCGCTCGAGATCTAGCTTATCGCGAGCGTAAGGATCGAGCGTATCGCTTGAACCCGCGAGCGTAAGGTTCGCATAGCTCGCCGAGCCGTTGGGAGACACTGTGGAAAGGTTCGAAGCACTGTTGAGGCACGCGGGAAAAGCTGCATCAACAGTTATTTTTTTAAAGTGCATAAATCAAAATCGGAATGGATTGAAATCCCATTGATGTGTTTACTTTATCTTAGAATCGAAATGAATTATTTAATTTTCAAAAATGGCCTTCATTAATTATTTTCCTTTGGTATTAATAATAATAGTAATAAACTTAATAACAACATTGTAAATAAATAAATAATAATTTATTAATTTCATTATTTCATTATATTATTATTATTTATTAGAATATTATTGTAATTATTTATTTACTTATTATTTTTATTTATTAATTTCATTATTTTATTATATTATTATTTATTAAAATATTATTGTAATTATAATTTATTAATTTTATTATTATTATTTAAAATATTATTATAATAATTATTATTATTCTTTTTTATTGTTATTATTTGTTCAACAACAACAACAATAAAATAATAATTTATTAATTTCATTATTATTATATTATAATTTATTAAATTTATTATTGTAATAATTATTATTATTCTTAAAATATTATTGTATTTATAATTTATTAATTTTATTATTATTTATTAATTTCATTATTTTATTATATTATAATTTATTAAATTTATTATAATTAAAATTTATTAATTTTATTACTATTGTTATTTAAAATATTATTATAACTATAATTTTTATGATTTTTATTACTACAAATAATAATAATAATAATAACAACAACAACAATAATATTAATTAATTTTAATAATAGCGGCGGTGACAGTGATGGAAAAAGTGACAAAAAAAAAAAAGGTGAAATACGGCTATAACGGTGGTTTAATTTTTTTCTTTTTAATCGATGGAATTAATGGATAATGGATAAAGGATTGTGTATGGAAGGTGGTTGGTGGTCAGGAAAACTCTGCTTAACAAAGAAAGCCTCTAATACCACTTGACGTAATGTGTAAGCAATATTATATTTTATTCTATCGTACTATCTTGAAACTTAAGAAAAAGGGCTCCGTATGCACGATTGATGGCCCAAATTATGCAAGGCCCATCTGAGCTTTTCTAGATGTCCGACACTAGGTTGCGTCTGAATAGGCGAATGTCGACCCAAATCATATCAGGCCCGTCTAAGCTTTTACAAATGTCCGACAGTAGGTGGCGAATTTGTTTGAAAGAAACTGTCTATTATAGGCCTTACTGAAGTGTTCTTGGCAGCAAAGCTTCAGTGCAAAAATTCAGCAAATCAGATGGCTTTCTTGTGTTGATCAGATGAGGCTACAATCAAACGGTTGATTCAAAAGCATCTAGAAGGTTTTTACCAAGAATGATCGGGAATTATAATGAGAGATAAGCATGTGAGTCACCATTCACCAAGCAGCATGAACATAAACTGTACTTATATGAATTAGTTATCCTTTGTATTGGTCACTAATGAAATCCTGAGCGTTGATTAATTGTTGGAGCTGTTAGGATGTTGCACCTTTATGCAATACAAATATTGAATGAGAATGAATTAAATGCAGGCTGGTAATTTCATCATTATTTTCTGTGCATCGCAGTGTTCATTCTTTATCACATAAAGTTTGCGCCCAAGACAGCCTTGAGCAGTTGAGCTTGAAGTTGATGTTCAAGAAGCCTAGCCGACCAATTTTAAACTATGGCTACAATTTTTTAAACTATCAAAATATTTGTAATAT
Source organism: Murraya koenigii (assembly GCA_025617385.1). Classification (NCBI taxonomy): domain Eukaryota; kingdom Viridiplantae; phylum Streptophyta; class Magnoliopsida; order Sapindales; family Rutaceae; genus Murraya; species Murraya koenigii. The sequence goes on along the minus strand of CM046813.1, from coordinate 21,033,214 downwards.
ATTCGATTTTTTAAACTATGGCCGGCTAGGCTTCATTTTTAAATTAGTCAACTATGGCTTCTTCTTCTTTTTTTTTTATTTAATATATTCTTTTAATGTTGATGTTAAAGCCTAGCCGGCCAATTTTAAACTACCAAAATATTTGTCTGCCATTGTTTGTCTATGTAAAAAGTCGATGTGAGCCATGTAACCTATCAACTAATACTCCATTTGGCTCCCTTTTAATGCATGCGGGATTTTAGAAGGTTAAGGAAATATATTTTGCAAAAGAATAATTGACGGAGAAAGCAACGAAGTATTTTTTGGGGAAAAGTACAGTTGTTTAGGAAATTGATATGTGTTATTCTCTTTAAATTTAGATGGTGACAAACTTCAGGAATGAAGCTGCAAATTAATTAATTACAATGGGAAAGCGCCGAATGATCAAGTTCTCATTATGTGCAGCATTAGCATTTGTTCAAATGTATGGATATAAAAGCTGCCTGGAAAGCGAGAGGATTGGTCTTTTGGAAATCAAAGCCTCTATAAAATCAGTCGGTGATATGGAACATGCTGATAAAATTCTTGTTTCGTGGGTTGATAATAGAACGTCTGATTGTTGCAGTTGGGAGAGAATCAAGTGCAACGCGAGCACAGGCCGGGTGATGGACTCTCAGTCGATACTGCAATGCATATCAACTCTTTCTATGGATTTCCAAACCTAAATATGTCCTTATTTCTTCCTTTCGAAGATCTGCACGCGCTTGACTTATCGAGCAATCGATTTAAAGGCCACTAGATACATGCTGATGTATGTTATCATATGTTAAGTTCTGGTTCTGTTTAATTCCTAACAATTTTTTCCTTTTTCAGCTTTTTACTACACCAGCGGGAGTTTGAAGCAGTTAAAGATTTTAAATATTGGTTACAATGCCTTCAACGACAGTCTAGTACCATATTTGACTTCACTAACTTCGTTGACCACTTTAATCATTCAAAGCAATTATTTAAGTGAAGGTTTCAAATCCAAACAAGGTATGTAACTTTTAGATTTTGTTTTTCTGAATATCTTACCGATTCTTTATATATGTACGTTAATTTCCTATCTAAATTTCAAAGCTTTTCTTTCATTTTTGGCATAGGATTAGTAAATTTGAGAAACTTGGAATTGTTGGATCTAAGCGATAATGAAATAACCGGTTCGCTAATAATGCTCCCAAAGGCGTGGTCGGGTGGTTACTATGCTTGCTGTAGAGCCGTGGCAGCTCGGATTCGATTCTTGCGAGTGAGAAAGGGGGTTAAAAATTGTATTTACGCTGCCCGCCTCTTTCCTTAAAAAAAAAACCAGTTCGCTAATAATGCAAGGTACCATTATGTTTTTATCGATAATGGTTTTCACGATCCATAATTAATGCACATTTGAAAATCGAGAAATACTCATGTGAGATCGGATCGATGTAGGTATCATTTTTCTTAAATAGAATATCAAAATTAATGGATTCTATTGTGATAGGTTGTGGGTCTCAAAGTGAGACCAGCATGGGTCTCACTTGAGAACAACTAATTTCATATTAAAATCAATGGGTTTATTGTGGTAATATTAAAATTAATGGGTTTTATTGTGGTAATACATCTCTGCCAAAAAATAACTACCACAATAGAACCCATTGATTTTTAATATTACCACAATAAAACCCATTGATTTTTATTATTAAATTTAGTTGTTCTCAAAGTGAGACCCACTGTTGGTCTCACTATGAGACCCACAACTCTACCACAATAGAATCCATTGATTTTTGATATTTTATTTAAGAAAAATGACACCTACAGCTTAAGGTTTAAAAAAATAATCTTGCAAACCCCTAAATTTTTAATAAGAGACACCAAAGTTTCCTTTTAACAATAACACTCAAAAAAATTAACTCTACTGTTTTATAATAAATATAAGTGTAATATTAAATAAATGTAACAATATATAAATTTTAAAATAATTTCAGTATTTAAAAAAATATTTTAATGCTTTAAAATCGTATATTATATTAAACTAAATTTTATAAAACTGAAAACATAATATTAAAATAAATATTTATTATATAAAATAATTTCAATATTATTAATACATGAGATGTATTTTCTTAATGTAAAATCTATTTAACCTAAAGATTTATTTAAAATTTTTAGAATAAATACAAATATACTATTAAAATAAAAATAATAATTTTGATTTTAAAAAATTATTTTATATATTAAAAAATATTCAAATATGATTAATCTACTAGTCAAATTAAACTATTTGAATTATATTTTATTTATTAAAAAATTTTAAGCTAATTTTTTAGTTTATTATCTATAAAATAGTATTATAGTCAAAAGAAGATCTTAATGTCTTTTATTAAAAATTTGTGGGACTAAATGATCATTTTATAAACCTTGAATATATAAATATTATTTTTCCTTAAATTTAATTAATCTTAAAGTGAGACCCACTGTCTCATTTTGAGACTCACAACTCTATAACATAATAAAGCACAATTAGTTGGGCCTACCACCCCAACATGATGAGGTGGTAAGTCGATCTCAAACAAGTTCTTCTCTTCATAATCATAGCTACATAATCGTAGTTCAGAAGTAGTAATAATTATAACATATGCAAATTATCAATTTTATAGATAAAATTCACCTTTATGGATACATAAGCACCTAAATTTATATAGAGATTAAAAAAAAAAACATAAGTAAAACAATAGGAAAAATGAAACCACTGTGAGTTTGAGTATTAGATTGATTGCCATAGATTGAGCCGATCAATAATTTATGATGATTGACAATTAATCTTTTAATTAATTGATTTTTCTTGGAGAGGAATAAATGTCTTTCTAAAATTAAATTTTTCTTGATGATTAATAACTTTAGCATTGATGCTCTTATTAATTCATTCTTTCTCTATATTCTTTTAGGAATATGTGAGTTAAAAATTTTGTTCAGTTGAATCTCAATCGGAATAAATTCGATGGTAATCTCCCCCATTGTCTCAGCAACTTGACAAAACTTCGAATTCTTGATCTCTCAAACAACTGGTTAAGTGGGAATATTTTACCATCTGTAATTGCTAATCTCACATCCCTTGAATATCTTTCTCTTATGGGAAACAATTTCGTATGATCATTATCCTTAAGTGCATTAGCTAACCATTCAAGACTTGAGGTTTTCCAATTTTCATTATTAGAAGTTGCAAGTGAAAACTCTCCATGGTTACCTACATTTCAAATGAAAGTCCTCACTTTACAAAACTGCAACATAAGTGGAACATTTCCGAGCTTTCTTCAATATAAGTATGACTTACGGTACATTGATCTTTCTTATAATAAATTGGTTGGTACATTTCCCACTTGGTTGCTTCAGAATAATACAAAATTAGAAGTTCTGTATTTATTCAACAACTTCCTAACGGGAAATCTTCAATTGCCTGACTCCAACTATGAGTTGCTTTATCTGGATATTTCCAACAACAATTTCATTGGTCAACTTCCGGAGAATTTTGGTATGATCCTTCCGGAATTGTTCCATTTGGACATGTCACAAAATAGTTTTGAAGGCAGTATTCCTCCTTCCATAGGTTACATGGAATGGCTCTGGCTTCTCGATTTATCTTCCAAAAACTTTTCAGGAGAATTACCCAAACATTTTCTTACCGGTTGCAGGTCATTGGCGTTCTTGATCCTGTCACATAACTGTTTTTATGGACAAATTTTCCCCAAATACATGAACTTGATCAGACTACTGTGGCTATATCTGAGTGACAATCAGTTTACTGGTAGGCTCGGGGAGGGATTGCTGAATGCTTCTTCATTATAAATCCTAGATGTCTCCAACAACATGTTATCTGGTCAACATCCTTATTGGATAAGTAACTTGTTAAGTTTAGATGTTCTTTTAATGTCAAGAAATTCTTTGGAAGGTGATGTTTCGGTTAATCTTCAGTTTGTTAGAATTCTTGACATCTCTGAAAATAAGTTATATGGGCCCCTGGAATTTTCCTTCAATCATTCATCACTTTAGCACCTTTTTCTGAATAACAACTCTCTCAACGGTTCAATTCCAAATGCATTGTTACAGAGCTCCAAATTAAGGACACTCGATTTAAGGGACAATGAATTCTCCGGAAATATTCCGCATTTGATCAATGACGATTCAAGTGCTCTTCTTTTGAGAGGGAACAATCTGCAAGGTAATATTCCTGAATCACTGTGTCATTTAAGGAAACTAGCTATTATCGATATTTCCTATAATACCCTCAATGGTTAATACCTACATGCTTTGCCAATGTTTCAATGTGGATGGAAGAGGGTGATTCTTTTAATGGAATTGTAATTGGTGAAGAAATCGGTGTACCATATCCTTTAATAGCGAATTATTATAATTCTACTCTTGGATTGACGCTGCCGTGAGAAAACAATTGAAATACAAGTCATCGAGTAGAAGTAAAATTCATGGCAAAGAACCAATATGAATCTTACAAGGGTGATGTTCTCAAGTACATGACGGGTCTCGATTTGTCAGGCAATGAATTAACCGGAGACATCCCTTCAGAAATGGGATACCTTCAAGGGCTCCATGCATTGAATCTGTCACATAATCACTTGTCAGGATCTATACAAAGGAGCTTTTCTAATTTGAAAATGATAGAAAGCATGGACCTTTCATATAACAAATTAAGTGGCCAAATTCCGCTTGAATTGTCTGAGCTAAACTATTTAGCAATTTTCAATGTGTCACACAACGACTTGTCAGGGCCAACTCCTAATACAAAGCAGTTTGCTTTTGATGAATGCAATTACGGAGGAAATCCACATCTCTGTGGTCCAGCAGTCCTGAAGAATTGCAGCGCTGACCTACCACCACCACCACCACCAACGACGCCAGCAGAAGAAGATGAATCTGCAATTGATATGGTGGCATCCAATTGGAATTTTGCTGCATCTTATGTGACAGTTATAGTAGGCTTGTTAGCAATCCTTTTCTTAAAATCATCTTGGCGCATGCAATGGTTTTGTTTAGTAGATGCATGTATTGACCCATGTTTCTATTTCTTGTACAAATATGTACTTCATCAACATCGTATAGGCTAATCATGGGCCGGACTGTTTCTTTTTTATTTTTTTTCCTTAAGTCATTCAATGATGTTGTTATAGCAATTACAACATCAATAGTGGCAAAATTTTGTACTATTAAATTTAATTAACAGTTTATAAAATTAAAAATTTGTTAGGGTAATATTTTGAATTCAATCATTTATTTCCGGATGTTTTGTGTTGGAAGCACCTGTTCGCAATGTAGAAGTGACAAATAGATTTATGTACCTCAGATCCAGTGGGATCAGGCACTTCTGCTTCGATGAATGGTCTTTCTCGAGTGGAGATTCCTACGAATGGAATCTCCTCCAAACAAACCTGACCTCTATCCATCGTCGTAGAAGCTGTTCCTAGGAAAGATTATGGTTCTTGGGTATCCAATCAATTAATCCCCCAAACCAGGGGAGCTTAACCGAAAATTAAATAGGTTAAACATTTTTTAAGATTAAATAATTAAAAAAATAATGTTATACTTACTCAGTTTGTATCTCAACTAATTATCTGATTGGTTCAAATGGAGTATCACTCATAATAAAAATGAAACAAGTATTATCTAAATGTTTGTAAGTTTCTTTAAAATATTGTAGTTTAATATTAAAATAAGTTATATTTAGTCTTTTATTTTAGCGGCACTTCTTCACCAAAAAAATTGTTAGGCTAATAAATATTGCAACAATTAATTCAAATCAATGGGATCACTATTAATATATGTTTTAAAAGTTTAAAAAGTTCATATTTTCTATTTACAAATCTAAATTAATATGAATATTTCTATATTTAATTTTTTTAATTTTGTTGATGATTTAGATAATACTAATCAATTAATTAAAACTGGAAATAAAATTATATCCATGAACTTACATATTACCTATGACCTAGATTTTACATAAGAATTATTAGGTGATTGGTTATTTATGTACAAAATTAAATCAATGGTAAAGATTAGAACATTTAAATCTAAAGGTCCACAATATCTTCATCATCAATGGAGTTAAAATTCATATAAAATCATAGAAAAATTCTTTTGCTTCAAAGTGCATACTTTATTATTAAAAAGAATAGTTTCAATAGATTGACCTCTTGGAATGAAAGTAATCAAGGATGTGTGTTTAAAAAGACGGGAAAAACTGAAAATATGGATCTTAACTCTTAGATGTCGTCAAATTCTATTAGATGGTGGGAGGAGAGGATGGAGAAGAGGAAAGTATTTTAAATTCTTTTTTCATTTCCATTATTTGGTTGGACAAAATATATAAGAATTTAATTTTCATTAGAAATTAAAATTCATCATAATGTAGAATTTGAATTCGACAATAAGGAGTGAAGGATTTAAATTCCTCTTCTTTTGGAATCCAAAGCTTCCAATATTCCCCCTTCAACTTTTTAACTTGTTTAATATCATCAAATAATTATAATTTATAATTTATTTTATCAATTTAATATTATAAATAATTCTTTATTAATTAAATTTAAGTAGTGATTTAAAAAACTTAACAAAACAAATAAATTTATTTATTTAATATGAAAATATAAAACATAAATTAACAGTAGCTGGACCACCACCGGACCGCGCCAATGGCACCGCCATGGGAGCGTGAAGCGTCATCTTCGGTACTTTGGACTCTCCATCCAATGATCAAGAATTTCATGCTATCATTGAGTAAAAAATCAATGTATGTAGTTGAAATCTAATTACAAGAATTTTAGAAACTTTTTAACTTCCCAGATTCAGAAAAATATCAATTTGTTCAACTAAATGAGTTCATCCATTATAGAGAGCATCAACTTCTGATCATTTTCATATCATTCATGAGCTTATATGAGATGGTGTGGCGGCAGCTCATGCGGAATATGATGGCTTGCAGGTGAGTATAGTACCTTCGTTTGCTTCTTTTTTTTTTTTTGTTCTTTAAATGAAAATTCAAAAGTATAACATAGTGATTACGAAATTATTTATATTATATTCGATTTTATTTAGAAAAATTATGTTATTTATAATTACTTAAATTAATAATAAAATAAAATTATGTTAATAAAATTCTTAAAATAAAGCTTAATTAAAAATATAAATATAAATCTATTATTTAAAATATTTTTTATTAGTTATATATGTAAATATATAAAAATAAAATTATTTTTAAATTTTTGAATTATATTAATTACTTATTCACCTAAGACTAAAATTATTTAAATTAAAAATTAAAGATTTCTTTTCTTTATATAATTCTATCACAAACTAAACATTAGAAAAATATTTCATTCTCGGCTCTTCTCCTTTTCTCTCTTTTCCTCCACTTTCCTCTCCTCTCATTTCCTCACATTTCTTCCAACCAACATCACCTAAAGGGTATATTGCAGCACTTATAAATTATCTAGAGCAAGTGTCCACATACAACTTTAGCCCCTCCTTAATCTTATACGACACATTCCAGAAAATGAAAAAGGGTCAGAAAATAATAATAATAAAGGGTGAAGGGAAGGGCTAAATCAAAAAACGTAATGAGCAACAGATGACTTGGAATGCAAAAGCAGTAAGGAATTTAGGGAACTTCTCCTGATACAGAGACTGCTCGCCCCCAATCGCTCCCAACGAAAAAGATTTTACTTTTCCAATTGCCACCAGAAGTGGGGAAATTGGTAATGAGTTTCTTATCTTTTGAACTAGATGTGAAATAGTACCAACCTGCATCTTTTAGGCTACTCTTTAATTGATACAAATTTTTATTTTCTCTACTATAGGTTTATCCATGTTATACTAATTCCACAAAACAAACAGACTAAATAAAACCCTCCACCTGTTGGGATTTAACTGCCCTGGTACTAGACGCAATTGAGGAAGAATTCGAACAAAATAAGACTACAAAAGCAACCTAACACCCAACTTAAAACACTCGAGATATAGGGTGACATATCCTCGAGAAGGGCTGTTAGGAATGCTATTTTTAATGGGGAGGCGAAGATGCAATATATCTCCCTAAGTTTATCTAAGTTCCGTTGATAGGTCTCACCTCATATGGTCAATGGCAAATGACTCAGCCTCTAACCTATGACCAACCTTTAGTTTTTTACCTGGTCTAGACTCTTTAAGGACTTCATCCTCGGTAACATCATTAACAATGTTAGTAATTTGGCCAGGACTGAGGTTTCCTACCATAATCTCTTCATCAGACTATGAATCGCTAGGGGAAGAGGATTCCTTAGGGTCTTCTAGGTTTTTGAATCGCGGATATTTTCCTAAGGACTAATGGCTTCCCTATAAGATACTTCTATCAAATCTCAAAAATCTAAATCACGGTTCACAAAGACGGAAATCAAGGAACTCCAAATAAAAGATAACAAGGACGAGAAGAAGGTGTAGGGATTTATACCAGAGAATGATTCGATGGGCGTTAATTGCGATAGCCACAACTGAAAAAAAGATTTATTGCAGCGAGAGTTAGCTTTGACCAATGTCAAGAAATATGAGAAAAGGGAGAGATGAACTTAAGGATTTATAAAAGAAGTAAAAGAGTCACATCAAAGGACTGCACGTTACATAAAATAACTCTTCTGTTCAGAGAACTACACCTTCAAATTCAAACAAGTGGCCGAGAACAATCCATGTCACTTATATTAAATACAAAACAACTGAATAGACGGGTCGTGAAAGAGCAGGATAAAACGAAAGGGAACCTTAAATCTGCTTGAATCGGTAATTTCTAGTCTTATCTCGTTTCATTATTAATACTAGAAACAAGGGGACTGGTGTTTGGGAAATAAAGAGCACACTTGCTTGGGGTCGAGCCGGCTAAAAACAAAAACACTAGTCGCCAATTTAAAGGCACTCCTGCTCCAGATTATGCTAGGCAAAAGTAGGAACTTCCATTATACTCGAGACTGAGCTAAGCAAGAGCAGGAACAGTCATTGGCAGCCAAGCAAGTTCTCATTGTGTTATAGGCGATATCAAGAGCAAATATAAACCAGTTCTCAAGCAAAAATTAAGTTTGGCACTCTGAGCCCATAATAAGAATTGATTAAACGGCTCTCTCCGAGAATTGGGATATAACTCACACGCACGATTAACTCTCATCATGATGGCCAAGTAACTGTTTCAAAATAGACAGGTACGTGGGAAGTTAAGAACGTACATTACGGGAATAACGGTGAGGAATAGAAGACCCTGATAAATACCTCAAAAAGGGAGGGGGGGGAAGGTGAGACTTTGGGCTAGACAGAAAATCAAAAAGAGAAACCACACAGAAATAAAAGGGTGTGAGCTTCTGTATTATTTTTTCTTGTTAAAAAAGAATTCTTAAGAGTTAAGCCCGATCACTGACTTGATTATCGGAAGGTCTTCGCCGAAAAAACATCAGGCAATCTCTGACATTTTTCTGTGAGCGCAGGTTAGAGAACATCACTCACTTATAAAATCAAAGAGATTTGAGTGTTGACTAGAGAATCTGCTCGAGAGAGAAGCGATCAGATTTCAGCATTAACAGTAATTGATAAATAAAAGTTATTAAATAAAAATAAAAAAATATATTTACATATAATGAGAATTGGGATAAGGGTGGAGGTGGGGTAAAGAATATAAACTTAAATCATATTCTATTAAGAGTTTACAAATTATTTTTTTCTCATTCTTCACCTCGTTACTAAAAAATTATTTAAAATTTATATAATTTAACTTAGAGCCTATGAAATCCCAAATGCCATCCCCAAAAACTGGCGTTGGTTCGTATATGTTGGTATGGTTTGCATGGTTCTGATGTGATTTACGTAAGTGGTGAATGGGCTTGAGCCTGACTATTTCTGCTGAGGACGCATAAAAGTGGGCTGGAGTAGTACGGTTCTCAAGTGTCAAAGGTTTTGGTACAGGGTCATTTTCTATTCGACCCAGACCTTAACATCATCTTCTCATATCATATTCTGCAAGTATTTTTTTTTCTTTGCTTTTGACAAATTACATGTTTACAGTGCCGGAATTCCTTGAGCGTTGACAAGTTACATTAATCCCACGATAGAATAAGAATTGGTCTTACCCATTTTAATTTAAATCAAATACGACAGAAAAAGATTTGGTCTTACCCATTTTAATTCAAATCAAATGTAACTTGATTGCATTTTAGTATGACCATTGACCACTAACATCAACTCCACGAAATGGAAAGAATTGATCTTATCCGATTTCTTTTAGTGCATAAATTCAATTAAATACGTCGTGTTTGTGTTGGCAGTTGTGTCATTAAAATTATAAGTATCTATTAAGACATTGTTATGTGTGAGTGCTGTTTTATCTCTTGTAGGCGTTCATATGTTTTAAAATATTAATTTTAAAATTAATACCATTAAAATACAACTTATTTAATTATCAAAATAGAATCCAAGACACTCTATTATATATTTCATACTTTGACCTAAATTAATGGAGTAGAATTTCCCATAATATATCCCTGAGATAAACTGAAAATAACAACTATTAAGTAAAATATAAGTATCATACATAATAACCAGAAGATAAATATATACAATTTAAATTAAATTTAAAAAGAAATTAAATAAAAAATTATTTTGAAATATCGTATCACACTACAGAAATAATTTTGTCTTTTGCTACTACCAACCTCCCCTTATTCTGTCAATGTAAATTGATAATCACTTATTGAAATAATCAGCGCTGTTTCATCATATATATATATATATAGTTTATAGAGTTATGGTATTTGAAAAGAAAATGAAAAATGATTAGCACGTGTACTGCTTATAAAGGAAAACACATGGTGCGTGACTTTGTGGTACGTTTCTTATACCACAACGGCAGCTATATTATAATTTATGCAAATTAATTTGAAATTCATTTCTCACTGCAAATAAAATTAATTAAAAGATTTACCATCCACTGTGAACTCTGTTGGGAATCGTTAATTGAGATTTGGGGCCATTGATGCTTCCGCTTTTAATATATATATATATATATATTGAAGATTTGACTGTTGATACGTTGTGATTGAAGATTTGAACTTTGAATACCTGGATAGTGAACGTGGGCTTGAAAATAGGCTTAGGGCATGTTTGGTATTAAAATATTATATCTTTTAACTTATTATTGTTGTGGAAAAAAAAGTTATAATTATAAAATAAAAAATTAATAATATACAGTAAATATAATTTTCAAATGATAATTTTTTAAAATTAATAATATAAATCTTTAAAATTATAACAACTAGTGTTTATCAAATATTTTAATATTATAATTTTTAAATTATAGTTATCTAAACTCAATATAGGGCTATAGTTGTATTTCTAAACTTTAACAAAATAATCTTCCTAATTTTTTTTTTGAATTTTCCGCCATAGTTATGGGTGATTCACTTTACATGCATAAATGAGATGGCAATAAATTCAAATAAAGAATTATTAATATATTTAAATTTTACTTTGAAGGCTCGAAATCTTTTTTCTTTAATAATAATCTTTCACTTTTTAATTTGATTTTATATAAAGGAATTATATTATAAAAAATAGATAGGATACTCATAATAAAATTTTATGACATATTATATAGCATTACTATAACTAACTAGGTAAATAAAAAAAACTACAATTTTATTATTTAAGTAAAAATGTTTTAGTATTAATATGATTTTACGATTAAAGTTTACTAATATATATTTACAATCAAGATTTTAATCTAAATCAAATTTATTATAATACAACTCAGTATTTCAATTCCCATATTAAAGCATATTACTATAATACTTGGAGAATACCATTTGCCATAATTGAGACACCATTAAATACCCAAATTTCATTATTTTTTTTTAATTGTTATGACTATCTAAGAGTGTCTAATGTCACGGACCGTAATCGTTATGTCCAATTATGCACTTGTACACTAATATCGATTATAGTTGTGTTGATTCTAGGAGATGTGCTTCAAGGTATGCATGTGAGGAATATAATGGAATAAGACTTATTGGAGTTTAGGTAGGTCTATTCAGTTGAGTTTGAGGAATTTGTGGCTAGTCAAAATCTGAATATTGAAGAAAAAATTAGGCCAACCCTACACTGATTGGTTAAAAACTAAAGTTGTTCTTCTAATGAGATACGGCAAAGCAAAAACTGAATAATATTGTACCACTTCCACTAAATTTACTGATGCAGTATGGTATACTGTAGTGCCACAGGTGGTCGTATCCTCTCATCCCATGGCACTAAATTATTAAATAAGTATTTGAAGGATACCGTAATTGAACACTTAATCCACGGAAATTCATTTATAATAGGCCAATTACAAGAGGGATATAAGATCCCAAAATTATGCTAATAATTGAGTAAAATTTTTAATTTTATTCAGACAGCCAGAAGCTACCAGAATATCAGCCCTGACTTCACGCTTCAGAAACCAAGGGCATTTCCGTCAAAATAATTAATTTCGTAGTGTATATAAACATGCATGCACTGGAAGAGAAAGCAAATGCGATGCCCATTTGATTTCATTCTACGCACTTGCACCATCTTCCTTAGAGAGTAGATAAATAGAGAGAAAAAAATCTAAGCGGAGAGATGATGGACAATTTCACCCCGCAAGTCCTCTTGCTCTCATTCATTGTCTCCATAATCATCACTCTCCTATACTGGAAGTTACTGTCACGGTCACGGTCACAGTCAGCCACCACCCCACCGTCACCTCCAAACAAATATCCCATAATCGGTCACCTTCATCTCCTCACAGACATGCCACATCATGCCCTCGCTAAACTCGCTGACAAACTGGGTCCAATTTTTTGCCTCCAACTCGGCCAAGTCCCAACCGTTGTGATCTCCTCATCGGAACTCGCCAAACTCGTTCTCAAAATCCATGACCAAGCCTTCGCCAGCCGCCCGCAACTGATCACCTTTCAGTACCTTGCGTTCGGATGTACTGACGTTACCTTCGCCCCTTTCGGGCCATACTGGCGCCAAGTTCGTAAGATATGCGTTACGGAGTTACTGAGCTCGAAACGAGTCAGCTCGTTCCAGGTCGTTCGAGATGAGGAAGTGAGACGTCTGTTAACGTCGGTGAAAATCCATTGTGGTTCAGAGACAGACATGAGAAAGCTGTTTTTCACGTTAGCTAATGATATATTGTGCCTTGCAGCTTTTGGGATGAGGTTTGTGAACGTGGAAGGAAAAAGGAGCAATAATTTGGTGAGTCTTTTTACAGAGTCTCAAGAGTTGGCCGCTGGGTTTTGTATTGGCGATTTTTTCCCCGAGTGGGGTTGGCTCAACTCGCTCAGTGGCCACAAGCGAAGGCTGATGAAGAATATGCAAGACATGAAAGTTGCTATTGATGAGATTATCAGTGAGCATCTCTTCAGGAAGCAGGCAACAGATTATTCAGGTTCATCGTCAATAGATGGCGATGGTGATTTTCTTGATGTTTTGCTTAGCGTGCAGCAACGACATGACTTGGAGGTGCCCATTACTGATGATAATCTCAGGGCTCTTATTATGGTATGTAGATCTATGAACTGTATACTTTACTACCACTACTACTTCTTCATTAATTATGTCATCACGAGTTTCAACCAACTGAGTGAGTCTCTCCTAGTTAAGTGAGTGAGTGAGTTTGGTAAAGAATGTGTTTCCAGTTAATTTGGCCATAACAATATTTAATTGAATTCTTACAACGGCAGTAGTTAGGTGAGTGAGTGAGTTTGGTAAAGAATGTGTTTCCAGTTAATTTGCCCATAACAATATTTAATTGAATTCTTACAACGGCAGTAGTTAAGTGTTATCATGTCTTAAGTTATTTACAGCGTCAATGTCTAGTTCTCCTGCGCTGACTCACAATTTAGTATAGTACACGTGTATGTTGAGAAAGAGAGAAAGTCAACAATACCTTAAAACTAATATAATTTAAGTTAATGTACTTATCACTTATACGGATAATTTTTTAAAATAAGTATACATATATTATAGTATTATTTGTTTAATATGATTAACATGATGTCTCTAATATTTTAAAATTATTTCGAGAAAAAAGTCAAACGAGAGAATTTACAATTTAGATTTGAGTTGATAATTTCAACAGTTTTATTATTATAAAGTTGGCGTCCCTTCCTTTTTTGTTTAAAATGATGTTTGAAACCAAAGGATTTAAAATATCTTACTTAGGATCTCTTGTTGGCATTTGCAAGCCTGACCATTGAAAAATATTGTGACTTTGAACTTTTTTCTTGATTATATTCTCACTTAAAAGTATTTAGCAATTTAATTAGAAGGCATTTAATATTTTATTTATAGTAGATAATAACATTTAACAAGCTTGATAGTTTCTCCATTTGCACTAAGTTTGCCTACATGCCCAAATCCCATCTCCAAGACCCTTTTGCTTACCATGCATAAAACAAAAAAAAAAAGTAATTATATAAGAATAGGACTTAAGTGATGTATTTTCAAAACTATGGTCGTTGATTTTCTTTTGTATAAACGACTAGGGCTAATAAAATCACTGAATAAAATACGAGGTTGTATAATTTTATATTTTTTGTGGCTGTGGATTATCACGTGGGAACGAAGAGAAATACTAAAATACATCAGAGATATCATGTCAACCATATAACAAGTAAATCATGTTATAATATATGTATATTTATTTTTAAAAATAATCATTTAAGTGATAATTAGCCCCCAAGGGTGTGGTCGGGTTGGTCACCATGCTCGCTGTAGAGCCGTGGAAGCTCGGGTTTGATTTTTGGGGGTGAGAAAGAGATTAAAAAATTATAGTTGAGCTTGTCCGCCCCTTTCCTTTTTTTTAAAAAAAGTGATAATTATATTAAATGTAAATACATATATTGTACAAGCATTAGTTGATTGTTGTATTACTTTTAATATATTCTAAAATTTCTAAAAAATGAGATATTGCCACCGAGCGAGCACTCAGGTGATTTGTTTGTTTTGTTAACATTGCATATAAAAATTATATCATGTGAAGTCCACATGCAGTGTAATTTTCTCTTGTTTATGCTACTGATGCAGAACATGTTTGTGGCGGAACCGACACCACAAGCATCAACAATTGAGTGGACAATGACGGAGCTTGCCGGACACCCAAGAGTGATGAAAAAGCACAAGATGAAGTTAGAAGAGTTGCTTCCGGCTGTGGAGAAGTTAGCGAGAGCCATATCCAGCAGCTCCATTACATGAAAGTCTGTGATTAAAGAGACAATGAGACTACACCCACCAGTCCCTTTACTAGTTCCCGGAGAATCCATGGAGAAATGTGTGCTTGAAGGCTATGAAATACCAGCTAAAACTCGAATCAGTAATCAACAGCTATGCCATTAGCAGAGACCCCATGAACTGGGAAAATCCTCGTGTACATTCCCGAGAGATTTGAGGAGAATGACATAGATTTGAAGGATCCAAATTTCAGGTTTCTACCATTTGGAGGAGGAAGAAGAGGTTGCCCGGCTATAGTTTTGGATTGGCAATTGTAGAAACCGCACTGGCTCGACTCAGTATCATTTTGATTGGGCATTGCCTCCGGAGTCGGGGCTAATGATGTGGATCTTCATGAGATTTTTGGGCTTGCTACCAGGAAAAAATCTCCTCTGCTGCTTCTTCCAATAGCAAACAAGGATTATGAACTCCAGTGAAATGATGCCTAAATGAGTTTGGTAAAGAATGTGTTTCCAGTTAATTTGGCCATAACAATATTTAATTGAATTCCTACAACGGCAGTAGTTAGGTGAGTGAGTGAGTTTGGTAAAGAATGTGTTTCTAGTTAATTTGCCCATAACAATATTTAATTGAATTCTTACAACGACAGTAGTTAAATGTTATCATGTCTTAAGTTATTTACAGCGTCATGTCACGGGATGGGTGTTTTGCGCAGCAAACCCGTGCAGCACTTAGACAACCTTGTCGGGATGTTGTTAAGTAAGCCTTTACGCTTCTCGATAGCTAAGTCAAGAGGTTCCCGAAATGCTAAAGAGAAGGAAGAGCGAGCAATGTAGTCAAATGCGGAAATTGTATTACTCAAGAGAAAACTTACAAGAGAGCTTACAAGTGTTTGATACTTGATGCTTGGATGATTACAATGCTTAGAGCTCACCTCTATTTATAGGAAAGCTTGGCTAATTCTAGAGAATTCTATGTACATGTGTCTAAATCTAGATCATACATGTGTCACAAATCTAGGCTATGTACAAAAGTGCTAGAGTTTGCTAGAATGTTCTAGAATCGGCCAAGCTAGCACATCTTGGCTCATTCTCTTGGGCCATTTTGGGCTGGAATCATGAGGCCCGTAACATCCTCCCCACTTAAGCTCGCGGCATCCTCGCCGCTCTCGTGCTTGTATCGTTGGACATGCTCCGCGAACCGCCACAACTCATCTTCACGCTCCCAAGTGGCTTCGCTCACGGGGAGGTTCTTCCACTTCACCAAGTACTCATAGTATGGTGGCACGCCCCTCCTTCGAATGATGCGATCAGCAAGGATGTAGTCCACATCTTTGTCGAACGCGGTGACAACGACTGTTAGGGCACGCCTTGATTCTCCGCGACTTGGTTCTTCCACGTCTTCGTGATATGGCTTGAGAAGACTCACATGGAAGACCGGATGAATCTTGAGTCTTGGTGGAAGCTCTAAGTGATACGAGACGTTGCCCACACGTCGGATGATGCGGAAGGGTCCTTCGTAGCGTCTCACTAACCCCTTGTGGACTTTGCGAGGTGTCTTGAACTGTTGGGGCAGGAGCTTGATCATAACTCGATCACCTTCCTTGTACTCGACTGGAGGGAGGCGAAGAGGTGGACGGGGGAAGTATTGAGAGATGGGTGAGAGTTAGAGAGATCGAGCATTTAGGTTTTTTTATTTTTTTGTTATTATATTTTTGTTTTTAAAATCTTTAAAATAAACGAATTAAGTTAATTCAACATGGCTCAATGGTTTGCGTTTCGAATGTTAAAATTTTAAACTTTAGAAGTCTTAAGTTCGAGTTGTAACTAAAACAACTATTAATAATTTTTTTTTTATCTCTGATACGTTAGTGTCAGTGATTATTGATGTTTAATTTACTGACACACTAGTATCAATAACCTCTAATACCTACTTGTTAATAGGTACATTTGTTCACAATTACTGATACTTTTTACTAAGTGTCAGTAAACTAAGTGTCAGTAAATGTCATTTTTCTAGTAGTAAAGAGAGCTTACAAGTGTTTGATACTTGATGCTTGGATGATTACAATGCTTAGAGCTCACTTCTATTTATAGGAAAGCTTGGCTAATTCTAGAGAATTCTATGTACATGTGTCTAAATCTAGATCATACATGTGTCACAAATCTAGGCTATGTACAAAAGTGCTAGAGTTTGCTAGAATGTTCTAGAATCGGGCCAAGCTAGCACATCTTGGCTCATTCTCTTGGGCCATTTTGGGCTAGAATCATGCGGCCCGTAACAGTCAGATGTCTAGTTCTCCTGCGCTGACTCACAATTTAGTATAGTACACGTGTATGTTGAGAAAGAGAGAAAGTCAACAATACCTTAAAACTAATATAATCTGATGAAACGGAAGCTTATTATTTATTGAGATGAAAGCCAAAGGTTTCTGAATAATACAAATTTTATTGAAAAGAAAACTGAATAAATAAAACTAGGGTTTTGAGGCCCCTTTTATAACAAACTTAAATATTGCAAAATTACCAAAATAGGCAAATATGAAATATAATCTTACAATAAAATTTTTCTATCCGAAATAAGAAAGACAAAGAAAAGGTAAGTCAAATCCGAGTTGTAGAAAAAAAGATATCAGGAAAAATAGGAAAAAATCTTAAAATCTAAAAATGAAAAAGAAAGAAAAGGAATTTTCGGGTCGAACATGGACTAGAACGGCTTTAGCGGTTCTAAGTTTTGTTCGTCTCGTCGCAAACTTCAAAACAATATATTATACATCGAAAACGGAAACATGTAGCCAAAGTTATGTCATCCAAAAAGTATCTTACTCGCAATACACAATATCCTACATTAGCAAGTTTGTTGGATTGGACTAAGGGGGATTAAATTTGAATTTAATCCTAAAATCATGGGATTGCTAATCCTAATTTATACATGGATTTAGTGGGGACAAGATTAATGGAAAAATTTTGTTCTTTTATAAGAATTTCATGTACATCAAACTTCTTTATTTATGCCTAATATTAATTAATTAATTAATTTTTATTTATGATGTACTTAAAATTTATTTTTTATTTATTATCTATGATCTAATTAAATTGGTATGTTTACTTCTACTAACTCTTGAGATTAAATTTTCATTACTTATATATTTAATAATTTATCAATATAATTAACCATTTAATAATTTATTGCATTATTGATTGAATTAAATTTAATAATCACTACTATAATATTAAAAATAACCATGAAAAGTAATAATACCGTTAATTAATTGATTTTATATAATATTTTTTATTTAATTTATTTTATATAATATTCTTTATGTATTTGATAAAATTAATTAAATATTTAAATTATTTTATTTTTATTATTTATTTATTATATTATGACTACTAATAACTTATTTACAATATATTTAATTTTCTTATTAATTACTTTTTAAATTTATTTTAATTATTATTATAAAATTTTATGAATAATTAATATTTATACTTAAATATCAACGTAAATATTATTTAAATATAATTTAATATAGTCTAATCCTATACTGTACCAATTAAAAGATAATATAATATAATCTAACTTAATCCAATCAAATCTAATTCAGTCTAATCTTAATAATTAATTCAGTCCAATTATGCGTACCAAACGTAGCTTAAAAATATTAGCACACTTTAATAGCCTACGTTCTACTGCCAAATAGATATTGTGTATTTTGGGGTCCTATTGTAACATCTAATTAAATTAGTTTGTTATGATTGATGAGCATTTTTTTTTTTCTTTAATCAATAAAGCTCCATTATTAGCGTTGAGGCTCATCCAAAATAATAGTTATAATAATAATGAACTGAATCAATCCCCGTTTGTATTATTACGTCCAGCTCGATTAGATTAAATCTTCCAACCGATAACTTTAGTTGTTAAGAAGAAACTTAAGCTATTGAACAACAAATGCAGAGAAATGAATAAAGTTCAATGCCTTCCGTCTTAAGATATACAAAGTTGCTGCACAAAGAAAGATAGTACTGAAGTATAACGGCTACAACCCTTTCAATCTAATGGCTTACAACAAAGTGAGCTTTGCAAGGGCAGTCCCAAGACTCGTTATTCATCTTGATCTTTCCTTCATTTCCTTCTGACTATTCTTGCTCACTTGCTGAGTCACCTGAAATTACACTGCATATTTTCCAGACATTAGATCAAACACCTGACACATTTCATGCACATGATTGGTAATGATCTACTCATTCAGGCATTAAGTCGAACACCTGTTTCATTACAGCAAACACTTTGTTCTGCTAACATTTTTCCATTTTCTTTCAGGAATATGTGAGTAGAAGAATTGTGTTCAGTTGAATCTCAGAGCAAATAAATTCGATGGTAGTCTCCCTCAATGTCTCACCATCTTGAATTACCTTCGAGTTCTTGATCTCTCCTTCAACCAGTTAAGTGGGAATTTACCAATATCTGTCGCTGCTAATCTCACATCCCTCAAATATCTATCTCTATCTGATAACAATTTCCAAGGATCATTCTCCTAACCATTCAAGACTTGAGGTTTTCCAATTTCAAGATTACAGATTGAAACTGAAAACTTTCAGTGGCTACCAAAATTTCATCTGAAAGTGCTCAATTCACGACACTGCAACATTAGTAGAACCATTCCAAGTTTCCTTCAATATCAGTATGATTTATGATACATTGACCTCTTTGGGTGGTACATTTCCGACTTGGTTGCTACAGAATAAAACGAAATTAGAATTCCCTTTTTATTCAACAATTTCCACACAGGAATTCTTCAATTGCCCCACTCAAAACGTGATTTGCTTCATCTGGTTTTGTCCAACAACAATTTCGCTGGTAAACGTCCGGAGAATTTTGGTATGATCCTTGCGAATTTGGTGTGTATTGATATGTCACAAAATAGCTTTGAAGGCAGCATTCCTCCTTCTTTGGGTTACATGGAAAGACTCCTGTTTCTGGATCTGCTTTTCAGGAGAATTACCTAAACAATTTCTCACCAATTTTGTGTCATTGATGTTCTTGAACCTGTCACATAACAGTTTCCACGGGCAAATTTTTTCCAAACACATAAGCATGACTAAACTGATATGGTTATTTTTGAACGACAATCAGTTCACTGGGAGACTTGAAGATGGATTGCTAGATACTTCTTCATTAAATATCCTAGATGTATCCAACAACATGTTATCTGGTCAACTTCCTTATGGGGTAGGTAAGTTTTCAAATTTAGAATTTCTTTTAATGTCAATAAATTCTTTGGAAGGTGATGTTTCGGTTCAACTGAGCAATCTTCAAGTTGTTAATTAGAATTCTCGACATCTCCCTAAATAAGTTATATGGGCCCCTGGGATTTTCTTTCAATCATTCATCATCACTGTGGCACCATTTCCTACATAACAATTCTCTGAATGGTTCAATTCCGAATGCATTGTTCCAGAGCTCCCAATTAATGAATGAATTTTCAGGAAATATTCCGCCTTTGATCAATGAGAAATCGAATTTACGTGCTCTTCTTTTGAGAGGAAGCAATCTGCAAGGGAATAATCCTAAGCAATTGTGTTAGAATCCAAGACACTCTATTATATATTTTATACTTTGACCTAAATTATTGGAGTAGAATTTCCCATAATATATCCCTGAGATAAACTGAAAATAACAACTATTAAGTAAAATATAAGTATCATACATAATAACCAGAAGATAAATATATACAATTTAAATTAAATTTAAAAAGAAATTAGATAAAAAATTATTTTGAAATATCGTATCACACTGCAGAAATAATTTTGTCTTTTGCTACTGCCAACCTCCCCTTATTCTGCCCTGGTACTAGACGCAATTGAGGAAGAATTCGAACAAAATAAGACTACAAAAGCAACCTAACACCCAACTTAAAACACTCGAGATATAGGGTGACATATCCTCGAGAAGGGCTGTTAGGAATGCTATTTTTAATGGGGAGGCGAAGATGCAATATATCTCCCTAAGTTTATCTAAGTTCCGTTGATAGGTCTCACCTCATATGGTCAATGGCAAATGACTCAGCCTCTAACCTATGACCAACCTTTAGTTTTTTACCTGGTCTAGACTCTTTAAGGACTTCATCCTCAGTAACATCATTAACAATGTTAGTAATTTGGCCAGGACTGAGGTTTCCTACCATAATCTCTTCATCAGACTATGAATCGCTAGGGGAAGAGGATTCCTTAGGGTCTTCTAGGTTTTTGAATCGCGGATATTTTCCTAAGGACTAATGGCTTCCCTATAAGATACTTCTATCAAATCTCAAAAATCTAAATCACGGTTCACAAAGACGGAAATCAAGGAACTCCAAATAAAAGATAACAAGGACGAGAAGAAGGTGTAGGGATTTATACCAGAGAATGATTCGATGGGCGTTAATTGCGATAGCCACAACTGAAAAAAAGATTTATTGCAGCGAGAGTTAGCTTTGACCAATGTCAAGAAATATGAGAAAAGGGAGAGATGAACTTAAGGATTTATAAAAGAAGTAAAAGAGTCACATCAAAGGACTGCACGTTACATAAAATAACTCTTCTGTTCAGAGAACTACACCTTCAAATTCAAACAAGTGGCCGAGAACAATCCATGTCACTTATATTAAATACAAAACAACTGAATAGACGGGTCGTGAAAGAGCAGGATAAAACGAAAGGGAACCTTAAATCTGCTTGAATCGGTAATTTCTAGTCTTATCTCGTTTCATTATCAATACTAGAAACTAGGGGACTGGTGTTTGGGAAATAAAGAGCACACTTGCTTGGGGGAGCCGGCTAAAAACAAAAACACTAGTCGCCAATTTAAAGGCACTCCTGCTCGAGATTATGCTAGGCAAAAGCAGGAACTTCCATTATGCTCGAGACTGAGCTAAGCAAGAGCAGGAACAGTCATTGGCAGCCAAGCAAGTTCTCATTGTGTTATAGGCGATATCAAGAGCAAATATAAACCAGTTCTCAAGAAAAAATTAAGTTTGGCAGTCTGAGCCTATAGTAAGAATCGATTAAACGGCTCTCTCCGAGAATTGGGATATAACTCACACGCACGATTAACTCTCATCATGATGGCCAAGTAACTGTTTCAAAATAGACAGGTACGTGGGAAGTTAAGAACGTGCATTACGGAATAATGGTGAGGAATAGAAGACCACGATAAATACCTCAAAAGGGGGAAGGTGAGACTTTGGGCTAGACAGAAAATCGAAAGAGAAACCACACGTAAATAAAAGGGTGTGAGCTTCTGTATTATTTTTCCTTGTTAAAAAAGAATTCTTAAGAGTTAAGCCCGATCACTGACTTGATTGTCGGAAGGTCTTCGCCGAAAAAACACCAGGCAATCTCTGACATTTTTCTGTGAGCACAGGTTAGAGAACATCACTCACTTATAAAATCAAAGAGATTTGAGTGTTGACTAGAGAATCTACTCGAGAGAGAAGCGATCAGATTTCAACATTAACAGTAATTGATAAATAAAAGTTATTAAATAAAAATAAAAAAATATATTTACATATAATGAGAATTGGGATAAGGGTGGAGGTGGGGTAAAGAATATAAACTTAAATCATATTCTATTAAGAGTTTACAAATTATTTTTTTCTCATTCTTCACCTCGTTACTAAAAAATTATTTAAAATTTATATAATTTAACTTAGAGCCTATGAAATCCCAAATGCCATCCCCAAAAACTGGCGTTGGTTCGTATATGTTGGCATGGTTTGCATGGTTCTGATGTGATTTACGTAAGTGGTGAATGGGCTTGAGCCTGACTATTTCTGCTGAGGACGCATAAAAGTGGCTGGAGTAGTACGGTTCTCAAGTGTCAAAGGTTTTGGTACAGGGTCATTTTCTATTCGACCCAGACCTTAACATCATCTTCTCATATCATATTCTGCAAGTATTTTTTTTTCTTTGCTTTTGACAAATTACATGTTTACAGTGCCGGAATTCCTTGAGCGTTGACAAGTTACATTAATCCCACGATAGAATAAGAATTGGTCTTACCCATTTTAATTTAAATCAAATACGACAGAAAAAGATTTGGTCTTACCCATTTTAATTCAAATCAAATGTAACTTGATTGCATTTTAGTATGACCATTGACCACTAACATCAACTCCACGAAATGGAAAGAATTGATCTTATCCGATTTCTTTTAGTGCATAAATTCAATTAAATACGTCGTGTTTGTGTTGGCAGTTGTGTCATTAAAATTATAAGTATCTACTAAGACATTGTTATGTGTGAGTGCTGTTTTGTCTGTTGTAGGCGTTCATATGTTTTAAAATATTAATTTTAAAATTAATACCACTAAAATACAACTTATTTAATTATCAAAATAGAATCCAAGACACTCTATTATATATTTTATACTTTGACCTAAATTATTGGAGTAGAATTTCCCATAATATATCCCTGAGATAAACTGAAAATAACAACTATTAAGTAAAATATAAGTATCATACATAATAACCAGAAGATAAATATATACAATTTAAATTAAATTTAAAAAGAAATTAGATAAAAAATTATTTTGAAATATCGTATCACACTGCAGAAATAATTTTGTCTTTTGCTACTGCCAACCTCCCCTTATTCTGTCAATGTAAATTGATAATCACTTATTGAAATAATCAGCGCTGTTTCATCATATATATATATATATAGTTTATAGAGTTATGGTATTTGAAAAGAAAATGAAAAATGATTAGCACGTGTACTGCTTATAAAGGAAAACACATGGTGCGTGACTTTGTGGTACGTTTCTTATACCACAACGGCAGCTATATTATAATTTATGCAAATTAATTTGAAATTCATTTCTCACTGCAAATAAAATTAATTAAAAGATTTACCATCCACTGTGAACTCTGTTGGGAATCGTTAATTGAGATTTGGAGCCATTGATGCTTCCGCTTTTAATATATATATATATATATATTGAAGATTTGACTGTTGATACGTTGTGATTGAAGATTTGAACTTTGAATACCTGGATAGTGAACGTGGGCTTGAAAATAGGCTTAGGGAATGTTTGGTATTAAAATATTATATCTTTTAACTTATTATTGTTGTGAAAAAAAAGTTATAATTATAAAATAAAAATTAATAATATATAGTAAATATAATTTTCAAATGATAATTTTTAAAATTAATAATATAAATCTTCAAAATTATAACAACTAGTGTTTACCAAATATTTTAATATTATAATTTTTAAATTATAGTTATCTAAACTCAATATAGGGCTATAGTTGTATTTCTAAACTTTAACAAAATAATCTTCCTAATTTTTTTTTTGAATTTTCCGCCATAGTTATGGGTGATTCACTTTACATGCATAAATGAGATGGCAATAAATTCAAATAAAGAATTATTAATATATTTAAATTTTACTTTGAAGGCTCGAAATCTTTTTTCTTTAATAATAATCTTTCACTTTTTAATTTTATTTTATATAAAGGAATTATATTATAAAAATAGATAGGATACTCAGAATAAAATTTTATGACATATTATATAGCATTACTATAACTAACTAGGTAAATAAAAAAACTACAATTTTATTATTTAAGTAAAAAGTTTTAGTATTAATATGATTTTACGATTAAAGTTTACTAATATATATTTACAATCAAGATTTTAATCTAAATCAAATTTATTATAATACAACTCAGTATTTCAATTCCCATATTAAAGCATATTACTATAATACTTGGAGAATACCATTTGCCATAATTGAGACACCATTAAATACCCAAATTTCATTATTTTTTTTTAATTGTTATGACTATCTAAGAGTGTCTAATGTCACGGACCGCAATCGTTATGTCCAATTATGCACTTGTACACTAATATCGATTATAGTTGTGTTGATTCTAGGAGATGTGCTTCAAGGTATGCATGTGAGGAATATAATGAAATAAGACTTATTGGAGTTTAGGTAGGTCTATTCAGTTGAGTTTGAGGAATTTGTGGCTAGTCAAAATCTGAATATTGAAGAAAAAATTAGGCCAACCCTACACAGATTGGTTAAAAACTAAAGTTGTTCTTCTAATGAGATACGGCAAAACAAAAACTGAATAATATTATACCACTTCCACTAAATTTACTGATGCAGTATGGTATACTGTAGTGCCACAGGTGGTCGTATCCTCTCATCCCATGGCACTAAATTATTAAATAAGTATTTGAAGGATACCGTAATTGAACACTTAATCCACGGAAATTCATTTATAATAGGCCAATTACAAGAGGGATATAAGATCCCAAAATTATGCTAATAATTGAGTAAAATTTTTAATTTTATTCAGACAGCCAGAAGCTACCAGAATATCAGCCCTGACTTCACGCTTCAGAAACCAAGGGCATTTCCGTCAAAATAATTAATTTCGTAGTGTATATAAACATGCATGCACTGGAAGAGAAAGCAAATGCGATGCCCATTTGATTTCATTCTACGCACTTGCACCATCTTCCTTAGAGAGTAGATAAATAGAGAGAAAAATCTAAGCGGAGAGATGATGGACAATTTCACCCTGCAAGTCCTCTTGCTCTCATTCATTGTCTCCATAATCATCACTCTCCTATACTGGAAGTTACTGTCACGGTCACGGTCACAGTCAGCCACCACCCCACCGTCACCTCCAAACAAATATCCCATAATCGGTCACCTTCATCTCCTCACAGACATGCCACATCATGCCCTCGCTAAACTCGCTGACAAACTGGGTCCAATTTTTTGCCTCCAACTCGGCCAAGTCCCAACCGTTGTGATCTCCTCATCGGAACTCGCCAAACTCGTTCTCAAAATCCATGACCAAGCCTTCGCCAGCCGCCCGCAACTGATCACCTTTCAGTACCTCGCGTTCGGATGTACTGACGTTACCTTCGCCCCTTTCGGGCCATACTGGCGCCAAGTTCGTAAGATATGCGTTACGGAGTTACTGAGCTCGAAACGAGTCAGCTCGTTCCAGGTCGTTCGAGATGAGGAAGTGAGACGTCTGTTAACGTCGGTGAAAATCCATTGTGGTTCAGAGACAGACATGAGCAAGCTGTTTTTCACGTTAGCTAATGATATATTGTGCCTTGCAGCTTTTGGGATGAGGTTTGTGAACGTGGAAGGAAAAAGGAGCAATAATTTGGTGAGTCTTTTACAGAGTCTCAAGAGTTGGCCGCTGGGTTTTGTATTGGCGATTTTTTCCCTGAGTGGGGTTGGCTCAACTCGCTCAGTGGCCACAAGCGAAGGCTGATGAAGAATATGCAAGACATGAAAGTTGCTATTGATGAGATTATCAGTGAGCATCTCTTCAGGAAGCAGGCAACAGATTATTCAGGTTCATCGTCAATAGATGGCGATGGTGATTTTCTTGATGTTTTGCTTAGCGTGCAGCAACGACATGACTTGGAGGTGCCCATTACTGATGATAATCTCAGGGCTCTTATTATGGTATGTAGATCTATGAACTGTATACTTTACTACCACTACTACTTCTTCATTAATTATGTCATCACGAGTTTCAACCAACTGAGTGAGTCTCTCCTAGTTAAGTGAGTGAGTGAGTTTGGTAAAGAATGTGTTTCCAGTTAATTTGGCCATAACAATATTTAATTGAATTCTTACAACGGCAGTAGTTAGGTGAGTGAGTGAGTTTGGTAAAGAATGTGTTTCCAGTTAATTTGCCCATAACAATATTTAATTGAATTCTTACAACGGCAGTAGTTAAGTGTTATCATGTCTTAAGTTATTTACAGCGTCAATGTCTAGTTCTCCTGCGCTGACTCACAATTTAGTATAGTACACGTGTATGTTGAGAAAGAGAGAAAGTCAACAATACCTTAAAACTAATATAATTTAAGTTAATGTAATTATCACTTATACGGATAATTTTTTAAAATAAGTATACATATATTATAGTATTATTTGTTTAATATGATTAACATGATGTCTCTAATATTTTAAAATTATTTCGAGAAAAAAAGTCAAACGAGAGAATTTACAATTTAGATTTGAGTTGATAATTTCAACAGTTTTATTATTATAAAGTTGGCGTCCCCTTCCTTTTTTTGTTTAAAATGATGTTTGAAACCAAAGGATTTAAAATATCTTACTTAGGATCTCTTGTTGGCATTTGCAAGCCTGACCATTGAAAAATATTGTGACTTTGAACTTTTTTCTTGATTATATTCTCACTTAAAAGTATTTAGCAATTTAATTAGAAGGCATTTAATATTTTATTTATAGTAGATAATAACATTTAACAAGCTTGATAGTTTCTCCATTTGCACTAAGTTTGCCTACATGCCCAAATCCCATCTCCAAGACCCTTTTGCTTACCATGCATAAAACAAAAAAAAAAAGTAATTATATAAGAATAGGACTTAAGTGATGTATTTTCAAAACTATGGTGGTTGATTTTCTTTTGTATAAACGACTAGGGCTAATAAAATCACTGAATAAAATACTAGGTTGTATAATTTTATATTTTTGTGGTCTGTGGATTATCACGTGGGAACGAAGAGAAATACTAAAATACATCGGAGATATCATGTCAACCATATAACAAGTAAATCATGTTATAATATATGTATATTTATTTTAAAAATAATCATTTAAGTGATAATTAGCCCCAAGGGTGTGGTCGGGTTGGTCACCATGCTCATTGTAGAGCAGTGGAAGCTTCGGGTTTGATTTTTGGGGTGAGAAAGAGATTAAAAATTATAGTTGAGCTTGTCCGCCCTTTCCTTTTTTTAAAAAGTGATAATTATATTAAATGTAAATACATATATTGTACAAGCATTAGTTGATTGTTGTATTACTTTTAATATATTCTAAAATTTCTAAAAATGAGATATTGCCACCGAGCGAGCACTCACTCAGGTGATTTGTTTGTTTTGTTAACATTGCATATAAAAATTATATCATGTGAAGTCCACATGCAGTGTAATTTTCTCTTGTTTATGCTACTGGTACAGAACATGTTTGTGGCGGGAACTGACACCACAGCATCAACAATTGAGTGGACAATGACGGAGCTTGCCAGACACCCAAGAGTGATGAAAAAAGCACAAGATGAAGTTAGAAGAGTTGCTTCCGGCTGTGGAGAAGTTAGCGAGAGCCATATCCAGCAGCTCCATTACATGAAAGCTGTGATTAAAGAGACAATGAGACTACACCCACCAGTCCCTTTACTAGTTCCCAGAGAATCCATGGAGAAATGTGTGCTTGAAGGCTATGAAATACCAGCTAAAACTCGAATCGTAATCAACAGCTATGCCATTAGCAGAGACCCCATGAACTGGGAAAATCCCTCGTGTACATTCCTGAGAGATTTGAGGAGAATGACATAGATTTGAAGGATCCAAATTTCAGGTTTCTACCATTTGGAGGAGGAAGAAGAGGTTGCCCGGCTATAGTTTTGGATTGGCAATTGTAGAAACTGCACTGGCTCGACTTCTGTATCATTTTGATTGGGCATTGCCTCCAGGAGCTGGGGCTAATGATGTGGATCTTCATGAGATTTTTGGGCTTGCTACCAGGAAAAAATCTCCTCTGCTGCTTCTTCCAATAGCAAACAAGGATTATGAACTCCAGTGAAATGATGCCTAAATGAGTTTGGTAAAGAATGTGTTTCAGATTAATTTGGCCATAACAATATTTAATTGAATTCCTACAACGGCAGTAGTTAGGTGAGTGAGTGAGTTTGGTAAAGAATGTGTTTCTAGTTAATTTGCCCATAACAATATTTAATTGAATTCTTACAACGACAGTAGTTAAATGTTATCATGTCTTAAGTTATTTACAGCGTCATGTCACGGGATGGGTGTTTTGCGCAGCAAACCCGTGCAGCACTTAGACAACCTTGTCGGGATGTTGTTAAGTAAGCCTTTACGCTTCTCGATAGCTAAGTCAAGAGGTTCCCGAAATGCTAAAGAGAAGGAAGAGCGAGCAATGTAGTCAAATGCGGAAATTGTATTACTCAAGAGAAAACTTACAAGAGAGCTTACAAGTGTTTGATACTTGATGCTTGGATGATTACAATGCTTAGAGCTCACCTCTATTTATAGGAAAGCTTGGCTAATTCTAGAGAATTCTATGTACATGTGTCTAAATCTAGATCATACATGTGTCACAAATCTAGGCTATGTACAAAAGTGCTAGAGTTTGCTAGAATGTTCTAGAATCGGGCCAAGCTAGCACATCTTGGCTCATTCTCTTGGGCCATTTTGGGCTGGAATCATGAGGCCCGTAACATCCTCCCCCACTTAAGCTCGCGGCATCCTCGTCGCGCTCTCGTGCTTGTATCGTTGGACATGCTCCGCGAACTGCCACAACTCATCTTCACGTTCCCAAGTGGCTTCGCTCACGGGGAGGTTCTTCCACTTCACCAAGTACTCATAGTATGGTGGCACGCCCCTCCTTCGAATGATGCGATCAGCAAGGATGTAGTCCACATCTTTGTCGAACGCGGTGACAACGGCTGTTGGGGCACGCCTTGATTCTCCGCGACTTGGTTCTTCCACGTCTTCGTGATATGGCTTGAGAAGACTCACATGGAAGACCGGATGAATCTTGAGTCTTGGTGGAAGCTCTAAGTGATACGAGACGTTGCCCACACGTCGGATGATGCGGAAGGGTCCTTCGTAGCGTCTCACTAACCCCTTGTGGACTTTGCGAGGTGTCTTGAACTGTTGGGGCAGGAGCTTGATCATAACTCGATCACCTTCCTTGTACTCGACTGGAGGGAGGCGAAGAGGTGGACGGGGGAAGTATTGAGAGATGGGTGAGAGTTAGAGAGATCGAGCATTTAGGTTTTTTATTTTTTGTTATTATATTTTTGTTTTTAAAATCTTTAAAATAAACGAATTAAGTTAATTCAACATGGCTCAATGGTTTTGCGTTTCGAATGTTAAAATTTTAAACTTTAGAAGTCTTAAGTTCGAGTTGTAACTAAAACAACTATTAATAATTTTTTTATCTCTGATACGTTAGTGTCAGTGATTATTGATGTTTAATTTACTGACACACTAGTATCAATAACCTCTAATACCTACTTGTTAATAGGTACATTTGTTCACAATCATCGATACTTTTTACTAAGTGTCGATGAAACTAAGTGTCGATGAAATGTCATTTTTCTAGTAGTAAAGAGAGCTTACAAGTGTTTGATACTTGATGCTTGGATGATTACAATGCTTAGAGCTCACTTCTATTTATAGGAAAGCTTGGCTAATTCTAGAGAATTCTATGTACATGTGTCTAAATCTAGATCATACATGTGTCACAAATCTAGGCTATGTACAAAAGTGCTAGAGTTTGCTAGAATGTTCTAGAATCGGGCCAAGCTAGCACATCTTGGCTCATTCTCTTGGGCCATTTTGGGCTAGAATCATGCGGCCCGTAACAGTCAGATGTCTAGTTCTCCTGCGCTGACTCACAATTTAGTATAGTACACGTGTATGTTGAGAAAGAGAGAAAGTCAACAATACCTTAAAACTAATATAATCTGATGAAACGGAAGCTTATTATTTATTGAGATGAAAGCCAAAGGTTTCTGAATAATACAAATTTTATTGAAAAGAAAACTGAATAAATAAAACTAGGGTTTTGAGGCCCTTTTATAACAAACTTAAATATTGCAAAATTACCAAAATAGGCAAATATGAAATATAATCTTACAATAAAATTTTTCTATCCGAAATAAGAAAGACAAAGAAAAGGTAAGTCAAATCCGAGTTGTAGAAAAAAAGATATCAGGAAAAATAGGAAAAAAATCTTAAAATCTAAAAATGAAAAAGAAAGAAAAGGAATTTTCGGGCCGAACATGGACTAGAACGGCTTTGGCAGTTCTAAGTTTTGTTCGTCTCGTCGCAAACTTCAAAACAATATATTATACATCGAAAACGGAAACATGTAGCCAAAGTTATGTCATCCAAAAAGTATCTTACTCGCAATACACAATATCCTACATTAGCAAGTTTGTTGGATTGGACTAAGGGGGATTAAATTTGAATTTAATCCTAAAATCATGGGATTGCTAATCCTAATTTATACATGGATTTAGTGGGGACAAGATTAATGGAAAAATTTTGTTCTTTTATAAGAATTTCATGTACATCAAACTTCTTTATTTATGCCTAATATTAATTAATTAATTAATTTTTATTTATGATGTACTTAAAATTTATTTTTTATTTATTATCTATGATCTAATTAAATTGGTATGTTTACTTCTACTAACTCTTGAGATTAAATTTTCATTACTTATATATTTAATAATTTATCAATATAATTAACCATTTAATAATTTATTGCATTATTGATTGAATTAAATTTAATAATCACTACTATAATATTAAAAATAACCATGAAAAGTAATAATACCGTTAATTAATTGATTTTATATAATATTTTTTATTTAATTTATTTTATATAATATTCTTTATGTATTTGATAAAATTAATTAAATATTTAAATTATTTTATTTTTATTATTTATTTATTATATTATGACTACTAATAACTTATTTACAATATATTTAATTTTCTTATTAATTACTTTTTAAATTTATTTTAATTATTATTATAAAATTTTATGAATAATTAATATTTATACTTAAATATCAACGTAAATATTATTTAAATATAATTTAATATAGTCTAATCCTATACTGTACCAATTAAAAGATAATATAATATAATCTAACTTAATCCAATCAAATCTAATTCAGTCTAATCTTAATAATTAATTCAGTCCAATTATGCGTACCAAACGTAGCTTAAAAATATTAGCACACTTTAATAGCCTACGTTCTACTGCCAAATAGATATTGTGTATTTTGGGGTCCTATTGTAACATCTAATTAAATTAGTTTGTTATGATTGATGAGCATTTTTTTTTCTTTAATCAATAAAGCTCCATTATTAGCGTTGAGGCTCATCCAAAATAATAGTTATAATAATAATGAACTGAATCAATCCCCGTTTGTATTATTACGTCCAGCTCGATTAGATTAAATCTTCCAACCGATAACTTTAGTTGTTAAGAAGAAACTTAAGCTATTGAACAACAAATGCAGAGAAATGAATAAAGTTCAATGCCTTCCGTCTTAAGATATACAAAGTTGCTGCACAAAGAAAGATAGTACTGAAGTATAACGGCTACAACCCTTTCAATCTAATGGCTTACAACAAAGTGAGCTTTGCAAGGGCAGTCCCAAGACTCGTTATTCATCTTGATCTTTCCTTCATTTCCTTCTGACTATTCTTGCTCACTTGCTGAGTCACCTGAAATTACACTGCATATTTTCCAGACATTAGATCAAACACCTGACACATTTCATGCACATGATTGGTAATGATCTACTCATTCAGGCATTAAGTCGAACACCTGTTTCATTACAGCAAACACTTTGTTCTGCTAACATTTTTCCATTTTCTTTCAGGAATATGTGAGTAGAAGAATTGTGTTCAGTTGAATCTCAGAGCAAATAAATTCGATGGTAGTCTCCTCAATGTCTCACCATCTTGAATTACCTTCGAGTTCTTGATCTCTCCTTCAACCAGTTAAGTGGGAATTTACCAATATCTGTCGCTGCTAATCTCACATCCCTCAAATATCTATCTCTATCTGATAACAATTTCCAAGGATCATTCTCCTAACCATTCAAGACTTGAGGTTTTCCAATTTCAAGATTACAGATTGAAACTGAAAACTTTCAGTGGCTACCAAAATTTCATCTGAAAGTGCTCAATTCACGACACTGCAACATTAGTAGAACCATTCCAAGTTTCCTTCAATATCAGTATGATTTATGATACATTGACCTCTTTGGGTGGTACATTTCCGACTTGGTTGCTACAGAATAAAACGAAATTAGAATTCCCCTTTTTATTCAACAATTTCCACACAGGAATTCTTCAATTGCCCCACTCAAAACGTGATTTGCTTCATCTGGTTTTGTCCAACAACAATTTCGCTGGTAAACGTCCGGAGAATTTTGGTATGATCCTTGCGAATTTGGTGTGTATTGATATGTCACAAAATAGCTTTGAAGGCAGCATTCCTCCTTCTTTGGGTTACATGGAAAGACTCCTGTTTCTGGATCTGCTTTTCAGGAGAATTACCTAAACAATTTCTCACCAATTTTGTGTCATTGATGTTCTTGAACCTGTCACATAACAGTTTCCACGGGCAAATTTTTTCCAAACACATAAGCATGACTAAACTGATATGGTTATTTTTGAACGACAATCAGTTCACTGGGAGACTTGAAGATGGATTGCTAGATACTTCTTCATTAAATATCCTAGATGTATCCAACAACATGTTATCTGGTCAACTTCCTTATGGGGTAGGTAAGTTTTCAAATTTAGAATTTCTTTTAATGTCAATAAATTCTTTGGAAGGTGATGTTTCGGTTCAACTGAGCAATCTTCAAGTTGTTAATTAGAATTCTCGACATCTCCCTAAATAAGTTATATGGGCCCCTGGGATTTTCTTTCAATCATTCATCATCACTGTGGCACCATTTCCTACATAACAATTCTCTGAATGGTTCAATTCCGAATGCATTGTTCCAGAGCTCCCAATTAATGAATGAATTTTCAGGAAATATTCCGCCTTTGATCAATGAGAAATCGAATTTACGTGCTCTTCTTTTGAGAGGAAGCAATCTGCAAGGGAATAATCCTAAGCAATTGTGTTAGAATCCAAGACACTCTATTATATATTTTATACTTTGACCTAAATTATTGGAGTAGAATTTCCCATAATATATCCCTGAGATAAACTGAAAATAACAACTATTAAGTAAAATATAAGTATCATACATAATAACCAGAAGATAAATATATACAATTTAAATTAAATTTAAAAAGAAATTAGATAAAAAAATTATTTTGAAATATCGTATCACACTGCAGAAATAATTTTGTCTTTTGCTACTGCCAACCTCCCCTTATTCTGCCCTGGTACTAGACGCAATTGAGGAAGAATTCGAACAAAATAAGACTACAAAAGCAACCTAACACCCAACTTAAAACACTCGAGATATAGGGTGACATATCCTCGAGAAGGGCTGTTAGGAATGCTATTTTTAATGGGGAGGCGAAGATGCAATATATCTCCCTAAGTTTATCTAAGTTCCGTTGATAGGTCTCACCTCATATGGTCAATGGCAAATGACTCAGCCTCTAACCTATGACCAACCTTTAGTTTTTTACCTGGTCTAGACTCTTTAAGGACTTCATCCTCGGTAACATCATTAACAATGTTAGTAATTTGGCCAGGACTGAGGTTTCCTACCATAATCTCTTCATCAGACTATGAATCGCTAGGGGAAGAGGATTCCTTAGGGCCTTCTAGGTTTTTGAATCGCGGATATTTTCCTAAGGACTAATGGCTTCCCTATAAGATACTTCTATCAAATCTCAAAAATCTAAATCACGGTTCACAAATACGGAAATCAAGGAACTCCAAATAAAAGATAACAAGGACGAGAAGAAGGTGTAGGGATTTATACCAGAGAATGATTCGATGGGCGTTAATTGCGATAGCCACAACTGAAAAAAAGATTTCTTGCAGCGAGAGTTAGCTTTGACCAATGTCAAGAAATATGAGAAAAAGGGAGAGATGAACTTAAGGATTTATAAAAGAAGTAAAAGAGTCACATCAAAGGACTGCACGTTACATAAAATAACTCTTCTGTTCAGAGAACTGCACCTTCAAATTCAAACGAGTGGCCGAGAACAATCCATGTCACTTATATTAAATACAAAACAACTGAATAGACGGGTCGCGAAAGAGCAGGATAAAACGAAAGGGAACCCTAAATCTGCTTGAATCGGTAATTTCTAGTCTTATCTCGTTTCATTATTAATACTAGAAACAAGGGGACTGGTGTTTGGGAAATAAAGAGCACACTTGCTTGGGGGAGCCGGCTAAAAACAAAAACACTAGTCGCCAATTTAAAGGCACTCCTGCTCGAGATTATGCTAGGCAAAAGCAGGAACTTCCATTATGCTCGAGACTGAGCTAAGCAAGAGCAGGAACAGTCATTGGCAGCCAAGCAAGTTCTCATTGTGTTATAGGCGATATCAAGAGCAAATATAAACCAGTTCTCAAGAAAAAATTAAGTTTGGCAGTCTGAGCCTATAGTAAGAATCGATTAAACGGCTCTCTCCGAGAATTGGGATATAACTCACACGCACGATTAACTCTCATCATGATGGCCAAGTAACTGTTTCAAAATAGACAGGTACGTGGGAAGTTAAGAACGTGCATTACGGGAATAATGGTGAGGAATAGAAGACCCTGATAAATACCTCAAAAGGGGGAAGGTGAGACTTTGGGCTAGACAGAAAATCGAAAAGAGAAACCACACAGAAATAAAAGGGTGTGAGCTTCTGTATTATTTTTCCTTGTTAAAAAAGAATTCTTAAGAGTTAAGCCCGATCACTGACTTGATTGTCGGAAGGTCTTCGCCGAAAAAACACCAGGCAATCTCTGACATTTTTCTGTGAGCACAGGTTAGAGAACATCACTCACTTATAAAATCAAAGAGATTTGAGTGTTGACTAGAGAATCTACTCGAGAGAGAAGCGATCGATTTCAACATTAATGATGAATTGATAAATAAAAGTTATTAAATAAAAATAAAAAATATATTTACATATAATGAGAATTGGGATAAGGGTGGAGGTGGGGTAAAGAATATAAACTTAAATCATATTCTATTAAGAGTTTACAAATTATTTTTTCTCATTCTTCACCTCGTTACTAAAAAATTATTTAAAATTTATATAATTTAACTTAGAGCCTATGAAATCCCAAATGCCATCCCCAAAACTGGCGTTGGTTCGTATATGTTGGCATGGTTTGCATGGTTCTGATGTGATTTACGTAAGTGGTGAATGGGCTTGAGCCTGACTATTTCTGCTGAGGACGCATAAAAGTGGCTGGAGTAGTACGGTTCTCAAGTGTCAAAGGTTTTGGTACAGGGTCATTTTCTATTCGACCCAGACCTTAACATCATCTTCTCATATCATATTCTGCAAGTATTTTTTTCTTTGCTTTTGACAAATTACATGTTTACAGTGCCGGAATTCCTTGAGCGTTGACAAGTTACATTAATCCCACGATAGAATAAGAATTGGTCTTACCCATTTTAATTTAAATCAAATACGACAGAAAAAGATTTGGTCTTACCCATTTTAATTCAAATCAAATGTA
Organism: Murraya koenigii; assembly: GCA_025617385.1. Taxonomy (NCBI): domain Eukaryota; kingdom Viridiplantae; phylum Streptophyta; class Magnoliopsida; order Sapindales; family Rutaceae; genus Murraya; species Murraya koenigii. The sequence goes on along the minus strand of CM046813.1, from coordinate 20,996,686 downwards.
ACTTGATTGCATTTTAGTATGACCATTGACCACTAACATCAACTCCACGAAATGGAAAGAATTGATCTTATCCGATTTCTTTTAGTGCATAAATTCAATTAAATACGTCGTGTTTGTGTTGGCAGTTGTGTCATTAAAATTATAAGTATCTACTAAGACATTGTTATGTGTGAGTGCTGTTTTGTCTGTTGTAGGCGTTCATATGTTTTAAAATATTAATTTTAAAATTAATACCACTAAAATACAACTTATTTAATTATCAAAATAGAATCCAAGACACTCTATTATATATTTTATACTTTGACCTAAATTATTGGAGTAGAATTTCCCATAATATATCCCTGAGATAAACTGAAAATAACAACTATTAAGTAAAATATAAGTATCATACATAATAACCAGAAGATAAATATATACAATTTAAATTAAATTTAAAAAGAAATTAGATAAAAAATTATTTTGAAATATCGTATCACACTGCAGAAATAATTTTGTCTTTTGCTACTGCCAACCTCCCCTTATTCTGTCAATGTAAATTGATAATCACTTATTGAAATAATCAGCGCTGTTTCATCATATATATATATATATAGTTTATAGAGTTATGGTATTTGAAAAGAAAATGAAAAATGATTAGCACGTGTACTGCTTATAAAGGAAAACACATGGTGCGTGACTTTGTGGTACGTTTCTTATACCACAACGGCAGCTATATTATAATTTATGCAAATTAATTTGAAATTCATTTCTCACTGCAAATAAAATTAATTAAAAGATTTACCATCCACTGTGAACTCTGTTGGGAATCGTTAATTGAGATTTGGGGCCATTGATGCTTCCGCTTTTAATATATATATATATATATATTGAAGATTTGACTGTTGATACGTTGTGATTGAAGATTTGAACTTTGAATACCTGGATAGTGAACGTGGGCTTGAAAATAGGCTTAGGGAATGTTTGGTATTAAAATATTATATCTTTTAACTTATTATTGTTGTGAAAAAAAAAGTTATAATTATAAAATAAAAAATTAATAATATATAGTAAATATAATTTTCAAATGATAATTTTTTAAAATTAATAATATAAATCTTCAAAATTATAACAACTAGTGTTTACCAAATATTTTAATATTATAATTTTTAAATTATAGTTATCTAAACTCAATATAGGGCTATAGTTGTATTTCTAAACTTTAACAAAATAATCTTCCTAATTTTTTTTTTTGAATTTTCCGCCATAGTTATGGGTGATTCACTTTACATGCATAAATGAGATGGCAATAAATTCAAATAAAGAATTATTAATATATTTAAATTTTACTTTGAAGGCTCGAAATCTTTTTCTTTAATAATAATCTTTCACTTTTTAATTTTATTTTATATAAAGGAATTATATTATAAAAATAGATAGGATACTCAGAATAAAATTTTATGACATATTATATAGCATTACTATAACTAACTAGGTAAATAAAAAAACTACAATTTTATTATTTAAGTAAAAAGTTTTAGTATTAATATGATTTTACGATTAAAGTTTACTAATATATATTTACAATCAAGATTTTAATCTAAATCAAATTTATTATAATACAACTCGTATTTCAATTCCCATATTAAAGCATATTACTATAATACTTGGAGAATACCATTTGCCATAATTGAGACACCATTAAATACCCAAATTTCATTATTTTTTTTTTAATTGTTATGACTATCTAAGAGTGTCTAATGTCACGGACCGCAATCGTTATGTCCAATTATGCACTTGTACACTAATATCGATTATAGTTGTGTTGATTCTAGGAGATGTGCTTCAAGGTATGCATGTGAGGAATATAATGAAATAAGACTTATTGGAGTTTAGGTAGGTCTATTCAGTTGAGTTTGAGGAATTTGTGGCTAGTCAAAATCTGAATATTGAAGAAAAAATTAGGCCAACCCTACACAGATTGGTTAAAAACTAAAGTTGTTCTTCTAATGAGATACGGCAAAACAAAAACTGAATAATATTATACCACTTCCACTAAATTTACTGATGCAGTATGGTATACTGTAGTGCCACAGGTGGTCGTATCCTCTCATCCCATGGCACTAAATTATTAAATAAGTATTTGAAGGATACCGTAATTGAACACTTAATCCACGGAAATTCATTTATAATAGGCCAATTACAAGAGGGATATAAGATCCCAAAATTATGCTAATAATTGAGTAAAATTTTTAATTTTATTCAGACAGCCAGAAGCTACCAGAATATCAGCCCTGACTTCACGCTTCAGAAACCAAGGGCATTTCCGTCAAAATAATTAATTTCGTAGTGTATATAAACATGCATGCACTGGAAGAGAAAGCAAATGCGATGCCCATTTGATTTCATTCTACGCACTTGCACCATCTTCCTTAGAGAGTAGATAAATAGAGAGAAAAAAATCTAAGCGGAGAGATGATGGACAATTTCACCCCGCAAGTCCTCTTGCTCTCATTCATTGTCTCCATAATCATCACTCTCCTATACTGGAAGTTACTGTCACGGTCACGGTCACAGTCAGCCACCACCCCACCGTCACCTCCAAACAAATATCCCATAATCGGTCACCTTCATCTCCTCACAGACATGCCACATCATGCCCTCGCTAAACTCGCTGACAAACTGGGTCCAATTTTTTGCCTCCAACTCGGCCAAGTCCCAACCGTTGTGATCTCCTCATCGGAACTCGCCAAACTCGTTCTCAAAATCCATGACCAAGCCTTCGCCAGCCGCCCGCAACTGATCACCTTTCAGTACCTCGCGTTCGGATGTACTGACGTTACCTTCGCCCCTTTCGGGCCATACTGGCGCCAAGTTCGTAAGATATGCGTTACGGAGTTACTGAGCTCGAAACGAGTCAGCTCGTTCCAGGTCGTTCGAGATGAGGAAGTGAGACGTCTGTTAACGTCGGTGAAAATCCATTGTGGTTCAGAGACAGACATGAGCAAGCTGTTTTTCACGTTAGCTAATGATATATTGTGCCTTGCAGCTTTTGGGATGAGGTTTGTGAACGTGGAAGGAAAAAGGAGCAATAATTTGGTGAGTCTTTTTACAGAGTCTCAAGAGTTGGCCGCTGGGTTTTGTATTGGCGATTTTTTCCCTGAGTGGGGTTGGCTCAACTCGCTCAGTGGCCACAAGCGAAGGCTGATGAAGAATATGCAAGACATGAAAGTTGCTATTGATGAGATTATCAGTGAGCATCTCTTCAGGAAGCAGGCAACAGATTATTCAGGTTCATCGTCAATAGATGGCGATGGTGATTTTCTTGATGTTTTGCTTAGCGTGCAGCAACGACATGACTTGGAGGTGCCCATTACTGATGATAATCTCAGGGCTCTTATTATGGTATGTAGATCTATGAACTGTATACTTTACTACCACTACTACTTCTTCATTAATTATGTCATCACGAGTTTCAACCAACTGAGTGAGTCTCTCCTAGTTAAGTGAGTGAGTGAGTTTGGTAAAGAATGTGTTTCCAGTTAATTTGGCCATAACAATATTTAATTGAATTCTTACAACGGCAGTAGTTAGGTGAGTGAGTGAGTTTGGTAAAGAATGTGTTTCCAGTTAATTTGCCCATAACAATATTTAATTGAATTCTTACAACGGCAGTAGTTAAGTGTTATCATGTCTTAAGCCCCCAAGGGCGTAGTTGGGTTGGCTGCCATAGTCGGTTCTAGATTCGTAGGGACCTGGGTTCAAGTCTTGGGGGTGGAGAGGGGGTAAAAACTCTTTGGGCTTGCCTACCCCTCTCCTTTAAAAAAAAAAAAAAAAAATATCAAAAAAAAAGTGTTATCATGTCTTAAGTTATTTACAGCGTCAGATGTCTAGTTCTCCTGCGCTGACTCACAATTTAGTATAGTACACGTGTATGTTGAGAAAGAGAGAAAGTCAACAATACCTTAAAACTAATATAATTTAAGTTAATGTAATTATCACTTATACGATAATCTTTTAAAATAAGTATACATATATTATAGTATTATTTGTTTAATATGATTAACATGATGTTTCTAATATTTTAAAATTATTTTGAGAAAAAAAGTCAAACGAGAGAATTTACAATTTAGATTTGAGTCGATAATTTCAACAGTTTTATTATTATAAAGTTGGCGTCCCCTTCCTTTTTTTGTTTAAAATGATGTTTGAAACCAAAGGATATAAAATATCTTACTTAGGATCTCTTGTTGGCATTTGCAAGCCTGACCATTGAAAAATATTGTGACTTTGAACTTTTTTCTTGATTATATTCTCACTTAAAAGTATTTAGCAATTTAATTAGAAGGCATTTAATATTTTATTTATAGTAGATAATAACATTTAACAAGCTTGATAGTTTCTCCATTTGCACTAAGTTTGCCTACATGCCCAACTCCCATCTCCAAGACCCTTTTGCTTACCTTGCATAAAACAAAAAAAAAAAAGTAATTATATAAGAATAGGACTTAAGTGATGTGTTTTCAAAACTATGGTGGTTGATTTTCTTTTGTATGAACGACTAGGGCTAATAAAATCACTGAATAAAATACTAAGTTATATAATTTTGTATTTTTTGTGGCTGTGGATTATCACGTGGGAACGAAGAGAAATACTAAAATACATCAGAGATATCATGTCAACCATATAACAAGTAAATCATATTATAATATATGTATATTTATTTTAAAAATAATCATTTAAGTGATAATTAGCCCCCAAGGGTGTGGTCGGGTTGGTCACCATGCTCGCTGTAGAGCCGTGGAAGCTCGGGTTTGATTTTTGGGGGTGAGAAAGGGATTAAAAAATTATAGTTGAGCTTGTCCGCCCTTTTCCTTTTTTTTAAAAAAAGTGATAATTATATTAAATGTAAATACATATATTGTACAAGCATTAGTTGATTGTTGTATTACTTTTAATATATTCTAAAATTTCTAAAAAATGAGATATTGCCACCGAGCGAGCACTCACTCAGGTGATTTGTTTGTTTTGTTAACATTGCATATAAAAATTATATCATGTGAAGTCCACATGCAGTGTAATTTTCTCTTGTTTATGCTACGGTACAGAACATGTTTGTGGCGGGAACTGACACCACAGCATCAACAATTGAGTGGACAATGACGGAGCTTGCCAGACACCCAAGAGTGATGAAAAAAGCACAAGATGAAGTTAGAAGAGTTGCTTCCGGCTGTGGAGAAGTTAGCGAGAGCCATATCCAGCAGCTCCATTACATGAAAGCTGTGATTAAAGAGACAATGAGACTACACCCACCAGTCCCTTTACTAGTTCCCAGAGAATCCATGGAGAAATGTGTGCTTGAAGGCTATGAAATACCAGCTAAAACTCGAATCGTAATCAACAGCTATGCCATTAGCAGAGACCCCATGAACTGGGAAAATCCCCTCGTGTACATTCCTGAGAGATTTGAGGAGAATGACATAGATTTGAAGGATCCAAATTTCAGGTTTCTACCATTTGGAGGAGGAAGAAGAGGTTGCCCCGGCTATAGTTTTGGATTGGCAATTGTAGAAACTGCACTGGCTCGACTTCTGTATCATTTTGATTGGGCATTGCCTCCAGGAGCTGGGGCTAATGATGTGGATCTTCATGAGATTTTTGGGCTTGCTACCAGGAAAAAATCTCCTCTGCTGCTTCTTCCAATAGCAAACAAGGATTATGAACTCCAGTGAAATGATGCCTAAATGAG